>OZ018322.1:39096746-39514253 GCA_963969495.1 Ceratothoa steindachneri | reverse complement strand
GAGATCTATACTCATCACCATTCATTCCTCATCACTACTAATATTCACCTTTCTTTTTACAGGCTCCACTTAGGCAGATAACTGCTTAAGTTTCCAGCCTTGTCCCCCTACGTGAACTGCTGCCAGATGCGAGGAGCCATTGCCATTCATATTTGATCTTAACTATGCCGAGCGGTTGCCATGGCATAATTGGAGGCATTGGAGGAAGCTCGTTTAAGGAGTAGCTTACAGCCGAGAACAATATCAGAAACAACTTCTGATTAGGGACGGACTGCTACCCCCGCTGCTCATCACACCGGTGGCCCTTTCCAGGACCATAAAGGGACATACAAACGTCTCTATGGTATGTTGAGATACGGTCGCGATTAAAACGCCATACAATCACACCTCCGAGAGGATCCCACCTTAGATTCATCTTATCGATCGATATCATTCACCCTAAAAGGCAATCCCTTCATCAATCGAGGCGGCAGACAAGCAAGCGCGCACTCTCTTTCCCCTAAGGCAAATAAATTAAAAAATAGGAAAATCTAAAACTCTAAAAAACATAGATTTGTAGGTCCCAAAGCAAATAAACAACAAATAAGGTAAGAGAGAAAGTAAGTGCACTCCCCTCTTCAAGGGGCTGCACACAAGCCGAAATGGCGGACTCTAGTGCTGCAAGAGTCCCGCTGAGAACCATAAGTGGCCTAGAAAAACCGAATAAGAGGAAGGTATATGAAACCTTATTCGGCAGGCTTAATGCGGCTATTCTATGCCTAATCGACTTTCCGACAGGGTCTGTCGCTATATGGGAGAAGGAGAAAGATATTGAGACCCTCACAAAGGAAGCTGGTATTAAGATCCTGAGGAAAATAAACCTCCAAACAGGTACCCCTCCTTAGATCCAGGCTCACAGAAGTGTGATATGCCGAAGGCTAGACCCGTGGATCGGCCAGCATACAAAGGAAGAAATCAAAAACGAAATTGAGAGAAACCAGCAGAGAGAAAATATAAGCGAGATAGTGAAATTAAGAAACAGAAGAGACAGCACGGAGTACAATCACGTGTTCAAAATTATCTTTGGTGATACCTCGATAGAAACTAAGGCGAAGGAGAGTGGGTTATTGCTCTTCAATGCCAAAATAAGCGGGAAACAGATAGAGAGAGAGGAGTTTACTTCAGTGCAAATTTGTTTTAAGTGTTTTAAGCTAGAACACCACACCACAAAAGAATGCAAGGAGCAGGAATTAACCTGCTCTAGATGCAGTAGTAAATGACATGGCTCTCGGAAATACTCGGCAGCCGAAGAAAAATGCCCAAACTGTAGGCAAAAGCACGGGGCAATGGCTATGTCTTGCCCCCCCCCCAAAGAAAGAAATATTAAAAAAGAAAGCAGAGGAGAAAAAGGTGGAGGGAATTAGGATAGCTAATACCTCCTATACCCAAGCGGCAAAAGCCACCCTCGCAAGGGTCTTAGAATGTGCCGCTCCAAAGACTTATTTGAAGGTTGCTATCAAAAACACCACCAAAATCCTCATGTGTATTTTGTACGCTCACCCGGGCTGTTTCATAACAGAGCTTAATACCATGCTCAAAAAAGAACTGACTCGATGAAATGTGGTTCCCGGACAACCCTCCATCGGGGGACGTGCTGCAACTGCAATACTAGCCCGAGGAAGAAGCACCAGCGACGCCGTTTCTAGCAAATGAAGAAAGAGTGGAATAAAACGCAAACCAGAAAACATCACAAGCCCCTTAAAAATCCATAAATAGGGACCCGAGAATAGAGGCCAGAAGAAAACGGGAGATACATGACAAAAAAGCTGCGAGAAGAATAAAGCAGGCTGAGGGTAATCTCTCAATTTCCGCATCCTCCTCTGAAGACGAAGAACAGGCCCAACCCCTAAAATAAAAAAAAGAAGATCGAGGAGTAAAAGCATGGGGGTGGCTCCCTAACAAACCATGAAATATGATGGAGAAGAACTGAAAATGCAGTTTTACGGAAGTGACCTGACCCCATTCCTAGCCAACCCCAGCATTAGGGAGATTGTTGAAGGGGTAAAGACAGGTCAACTAAAGTGGACTTACGATGCGCAGGCACAAGAAGCAATAGTAGACGAGGTGCTTATGCACGCGAAAATAAGTGAGGCAGAGTACGAGATAATAAAAAACGGATAAAAGGAGACATGATAAAAAGTAAAGGGGAAAACACAGACTCACATAAACTACAAGGACACCAAACCAAGAAAACATGGAGAACACAAACAGCACACCAAAAAACACTCTCGTTAAACGTAAACAGATAAGAAAAGAAATCCATTCTCATTCCGTACATATTCCGTACATTGGATCCTGACCTGATCCTCATTTACGAACAGGGCGTAAACACATAAACTAACACAATAAAAATACCAAATTACATTGTGATCACCAAAAACCATATACAACATCGATATTACGGCGCAGCCATCGCGATCCGAAAAAACATCACATACAAAACACAACCAGACTTAGAAGAATTATTCGGGCTGCCGAAATCCCAACCCTGGTGGGGGGCCTAACTGTGTCAGTAGCCTATTAGCCGCCCCGCCGAACAACCTGCCGATTTCCACTTCTTTAATATCTTCGGGCGCGGAAAAAATGGTATTGCTGGGTGGATACCTAAACGCCAGATGCAGAGCGTCTGGTTACGGTCGCACCGACCAAAGGGGAAGGAATCTGGAAATACTTTTCGAAAGAGACATACTCCAGAGAGTAGGACCAGATTTCCCTACAAACCTAAAATATCGTTCGGCAACCAAACCGGACATAGTGTTAACGAGCGTTAACTTCTACTTTAATATTAGCAATGAGCCTGGACCTGTGGTACCGAGCGAACACACCCCGATAATTATAACAATCTCGCTTGCTCCAATTCACAAGCCCGTCCCACTTAGGAAAAAGTTATGCGAGAGCTAACTGGGAGCTATATAGAGAGGTACTCAGCGAATATCAATCAGCTGACCTGGGAGACGCCAATCTCGAAGAGATAGATGAGGAGATAAACTCCATTACTAATCTCCTCATTCAAGCCGATGAGAAATGCGTCCGCAGGATCTCCTATAAAATGCTCCCACAACCTAGGTGGACGAACAAGATGAGGAAAGTCACTAGGAAACATAGAGAAATCTACGACGAAATAGGTAGGACAGGCCCCAATCGTGAAGGGACAGTCAGAATGAGACAACTAAGCGAGGAATTAAAACACTCAATCACAGAGTAACAGAAGGAAATCTGGAATGACATCATTGGTAGGCTGGACAGGGAGGACAGTCCAGTAAGTTTTTGGAACAGCATCCAAAGACTTAGGGTACTGCCTACCAAAACCAGAACACAGATAAAAGGCGGAGATGAGATCATTGAGGATCCAGAGTCTCTCGAAATAAGATTCAGGACGCAATGGAAAAAGATTTTCGCTATAGCCCCTAAGGAGAACGACGACTTCGACCAGGACTTCGAAGACCAACTGCTTGATGACCTTAGCACAGTGATACATAGAACTCACCCCCACCTGCAAGTATCTCAGGAAAAAGAGATGGTTGGCTATGGGTGCCCAATCCCCTTCGAAGAGACCATGAACACCATAAGGTCCTTCAAGCAAAGGGCACCAGGCTGGTCTTGGCGCGCGAAAAACAACCTCGGGAATGCCCCGAGGCAAATCATACAGGGACTGATTAACACCCTGAATACAGGCTACTTTCCTGACAAGTACAAGATGGCTAAAATCATTTTCATCCTAAAAGGAAACAAGTCCCCAGAGCAGGTGGCTAACTATCGCCCGATCTCTCTTTTGGAGATGCACGGCAACATCTTTGAAAAGATTATAACTAATAGGTTACATGCTCAAATGAGCCAGTTAGAAGTGCAAACCCCCAACAACACGGGTTCCACAGGAAAAGGGGCACAAAAACAGCCCTTGCGCTCTTAACAGAAAAAGTATCCTTTTACCGAGCGAATGGGTACAATGCAGACATTGTGTTGAGGAACGTGGAGAAGGCCTTCGATAAATTCTGGCTGGAAAGACTTCAATACAAGATCCTGAACCTCCAGCTAGACCCAATCCTGGAAAGGATCCTTTGTGACTATGTCATAGACAGAAAGGCATGTCTCATGATTGAAGGATACAGAGGACCCGAATTCGAACTCAAGTTGCGCGTTTTCCAGGGATGTTGCCTGAGCCCACTGCTTTACTTTGCCTTAACCATCGACATCCCAACTCCGGTGCACATAAATACGATGTATCTGAAATTCGCAGATGACGTCACCCAAATTGTTCCGTCTCCGGTGAAGAAAGAAAGGGATCAGGCAATGCGCACAATAGCGGAAATCAATAACATCAACCAGTACGAGAGACGATGGAAGATTAGATCAAATAGGGACAATTTCAAAATCATCCCACTGAGCCGCAGGTTGACGTGGCCCATCATCATCGATGGGAGGAGATACGGCTACTCAGCCGAAGGCAATAATCTGGGCCTAACGATCACCGACCACAGATACTCGAGACACTAGACGGAGAGCAGGAACCTATCAAAGAGAGAAATTTACAAGCTATAGAGGTTTAGAGTTCTTAGCTCGGCCAGCATTAGGAAAATATACCTGATATACGTCTAGGCTAAGCTCATCTACTCCGCAGTAGTGACTCAAGAGGCCAGCAAGACCTCAATGAGAAAACTCCAACGTATTCAAAACTCCGCATCCCTAATAATTAACAAAGCCAGAAAGTGTGACCAACATCGGCAAAGGGATCTTCATATGAGGAAAAAACTGGACTCTATCAACATCATCACCCATAAATTGGGAAGAAAGGTCTGGTCGACCCTTACGAATGTTGTGATTCCGGAACTACAGGAAACTGGTGGCAGACTTAATATAGCTGCACAAATACGCGAGAAAGACTCCCGTCGTAGCCACTTCCCAATTACTAAGATTTGCTTTCAGGAAAATATTACATCACGATACACATAACAGGAACACTAGAAACTAACGCAGTACAACGGAAACAAAAAAAAAGAAAATAAATAACAATACACTAAAACAATATACGGTAAATTGCTGAGCTAAAAGCTATAAAAGGCTTAAATGCTCAAAGAAATTAACCCCCCGAATAATTACACAATAATTGAAACACTAACAATAAGAAGAACACGCTAACAACACATAAAGAAACAACAAATAAAAACACAACTTATCAAAAATAAGACAAAAAGGAAAATATAAAGAAAGGCATAAAGTGATGCCCTCCTGCTAGGGCCAAATATCCCTCCGCGCTTTAAATTTCACCCACTTTTATCTACCACTATCTAACCACGTTTTTTTGAGACTATATTCAAAGCTATAAGAAAGCTGTAGCCAAAAGTAAACAATGCAGCCATTGCTGTCGAATTCAATGATTCCTGCATATAAACAGGATAACCAGGACAGAGCCGAAGATGCCTCATAACAGTTATTGCAAACGTTTCAGGATTATAACAAATCCCATCAGTGCTAAAGAAAGAATTCAAAATACAGATTTAAATATATGCATAGAAATTTTAACACGTGCAATAAAATTGTGAAAGATGAATATTATATTTGAGACGAAGTGATTACATTGGAAATAAGGAAGAAAACAAACAAACAAGGGAATTTATATAAAATAGGAAGAAAAATAATTGACAGTAGATTTTATTCTTGCAAAAAATAATGTACAATTTTAAAAATTAACATGTTTTTAATGAGTGACTATATTTAATGGGACAGATAATGAGTAAGTATTTAGAGTGGGTTGAAGCTTTGTAATATAAATTAACTCTAGCAGGTAAATGTCCGAGATGTTTCTTACTGCAATTATATCGAAGAGTTCTCGAGTGTAGCCCTAGAGCCACATTGAGACAGATGGTTTCGAATTGGGGATAGATCAAGTTTGTAAGGTGAAGTCCAGTTCTTTCACATCTACTTATATGCTGCAGGAAGCGAGAGTAAAGCGTACGCCTTGTTGCTCCCACATATGATAGAGTGCTACTGCACATATAACGAAAAACGTATATGATTTTAGATTGCATACTTGTGAGTGGTTGATCTTTGAGCTTAAATAATGATCCCAGTCTTAAGTGACTAATGAGAACAATAGATGGTAATATTTGAGGATAGGATAAAATCAATAGTTTTAAAAACTCTTTTGTAAGATTTTCAGATTGGTAAACAACGTATGGTAAAGAAAAGAAGACCTCTTATTTATTAACATACTCTCCTCCATAGAGCATATAACTTGTGTTCAACTTTTTCAGCCCTACATTTAGAATTCGAATTCTCAACAAAATTCTTTGCCTCCAATGACTACCTCATATCACTATTTCAGAAACAAATTAGTCTGTTTCTCAATAAAAATAACCCGACTCTGCCTCCACTACAAACTGTTAATAAATTAATGGTCATCTTTTCCTTATCTTACCTTGGTTACCAATCCGAAAAACTTAAAAAAGAGTTGTTAAAACTATTGAATTCAGCCTATCCTCAATTATTACCATATTTGTTCTCATTAGTGACTTAAGGCTGGGATCAGTATTTAAGCTCAAAGATCAACCACACAATGCCCCCAAATTCAAAATAATTCCCATGTTTTACAAGACCTCCAATAATATACGTGTAGACGGGGAGTGAATCCCCTACTGCACGGAAGGGACGGTTCTGGGGCTCAAAATCTCCTCCGGGGGCTACACGAGTCATATCAAGCGAACATTCGTGAATAGCAAGGCAAATTTGAGGGAATTTTATAGGTTCCGTGACTTAAATCTCTCAAATAAACTCAAGATATTCAATGCGGGCATCCGCTCGAGGCTCCTGTACACCCCCGTGCTGCTGAACGCGAGTGCCGATACCCACATTGCGAAACTAGAAAGAATCCAAAACAAAACGGTGCTTATCATCATATAACCCGAAGAAGAAAACACAAACGACAGATGGAGCTCCACGACTCGGTTGAATTATCTCCGATCAACGTAGCACTTCACGAGAGAGCTAAGAGTATCTGGCGAGCCTTGGCACCCGCCTGTCTCTGGAGTTCTCTCGTACACACCTAGCCATCGAGGTCGCTCGACAAATAAGACCATTTAAAAGCAGTAAGATACAATCTGACCGCGAACGTGACTCCAAAATACACATGACAAAATCGACAAATCCCAAAGAACGACAAGTGTAATGCTTAGGCTTCATTAGAAATTAAGCAAAATACTACCACAATTCCTTATATTCTGAATCAATAAACCTAAAAGAGTAAAAAAGAAATTATTCACTCACTAAGATCCTTTCAAAAACCTTTATAAAACCAATAGCGCAAAAAAAAATAAAACCCCCGCCGCAAATAAAGGCTTGAATGCCTCCAATCCAATCCAATCCAATCAAATCAGAACGAATCCAAATCCAAAGCCATCTAATTGAATTAACTAGCTTAATTTAATTAGAATAAACTATGAATTTTATAGTTTATAAGAAAAAAATAAATAAATCAAAAAGAAAACAAAACAAACGTAAAAACACGCAAACACAAAACATAAAAATTCAAAACAACAGAGCTACCCTTTCACCAGGGACATATTTATCCTGCCTCCCCCACCATATCTATTCTTTAACCTCACCCAATTTCACGACTTTACTCTCTCCCTATATATATATATATATATATATATATATATATATATATATATATATATATATATATATATCATTTCACCAACTTTTTAAGTCCAAGTCCAAGTCCGTACGCTTTATTCCCGCTTCATGTAGCATATGGGTTGATATGAAAGAACTGGACTTCACATAACAAAACCAGATCCATCTCCAATTCGAGACCATCTGTCTCAATGTAGCTCTAGGGCTACACTCGATAACTTTACGATACTTAATGTGGTGAGAAACATCTCAGACCTTTTCTTGCTAGAGTCAATTTATATTACAAAACCTCAACCCTGTCTAAATACTTAATCATGATCTGTCCCATTAAATATAGTCACTGTAGAGGAATGGTCACCCCCCCCCCTCGTTCACTCTTGGTGCAGTTCCTAAGGCGGTTACCACAAAGACATCCGGCCGAAGGCATCGGCGGGTCCCGCGTGGCCGCAGCGCTGCACCAGACCGTGCCATGAAAGAGGGCACCCCCCCCCCCCGTTCACTCGTGATGCAGTCCCAAGGCGGTGGTTACCGCAAGGACATCCACCCCAGGCATCGGCGAGTCGAAAGTTTGACCACAGGGTGGCATAACTCGGTGCCATGTAAGACCCTAAAGGTCAAAAAGGTAAGATCTCCCCCAGGAGAGTGAGATCCAGTTTCACGTCGAACAGGAAATTGGAGACGGGTTTCTCCCAATCTCGATGGCTAACGAGGAGCCGATGTTTGACTTCGTGGGAAAGACCGTTAGGAAAAAGAACTCTCCTGGGGCCGTCCTCAAGCCCCTCTCCCCCTTACCACTCCCCCAGTGGGGGTGCGAGGTATAAAAGAGGAACTCTGAGGAAAATCATGGTAGTATAGGTCAGTCTCTAGGTGACGAAGTCTTCGGATCAAACCAAACTACCGAGACTAGAGAGGTAGTTTACTTGTGTCGCCAGACCAAGAAGTACCCTGCAAGAGAGGCAGGGCTACCTACCTTAAGGGGCTAAGAAAAAGCTCATCCTTGAGCTAAGTCCCTGGTTATCAAACCAAACAATAAGTGAACTTTGGTAAGTTCGACTTACTCTCGCCAGAGAGATTCCTCATATCCTGGTGCACCTTAAACACCAGGGATATTCCTCGTCCTTGAGGAATTAAGAAGAAGAAGGAAAAGGCTCCCCCTCGAGCCCGTTATTCGGTGGCCACACCAAACGTTAAGTAATTTATTCTCGCCAGAGAAACCCCCCTCCGTTATCCTCGCCCTTGAAGAAGACCCTCCCCGAGTTCAGTCCTCGTCCATAAGGAAATTAGTAACGAAGGAAAAGCTCCTCCTCGAGCTCGTTACTCGGTGATCACACCGCACTCCAAGTTAGCTAGATTCAAGAACCAAGTTCGACTCACTCTCGCCAGAGAGACCACGACTGCCTGGGTGTTGCATAGAGCACCGTATTGGTTCTCGTCCTTGAAGAACCCTTCCCCCCCGGAAGAACGTGTGGACCCCCCAGCTGCTACCCTCGCCAAGACAACCGTGGAATTCCGCCCATCTACACGCGTCAAGAGTAAATATTTCTGAGGCCCTTTAAACTCCACGAGTCCGTAAGCCTAATTCTAATATTATTGTTGTGTATAGAGAAAACGTTAACCAATTTTGGAGGGGAAACTAAGTTAATTAATTTTTGTTTAGGATAATATTCCGAGTAGTCCTGTAGTTAATGTATAAATGTTGTATTCATTTGATAAAGGTCAATTATAAGTTATTTTGGGATTAATGTTCGTTTCTCTTATATATATCCTTACGTGTTGCACAACGGCTCTTTTCTTTAAGATATTCTTATAATATCAATAATTAGACACACTTAGCACTCTTAGAGACTAGAACTAAAAGGAGGGGCATTCTACGACATTAAGTAAAAGTGGTGTCAGGTCAGTAGGGTTCTTATCAGAAAGAATTCTACGACATAATTAAAGTGGTGTCAGGTTTTGTAGGTTGTTATTAGAAAGAACCCAGCAGTGTCTAATTAAGAAAGAGCCAACACGTAAAGGAATATCAGGAACAAGAGAATAATTGACGAGAGGAAAATTGGTAGAGTTAGGGGTGGTAACAATATAAAGGTAATTGGCAGGTCAATTGGTAAATTTGTTGTCGGGAGTGATATTTCAATCAGCATAGTAGTGGGATTAAGGGTAAGTTATGCTGAGCGCTACCTGGTGAGTGGCGGCATAATTATCTGAGAATAAAGAAAGGAAAAATCGACGGACCAACACAAAATGGATCCGGTCAAAAGATTTTACCAACAAGCCCAAAGTCTGGGACTTGAAGGCACAGAAATGCATGACTACGTCATGGCAGAATTAAGAATAGATTGTGTAGAAGAAGAAAGAATTTTGGATATAGAAGAAGAACAAGAATTAATAAAGCTTGAGAGAAAAAGAGGATATAATAAGAGAGGATAAAAGAGAACGTGAATTAATGGAAATACGGATGAACCGGAAAAGTGAAGAATCCCGAATACAGCGGAAAATAGAAACTGAGGAAAGAAGAATGCTGAGAGGAGGTAAAACAAGCGAAAGAATAATATTGTTGAAAAGAGAAGCACAAGAATTCAGAATAAGGATAGAAATGGAAGATGAAGAAAGAAGACTAAAGATAAAGCTGGAAGATGAAGAAAGAAGAACTCGACGGGAAAACGAAATAGCGAAAGCAGAACAAGAAGCCAAGGAAAGGAGAATGAAGATGGAAAAAGAGTCGAAAGAGAGGAGAATAAAGATTAAAAAAGAAATAGATGAAAGAAGAATGAAGAGGGAAAAAGAACGTGCTCAAGCTGAAAGAGAAGAGAGAGAAGAAAAGGAAAGATTGCTCGCACTCGAAAGAGCACCTATCGAGAATCTCATAGAGGCCGAGGAAGTTGTAGCCCGGCCTGGACCTAAGAAAGGACCATCGAGGGAAACCCAGCCAAATGGGGTAACGATGGAAGAAATAAGAAGTAGGAATGAGGTACCAGCAGGAGTACCTAAGGAAGAACCTAGGGGGAGAACCCAGCCAAATGGAATTATCAGGGAAGAAGAAGAAGATAGAGTAGAGGTACGAGCAGGTGTACCTGAGGAACTACCGGCGAAGAGAATCGAGTCAAATGAGTTGACAAGGAAGGAGGAAAGAGGTGCTATTGCGATACACCCAGGTAAGACTAATCAAATGGTAGACGCGGATGAGTATCCCCTACCCCTAGTAGTCTCCTCCCCGATCGGAACGTCCACGGAGTTACCGCTAAATCGCCAAGTCGTAGTGAGCGCCAAGCCCATTAACGACCTCGCAGGGAAAAGTTTTCTCGATCCCCAAAGATCGAACCCAGACACGATCTTCCCGTGTACATGGTTAAAGGAGAGCTATGGGACCTACGCTCCCATCAATTATGCCCCGCTACAACAGGCCGCTCTAGCCTTAATGTTAAATTTAAAGGTAGTCAAGTACCATAAGAAGGGTAAGTCGAGTAGGTTAAAATACCACTACCATTTAGTACCATACTTGGGTAGACTCAATAACCCGAACGGCCGACTCAGGCGCGGTAGAATAATGGTCACAGAGCACCATTTTAGGATCAGCTACCTCAAAGGAGCCGATAATGTACAGCTGCTCTATAGGTTGAAACGAAAAACCATGGAGGGTTATTTCAGTACCTAAGGAGCGTGAAACCATGTTTTCATTTGTTGTTCGTGTTAATATTTATCGGTAGGATTTAAGTTCTCAAAAACTTAGAAATGTAAGGAAGTAGCTTGTTTTGTTGTTTTTTTTTGTGGGTAATCGATGAATTAAGGTTTTTTAATTTTCTATGTAAAATTGTATTGCGAGTAGGTCTAGCTCGACACATTGCCTGTGTAAACGCGCGCGTGGGCGCTCATGCGTAAGGAAACTTAAGGTATGAGAGGGCTCAAGAAATACAACTTTGCTAATCTCGACTAGGTTGAGTAAGTTGTTTTGAGTTCCCGGGAGCATCCCCCCTCCCCATTAAATTCTTCGATGGGAGGTGTTGTAGAGGAATGGTCACCCCCCCCCTCCTCGTTCACTCTTGGTGCAGTTCCAAGGCGGTTACCGCAAAGACATCCGGCCGAAGGCATCGGCGGGTCCCGTGTGGCCGCAGCGCTGCACCAGACCGTGCCATGAAAGAGGGCCCCCCCCCCCGTTCACTCGTGATGCAGTCCCAAGGCGGTGGTTACCGCAAGGACATCCGCCCCAGGCATCGGCGAGTCGAAAGTTTGACCACAGGGTGGCATAACTCGGTGCCATGTAAGACCCTAAAGGTCAAAAAGGTAAGATCTCCCCCAGGAGAGTGAGATCCAGTTTCACGTCGAACAGGAAATTGGAGACGGGTTTCTCCCAATCTCGATGGCTAACGAGGAGCCGATGTTTGACTTCGTGGGAAAGACCGTTAGGAAAAAGAACTCTCCTGGGGCCGTCCTCAAGCCCCTCTCCCCCTTACCACTCCCCCAGTGGGGGTGCGAGGTATAAAAGAGGAACTCTGAGGAAAATCATGGTAGTATAGGTCAGTCTCTAGGTGACGAAGTCTTCGGATCAAACCGAACTACCGAGACTAGAGAGGTAGTTTACTTGTGTCGCCAGACCAAGAAGTACCCTGCAAGAGAGGCAGGGCTACCTACCTTAAGGGGCTAAGAAAAAGCTCATCCTTGAGCTAAGTCCCTGGTTATCAAACCAAACAATAAGTGAACTTTGGTAAGTTCGACTTACTCTCGCCAGAGAGATTCCTCATATCCGGGTGCACCTTAAACACCAGGGATATTCCTCGTCCTTGAGGAATTAAGAAGAAGAAGGAAAAGGCTCCCCCTCGAGCCCGTTATTCGGTGGCCACACCAAACGTTAAGTAATTTATTCTCGCCAGAGAAACCCCCCTCCGTTATCCTCGCCCTTGAAGAAGACCCTTCCCGAGTTCAGTCCTCGTCCATAAGGAAATTAGTAACGAAGGAAAAGCTCCTCCTCGAGCTCGTTACTCGGTGATCACACCGCACTCCAAGTTAGCTAGATTCAAGAACCAAGTTCGACTCACTCTCGCCAGAGAGACCACGACTGCCTGGGTGTTGCATAGAGCACCGTATTGGTTCTCGTCCTTGAAGAACCCTTCCCCCCCGGAAGAACGTGTGGACCCCCCAGCTGCTACCCTCGCCAAGACAACCGTGGAATTCCGCCCATCTACACGCGTCAAGAGTAAATATTTCTGAGGCCCTTTAAACTCCACGAGTCCGTAAGCCTAATTCTAATATTATTGTTGTGTATAGAGAAAACGTTAACCAATTTTGGAGGGGAAACTAAGTTAATTAATTTTTGTTTAGGATAATATTCCGAGTAGTCCTGTAGTTAATGTATAAATGTTGTATTCATTTGATAAAGGTCAATTATAAGTTATTTTGGGATTAATGTTCGTTTCTCTTATATATATCCTTACGTGTTGCACAACGGCTCTTTTCTTTAAGATATTCTTATAATATCAATAATTAGACACACTTAGCACTCTTAGAGACTAGAACTAAAAGGAGGGGCATTCTACGACATTAAGTAAAAGTGGTGTCAGGTCAGTAGGGTTCTTATCAGAAAGAATTCTACGACAGTCACTCATTAAAAACATGTTATTTTTTTAATTTTACATTGTTTTTTAGCAAGAATAAAATCCACTGTCAATTATCTTCCTTCCTATTTTATATAAATTACCTGTTTTTTGATTTTTTCTCTCCATATTTCAAATGTAATCAATTTGTCTCAAATTTAATATTCATGTTTCACAATTTTATTGCATATGTTAACTTTTTATGTATATATTTAAATCTGTATTTTGTATTCTTTCTTTAGCACTGATGATGGGATTTGTTATAACCCTGAAACGTTTGCAATAAATGTTACGAGGCATCTTCGGCTCTATCCTGGTCATCCTGTTTATACTTCGCTTGAAGTTTGCGGCCAGAAATTCGTTTGCCACCTATATATATATATATATATATATATATATATATATATATATATATATATATATATATATATATATATAGAGAGAGAGAGAGAGACTGATTTCTATTTCATATTAATTCATTTTGTTGATTGTTTTTTTTGCTATTTTTGTGGGCGTTTCCTCTGCTCTGTATCCTCCTTATATATATTACAATTTTCAATACCCTTGTTATTCCTTGATAAAGAATTTGAAATAAATTTCGAAAGTACTTGGTATCCTCGTATTAATTTTCCCTGTGGGCTTTGTTGCATTTATTACTTACTCACGCGATATAGTGTGAGTTTTACACATATATATATAAGCAGTTTTTTTAAGTCGTTGTGATCGAATGTACCTTATATGATATATTTCTAAAATACAGGTAAATCTCAAAAATAAATAATTAATTACATTCAGTATTTACTTAACTCTGCATCGCCTTTCTTTCACATATCTATACAAAATGGATCCCCAAACCCCCCCAAAAACTTGATCTGTTAACCTACCTAAACCTTATGAAAAATAATTGTTAAAAAGAAACTAGCGATTCTAAATAAGATTGATAATAAAATGAAAGCTGGAGAAATTGGTTATCAAATTAAGCTAAAATAAAAAAACCCCACAGCTTCCACCATTAACTCTCAAAAAAATATCGCAGCTATAGTTGAACTCATTAGCCTCAGATTTCTATAAAATTTCAATGAAGAAGTTACTTTATTTTCCCCTCCCCCTACCTCACCTCTGCGAGGTAAACGGTCGCTAGGAAGGTCCCAACCCTCCCTGTGGTGGTCTACAGGTCACTAAGAGAGGAGATCTTGTGTGAAGTGCATGCTTGTGGGAGGTTTGGGCAGTCTATGAGTAGATATTCGATATTGTCTGAGTTTTGGTTGAATGTGGTAGATGTTGTGGTCAGAGCAAGGTTTATTCTGTGTTTATATTGTTGTAGTATAGTAAAGTGACCTGAGCCAAGTTGAGATAGGATCATCTAGGTGTTATATTATGTAATGATTTGTTTGATTGGTTTATTAAGAGAGGGGCTGGTTTAGGATGTTACTTAGTCTTAGTCTATTCGAGTGACTTTGTGGATGTGTTTGATGGTAGAGGAGGAAGATTACTGTAGAGGTGTTGGATGTATTGTGTTGTTTCTGGGTGGCAATGGCTTTGCTGACAGGTAGTGGTTGGGGGTTGAAGAATGGTCAGTGATATGTAGAGTGTTGGGTTCCAATCATGTCAAATTGGATTTTGATTGAGATTATTTTTCCAGCATGTAGATGTGGGTGGATTTAGTGCGTGTACCCCCTGTGATTTTTCTATGTGGTTTTGAGTTTGTTCGGTTGAGATTTAGCTTTGGTCGGGTTCCATGATGGTGCTACGAACTTGAAGGTGTTGTGGATGAATTGTTTGTATAGAGTGGCGAGAGGCTCTTTTTTGCTGTCCAAACATAAATCCTGATAGTGCATTGATGGCGTTTATTTTCTTTGTGGTTTTGCTTTTAATGTTGTTTTGTGAGTTTTGAATGTCATCTAGGTGAAAAGTGTGAATAACATAATAGGAGGGTGGGTTCTTTGTGTCGTGGTAGGTGTTTTCCGTTTAGCCTACCTTTGGGGAGTTTGTTCGATTTTTAGAGGTTGGGTATGGAAACCATTACTGTTCATTTTTTAGATGAGGCCGTAAGGCGGTTTTTTGTGAACCAATATTTTAGAATTTGTTTGCTGTCTAGTTTGCTGATGCGATTGATGGATGTTGTGTTGTGGGTGAGAGCTCATCTTTTCTCGGCTGTAGGTGTTAATAAATTGGGTTTGTGGCTGTGGGATGTCATGTGTAAATTAGTTGATTAGTATGGGTAAAATAATGGCTTCGTGTGGAACGCTATTGTGAAGTGATTGCTTGTACGAGTTATCGGTTCGGTGCCTAACAAAGATGAAGTTTATTAACTACGTTTTGTTATTTTTCGAGTGGTTGGTGTTCAGTATTTTGCGTGCTGGCTTTGTTTTGGCACTATGTCGATAGCATTTTGATGTCTATACTGGCAATGAGAGCGGTAAGGGCTGGTTGAAGCCATCGTTTATGTATTGTGTGAGGTTGGTGAGAAAGGTCTTGGTTGATTGTGCTTTCCTGAAATCATGCTATCTGAGTCAGAAGTATGTTTGTGCTGATTCTTTGGTGTATTATTTTTTCAAGTGTTTTTTAAGAGTTGACAGAAGTGAGATTGGATTGTGTTGTCTTGGGCGCTTTTCAGGTTTGAGTATTAGTATGATATGGGCTAGTTTCCTTAGTGAGAAAGGTAGTGAGTATCGATGAAAATAAATTACGGCAATCATTGATATGCTCAACCCTTGTATCGATCGTCATGGATTGTGTAATATACCCCGTAAGGGGCGCGGCGATTTGCCATCCTGGCCGCCGTGCTGATGGGACTCAGCAATCCGTCCGACCCCAGCTTAGCCTCTTCTCCATCCTTCAAAACACTTGTTTTCTCGCTTTTCATACAACCTCTCTCACAACTTTCAATGGTCAGCCTCTAATTTCACAGGGTAGATGCTGACCTTCTTCTTAAGTCAACCGTCCCGGATTGGGGCTGAGGGGTGAGGGGACAATGTTTCCTAACCCCTGAGCTCCGGTCTGGGGTGGTTGGTTTTTAACAACCTGCTTTATCCCCACCTATTCCTTCCTCACATCCCTTTTCCTCTCCTCTTCACAATCTATATATTTTTTACGCCGTGTTCAAGGTGGAGCCTCCATGCCGATGGACTGCCAGGACACCAGGCAGGAGGGGTGGTCTTAAATGGCGGCGCCTGGCTCTGCCGGGCTTATAAGCACCTCTCGCAGTGCAAGCTACTGCAAGAGGTAAAGCGCGATTGCATCCCGTATCAAAAAGAAGGTCACCATGCTCAATGATGAGTATAAAAAAAAACCTAACCCCCAACTTTCCCTATAACATCGATGGAGCCGCCCTTGGGCAGCTCCAGCAAAAAAATGGAGGTTCCCCCCCTGCGCTTGCTCAGGGGACCCTCCATATATCTCTAACCGGAGAGGAGGCTTATTCCTCTCCTTCGCTTACGGGTGTAGGGGGCTCCCCCCTCACCCCCTTCTCTGGAGGTGCTTTCGGGCGCCTCCCTTTTACCAGCGGCAGTCCCCTCTGTTCTTTCCAAGGGGACTGCCAAGAAAGCCAGCAGGCAGCCCTTAGCCAGCACTCCACATCGAAGCGGCTTGGTAGGGCAAACCCCCTTAGGGGGGGGAGGAAGAGGGAAACCAGGCCCCTTCGGTCGCTTCCCTCAAAAGACCTGCTGGCAAGAATCCTGAACATTGCCTGGGTCAAGGCCCATGCCTCCCCAAAGAAGACTAGTGACGATACTGCCAACGGGACCTGCGATGTATTGGGGGGGGGGGGGCAACTGGAGGCCCTCTCTGAGATAGACATGGTCCTTGAGGAAACCCAGCCTCAGACGGTAGGGCCTTCCATGGGGGGGAATCCTGGCTCGGCGCCAAACACCGAACCCGTATCCGCCCCGATGCAAGGTCCTCCTCAAACGGCTGTGGTTTCCGAAGCAGTACAAGGAAGGGAGGAATCTCCTCCGACCAGTGCCCCCACGACTACCAGGACCTTCTCCATTTCAGAGAATGACCTGGCTGAGGCCGGTCCATCTGGCCTAGGGGCTTCTTCTGGCGGAGGTGAGAAGCGGGTTCATTCCCCGCCCTCCTCTCCAAAAAAGAAAAAGAAAAAGACTAAAAAGACAAGAAAGACTCGGGGCTCCTCTCCATCCGCGGGGGCTGCGGGGACGGATGGGTCTGCTGCCACTCTGGCAAGCGACCAAGCCAAGATCAGCACATCCGCCCCCTCTGCCCCCCCCTGGTTGCGGAGCCCCTGACTAAGACTAATACCAAGAGTTCACAGGGCGGAGCCTCGATGACATCGGGGCCCCTGATTCAGAGGTTACCTGGCGTTTTCGAGCCCGCTTGCTTCAAACGCTTTCTCGTTATTCGCTCCACTGATGGCACCATGTTGTTCAAGGGCAACATGATCCATCAGAGGAAAGGATTAGCTAGTGCAATTGGTAAAGAGCCGAAGGTAGCCCGTTTCTCGGACGGAAGCCTTCTGGCGAATGCGGCGAATACCACCGAGGCAGCCAAGATAAGTGCTCTTCGGACACTACATGGCACCCCGGTGAGTGTGACGCCGAACTCTACCATGAACTTTGTGAAAGTAGTAGTTTATGTGAGGGAACTCGTTGACTACTCTATTGAGGACATCACCCTAGAGCTGGCCGACCATGTGGCGGTCAAGGTCGAAAGTGTGATGAGAAAACAGGGAGGGGCCTTTAGACCCACCCCTACACTCTTTGTCACGTTCGACTGTGACAAGCTCCCTGAGTCGGTGCGTGCCGGTTGGTACCGCTACCGCGTGAAGGCATTCGTGCCACTGCCGCGGCGGTGCTATTACTGTCACCGCTTCGGCCATACGAATCGCTCATGCAGACGTGCAAAGTCGGGGTCACCCGAAGTCTGTGTAAATTGCACCAAGGTCGCACACAATAAATCCAAATCGTGTGTGGCCAAGTGTGTCAATTGCGGAGAGCCGCACCCTGCTTCTTTGGAGCAATGTGGTGCATATCTCCTTGAGAAAGAAATACTGGCCGTTCAGGCCCAGGATCGACTCTCATTCCGCGAGGCAAAGGACTTGGTCCTGGCGTGCCCGGCTCTGCCTAGGACGTCATATGCCTCAATAGTTAGAAAGGCACCCTCTGCTCCTGGCCCATCCAGTCCAACAAGCACGGTTGTTTCCGCGCCCATTCGGAGCCCTTCTGCGGGCTCTATCCAACCCGGGCGCTTCCCTGGTAAAGCTGGCGGCAAAAAGGGTTCATACCCTGCCCCGGCTAAAACCAGGGCTCCCCCCCTCTTCCCCCAGAGTGACCGTTTCCCGTAAGACGAAACGGCCACGCGCCTCCACCGAGTCGTTAGACTCACAGGAGGCAACACCCCTGAAGATGGTCGCTAGGCCATCTTCCGGGGTTCCTAAAGCTGTTCCCCGGAAGAAGGACAGCAACAAAGAAGTTTCGGCTCCTTCGTCCACGCCCCGAGGTGGAGCGAGTGGCTCGAAGACGGTGGTTCCTCGAAAAGAGGACCCGCCGCCTCCGAAGCCGCAACGCCCGCCTAAGGTTTCGAGGCGGAGGGAGGAAAAGACTCGAATGGCGAGCCCAACCTCCCTTTTAAGTCCTCGAAGGCAACAGCGCCTTTAGCGCTTTGTCCGGCCAACAGCCCCCGGGGTTCTGCCCCCGGGAAGCATACGGCCATTCCCGTGAGGGTCTTCAGTTTGAGGAGGGCCCCCGCGTCTCCTTTGAGCTAGGCCTGGAGGGCATATTCCTTCAATGGAATTGCCGTGGACTCCGGGCCAACTGGGAGGAGCTGCGGAGGCTCGTCTCATCCCGTTCCCCGTTAGATATCGTTTTGCAGGAAACCATGCTAGGCGCGTGCCCCCTGCCCGCCGTTCTGGGGTATAAGGGTCTTGCGACCCCACCACCGCGGGATAGCCGGGCTGGTGGATGCGCGGTTTACACCCGGCATGATGTCTCTGTTCTTCCTTTCTCTTTAGATACCTCCTTCTAGGCAGTGGCTGTGCAGCTGCACCTAGATATGAGGTATACTCTGATTTCTGCGTACATTCCACCGTCAGCTGACTTCGACGCGGGGGACTTCCGCCGCGTCGTAGCACGGTTGCCAAGGCCCTATCTCTTGCTTGGAGATCTGAACGGCAGGCATCCTCTCTGGGAAGATTACTCCATAAATCCCAGGGGACAAGTCCTTGCCGATCTGATCGAAGAGCTTGAGATGGGTGTCCTAAACGGGGATGAGTTTACGCATCACTGTCCGAGACCCGCTTTATTTTCTTGCCTCGACCTACTTTTGTGCTCTTCGGATGCACAGCCTGATTTTGATTGGGAGGTAGTCGATGACCTCCATTGTAGTGATCACTTTCCCATTCAAATATCATTTTCAGGGCAACTGCCGCCTGAGAGACAGCCTCGGTGGTGCTTGGCGTGGGCGCGGTGGCCTACATTTCAGGAAATGACTGAATTCTCTATCTCAGTCCAGGAGTTTAGGTCGGTAGATGAGGCCGTTGAGTTCTTCTCCGGTAACCTCATCGCCGTGGGCCTGACTACTATTCCTAGGACGTCTGGCCGTTTTGCACGCCGACCACTCCCATGGTGGTCGGCCGAGTGTGAGACGGCCCTCAAACAGAAGCGTTATGCCTACATGTGCTATAAGCGCCACCCGAACGATTTTACTGTCGCTGAATTTCGTTGGGCTAGGGCCAGGTTCCGGTATATTTCGAAGCACGCCCCACGCTCTTCTTGGCGGGCATACGTGTCTTCACTTAACGGGAAGACCCCTTTAGCTGAGGTGTGGAAGCGAGTCAAAAGGATTCGGGGCAAGTTCTCGCAGGACACCCCCCCCGTTCTCCAGGAAAATGGGACCGCAATCTCGGACCCCGCGTCGGTGGTGGAATCCTTAGCGACCGCTTTTTCCGCATTCTCTAGCCGGGATGCTGCTCCGCCAGCATTCAATGCACGTCGTGATGTCGCGGAAGGCCGCCAGCTGGACTTTACTTCCATAGGCGGAGAACCCTTCAACGACAAGTTTACTGTGAGTGAGTTGCGTTCCGCTCTCGCTTTGTGCGCAGACACCGCCCATGGTCCGGACGATGTCCCGTACGCCATGCTTCGACACCTGGCTGAGCGAGGCATGGCCTTTCTGTTAGATTTGTTCAATAGGATCTGTGTGGAGGGTCTTCTCCCAGACTCCTGGCGAATCGCTACTGTGCTCGCCTTTCGCAAGCCGGGATGAGATCACTCTACTCCGACTGGTTTCCGCCCAATCTCTCTAACCTCTTGCGTGTGCAAGTTGATGGAGAAATTGGTAAATGTTAGATTAGCCTATTTCCCTGACAGCGGAGGCCATCTGTCTTCTGCACAGTGCGGCTTCCGTAAGTTTCACTCCACGTCGGATGCTCTGCTCCGACTGGAAAATGCCGTCTGCGAGGCTTTCCTTCGTAGACAGCACTACGCCATGGTCTTTTTCGATCTGGAGAAGGCCTATGATACCGCATGGGGATACGGTATCATGGAGACTCTCCACACGATGGGTGTTAGGGGACGCTTCCCAATGTTTATATCTGAATTTTTGCGAGTACGTCGATTCCGCGTACGGGTGGATGAAGCCCTCTCCGGCCCAGAGGAG
Organism: Ceratothoa steindachneri; assembly: GCA_963969495.1. Taxonomy (NCBI): domain Eukaryota; kingdom Metazoa; phylum Arthropoda; class Malacostraca; order Isopoda; family Cymothoidae; genus Ceratothoa; species Ceratothoa steindachneri. Next base: position 39,493,383 of record OZ018322.1, on the reverse strand, counting down.
CAGGAAAGTTTCCGCAGTGTCACACTTTTTGCCCTGAGCATCAACGGCATCACCTCGGTGCTGCCGGAAGATGTTCTCACTACGCTCTACGTGGACGACCTATCGATCTCTTTTGGTGCGGCCCAGATGCCAACTCTGGAGCGTCGACTCCAACAGGCATTGAACTGCGTCTCTCGCTATGCCGAAGCGCACAGGTTTCGGTTTTCCTTGGCCAAGACTAAGGTGGTGCACTTCTGCCGCCATCCACGGCTTCACCCCAAACCAGATTTATTTCTTAATGGGGTGCGCCTGGATGTGGTTGAGTCGCACCGTTTCCTTGGTCCTGTATTCGACCGACGCCTTACCTGGGAAGCTCATATTTGCAGCCTTAGGGTCTCTTGTACCCGCGCCATGGACATTCTCCGCTCCGTGACTTTCAGCGCTTGGGGCGCTGATAAGGCTACTGCCTTACTTTTTATCGATCCTTTGTTCGCTCGAAGCTCGACTACAGATGCGAGTTTTATGCATCCGCAGCCGAGCGTTTATTGCGGAAGGTGGATTCGATCCACCACACCGGCCTTCGCCTTGCGAGCGGTGCCTTCCGCACTTTCCCCATTGAGAGCCTGTTGGTCGATGCTGGTGAGATGCCACTCACTCTGCGCCGCGTGCTGTGCATTGCTCGCCTGTACACGCAAGCCCGGCGTCTCCATCAGTCGCCAACAGGTCTCAATGCATCCACCGTTGATCTCGATGTTTCCTATGCCGCCGAGAAACGCCAGTCATACCCTAAGCCCTTTGGGTTTAGGGCCAGGAAACTCCTTCGAGAGCTAGATATAGCTCTCGGGCCGGTGGTGCCGCTGGTTCTGCACAGGACGCCACCCTGGAGGGTACCACATTTGGCTATTTGTCGCCACGCCTCTGCTCCCAAAGCTTGTACTGCACCGGGAGTATTGCGTTCGACCTTTTTGGAGCACACATCGTGTCACGCTGGAACCGTGCCAGTATATACGGATGGCTCCAAGTCCCAAGAGGGGGTCGGCTTCCACGCTGAATTTCCTCTGTTTGAAGTCAGCGGGGCTCTACCGGGTGCTGCGTCTGTCTTCACGGCCAAGCTGGTGGCAATACACCACTCGGTATGGGAGATTACGCGACGTGCAAGGTTCAGAGACCGGATTGTGATCTATAGCGACTCACAAAGCGCCATGAGTGCTCTCGGGGCATTGGAATCTCTGCATCCCCTGGTTCGCGATATCCGTGACGACACGGTTTTGGCGAGCCGGGCAGATGTCGAGATTATCTTCTGCTGGGTTCCTGGACATGTAGGAATTGCGGGGAATGAGCGCACCGATGAGGGCGCCAAAGAGTCCGCGAGGGCACCGCGACCGGACCAGCGTTTCGCTCTTCCTCACACCGACTACATGGCAGGAAAACGGGCAGCTCTTCGGACTGCTTGGCAAAGAAGATGGGAGACGGTCGAAGGGAACTTAAAGTTGCGTGCCATTTCTGTCGAATGTCCCAGTCTGGGTGATCTTCGCGCACGATACCTGTCCCGGTACCGGGATGGGCGGGGTCGCTACCACCTGTCCCTTTTACTCGGGACAGATTCGTGATCATTGACTTGTGGACTTGTTGACTTTTTCGGGGAGGCCAGGCTTCTCCCCTCTATTTAAGGTTCTTTTTTGTTATTGTGTTTTTTTGTAGGTTGCACTCTCCTGCACCGGGGTGAGGGCGACCTCCCCCTGCTGCCGGAGATTGATTCCTGATTGTTAAGTTTTTCCAATTTATATCGATTGTTAAGTTTTCATATTTTTATTTTAAAGTAGCCTAGTTCTAGGCTGTCGTGTTTTTCGGTGACTTATGCCCAAGTGGGTAGTTGCCGGATGGGCTCTATAAAAAAAAAAAATTGTGTAATATATGGGCTTATCTTAAAAGATTTTTAAAATGTGGAGATGAATCAAAGATTGAAGATCTTAATAACCACCAACATGAAACGAGAGGATGGAGTGCATAGACATTTCACAGTCAAATCGTCTTCTAAAAGTTCATATCAAATTCCCTTTAATCATACACTTGACTCCCTAAGCTAAACTGCATTATCTGTTCTGTTAGAAGACAGCTGATCAAATTGGAGACTTTTAAAAGGAAACAAAGTAAAGGACAAGCGAAGAAATCTAAGCTCTCTTTCAGTTATAACTCATTATTTGTTCCATTAACTAGTATGTTAATTTGTTAGGTACCTTCACGTTCTCGGGTAGAAAATATCATTGTAAATTTTCTCTTCATTTGATATCCCTTCACTTGCTTTATTTTGTTTCGCATTTTCATAATATTTAATTAGTTTCAAATTTAAGTTTCACGTTTGCAGATTTTTTCGCATGTATTAGGAAATATTTGAGTATTTTATTAGCACTGATAATGTGATTTGCTATAATATGAAACGTTTGCAACCAATGATACCAATATATATATATATATATATATATATATATATATATATATATATATATATATATATATATATACATATATATATGTATATATATATATATATATATATATATATATATATATATATATATATATATATATATATATATATATATATATATATATATATATATATATTTTGTGGGGAAATCGATATCCCACCATATAAACGAGCGTTCAGACGATAGGCGGTGTAACCCGATTCTTTCACTCTCCCCCCTAGACCCGCTGCCCTAGCGTGTATAAATAATATGAAGGGGAGGAAAGCAGGTGTAATAACAATGTTTAAACAGTCACTATTTCCCCTAAGATTTGAGATCGAGTTTCACATAATAGATCAAATTATAGGAGCTGCGACGAAAGCCAGACGATGCATTTAGGTCTAAGTGAAGACGCTCTGAAATGTGTCTCTATAGGAGAGAGGCTTAATACATAAGCTCTTACCTCCCCCACCCCCTTCCCCTACCCCCAGTGGGTTGGTGAAGTATATAATCGGATAACTGGAGAAGAACGTGAAGATCGAGTTAGACATAGAAATGAAAAAGTCCGGCGGCAGGGCGCCCGGCACAAAAAGAATCGAGCAGAACATAAGAAGAAGTTCATCGGGAGTCAGTTCCTGGTGGTCACACCGAAGATTAAACCTTTGTATCGAGAATCACTCTCATACATATCTCGTCAGAGAAACCATCTATCTCGGTTTTCAAAAAAACAGGAGATAGTCCTCGCCATTGAGGAATACTTAAAGTCAACTCCCCCACACTTCCCTCCCATTTGTCAAAGGATCACTTTTGCTAATCGCTCGTCAGTGCGAAGCATCTCAACATTAACCTGAAGAATGGAAAAAGTCTACCTTCCAGGTCCCGTTGCTTAAATCAAATGACTAAGACAACGTACCTAACGCCATCCACCTCTCTCACCGAAATCACCTGTTGCTCCAAGTCAGTCTCCCCGCCAGACAGACGGTTGGGCATCTGCGACCACACCCACGCGTCGAACCGCAAACTACTTTCCCGTCTTGATAAGATCCAAAGGCAAGGTCATCCCGCATCGGATTCACTTGTTTTATTTGTTTAAAAAGGTAAAGAAATTCATATATTTTTGTGTGTCAATTAACGCTTATAATTATAGTGAGCTTGGTGTTAACTATAATTTGATATTCATTTTTAAAGTAGTAATTTTCGAGTAGACTCTTTTATTTATAGAGGTAAAGTTTGTTTTAGTATTTCATTTTTTATTTATGTTGCAATTAAAGATATACTTTTGGTTAGAAGTGTTTAACTCAATCCTCGAAACACTGCACATATGAGTAGCACTAGAAATCCTCCCTGATTAAAGAATTGAAGCAAAAGATTAAATAAAGAACCATAATATAGCATTCTTAGAGAAAACGAAATAACGGAGTACCAAAGTACCAAACTCTCAGCCCTTAAACCACGAGATAAATATTTGGTATCAGCTTTTATGGGTATTTGAAAAACTCAGTGCTGTTGTTTTCGTTGCTTTCCCTTCTGGAATAATTTCTTGGTGCCTAGAGTTCGAGGAAAAGTTAAACATAAGAAGAAGATCATGTCTGTCTATAATTTTTGGTTAATTGTTGGTGATTAGCTCTTTAATGGTAATTATTTTTTGGGTGGTATTCTATTTATCAGAAAGTGTTGTGATAAGAGTGAGATAGGCAGAGCGCTACTTGTTAGAGGTGGCATAAGTCCCTCTAGCATATCGCTTAGTTTTTGACGTACATACAGAGTTAAAATGGAATCGTTTGAAACATTCCACTTAGGCCGAATTATTTTTGCACTAGTAGGCCAAGCGCTAATGGACTACGTCCAGGAAGAAGAAAGGATTGAAAGAGAAGAAAGAGAAGCAGAAGAAATAGAAACACAGTTGGAAAGAGAAGCACAATAAAGAAGACAGAGGGATATAGAAGTAGAAGAAAGAAGAATACAAATGAGAAGAGACACAGAAAAAATAAGAATCCAGATGAAAAGACAAGCAGAAGAAAGAAGAATACCGAAGGGAAGAATAGTAAAGGAAAAAATAATACGGTTGAACAGAGAAGCAGAAGAAAGAAGAATACAGTTGAAAAGAAGCCGAAGAAAAAAGAATACATGCAAAAAGAGAACCAGAAGAAAGAAGAATACTGATGGAAAGAAAAATAAAAGAAAGAAGAATACAAATGGAAAGGTAGGCCGAAGAAAGAAGAAGACAGATGAAAAGAGTAGCAGAAAAAATAGAAAGACAAACGCTAAGAGAAGCGGAAGAAAGAAGAAAACAGATGGAGAGAAAACAGGGGCAAGCGGAAAGAGAAGCCGAAGAAAGAAGAATAAAGATGAAAAGAGAAGTAGAAGAAGGGAGAATACAGATGGAATGAGACCTAGCTCAAGCTGAAAGAGAAGCTGAAGAAAGAAGAATACAGACGAAAAGAGAAGCGGAAGAAAGAAGAATATAGATGGAAATAGAACTAGCGCAAGCGGAAAGAGAAGAGAGAGAAGAGAAAGAACGAATGCTCACACATGAAAGGGCATGGAGCAAGGATCAAGTGGAAATCAAGGCCGTTGTATCCAGGCCTGGAGCTAAGAAAGTACATAAAATGAAAACACAGCCAAATAGGGTGACTATGGCTGAAGAAGGAACCATGTAAGCGGTAGACCCCTTATAAACACCTTCAGATAGTAGACTCTTCATTTCACCACAATCTAAGAAGAAATCTTAGCGACTCTTTAACAACCCGATTCTTATTACTGAAATGCTGTCATGTTTATTTAAAATTTAGCTTATTTTTCTTTTTTAATAAATTTATATTTTGTTACAAATATTTGTCGTATATATTTTTTCTCGTCGCCAGAATTCCAACGTTTTATTTCCCGTTTATTTGTAAAAAGTAGGGATGTCGCATCAAAAGCAAACCTGTAAAGATTCAGTGACATTTACCGTCTTGCACACTTCTATGGACAAAATAACAGCTTGAGTGGGGTCGTAATGAATAAGGATTTAGAGTCTAAATTTTGTTCCCTCCAGCATGTATATTGAGGTGCTGCATGATGAGGTGAAGGCCTTAAAAAGGGAGTTAATATGTCAGTGAAATAAGAAAGAATTAATAGCAATTAGTTATATATGACTCAAAACATCAACAAGCATTAACAAAATACAAAATTTAACAAAACATGTAACACCAGCAACATATAACAGAAAAGCAGATTAAGTGCTTTGAAAATTATATAAAAACTATAGTGATATAAGAAGCTCAGTAGCGTGTCAAGAGTCATTTAGCTGCGATGAGAGAGAATTTGTTCTTCGAGGTATGCTCTCGACGAGGTAACGACACCTGACGGGTGCGAGGCTGGCAAACTCGTTGGTGATGACTGCTTCCATTTACTCATTGGAGGCAAGCTGACGCCGTGTGACGGAATCTTTCATGCCTTGCTAAAGGTTTTCTCCCGCTAATTAAGGGGCCACTCCATCACAGCGTTACTATTATCCCGAAACCACTATATGCTTGAAGTAGACTTATGGCATGGGGAATTGTCCTGCTGGAAAATCACAGATCTATTTTAGGTCCTGCCATAGGTTTTCTAGTGGAATCATATCCTACTGGAAAACACTTTTGAGCATTGCTGGAGGGGTTTTGGGCTGAGGGGGGACTGCAATCTCTCGACCAGCTTGATACTTTTAATTCATGGTACCATCACAAGAGGCGAGATGACCCACCACTCAAATTGATATGCATCTCCTTACTATTACAAAGTGGCCATTGTGCTTTACTTTTGATTCTATATAGTATCGACTCCACTGTACTTGTGGCCTTCTACAGAGACTATCATCGCCTGGGAACGAAAACAACTCAAAGGTGGACAGGTCGGAGCATAAGACTCGTCGCCTGTAACGCATGGTCTAGTTGCAATTAGCAGGTGCCCATGACTGTCGACTTTGCCTTGCTGATGGTTGATCATCTGATTCTGTAGGACTTTACATGACTTCGGTCATTTTGTAGTCAGTCTCCGACGGATTATTCTAAAGGATGCAGCAATCTGGCTGCCCTCGCTCCATTTATATCGCAATATGACTGCTAGTTTCTTACTATTTTGAAAGCTCATGCGACGCAGAGTTTCCCTGGAGAAAAAGTGAAATTAAAAGGTGCATAGGTGAACGTAACCGATTTTATAAAATTTAAAAAACCAGCAAAACTTTTATGAATCGAAACTGATATTTTTATTATCGTCGTCTTGTCAAACGCGTAATAAGAACATCTAAAGGAATCTGCAAAAGAAAAACCACTTGCAAGATGGCAAATCATGTGCCCAAGACATTTTATAAATATATAAATAATCATAAACCAAGTAGAGTCTAACCCGGTATTTAGAAGACCGATGGGGTCATTAGTAATGATTCGCAATGAGTGGTAAAAATTAAATGGACATTTAAAAACGTTTTTACCTTCGAAGATACAAATAACTTACAATTAAAGAGCTAATACATTTTCATGAAGACGCTACACCTTCAAATATTGACATAAAAAAAAATAAAACTCTTTTTTATATTAAGGAATTGAAAAGTTGTAAAAGCGCAAGGTCTCGAAAAAATCTATCTAATCCACCGTAAAGAATTAGAAAGTGAAATGCTGACACCTTTTTCACATTTTCATAAATCTCTTACCGAGAGAATAGTTCCTTAAGACTTCAAAGAGGCGTGTAAGGCCAATATTTTTTAAAAGGCATAAAAGCTAATCCTGTTAATTTTCGTTCCATTTCCTTTCTCCGGAGGTGGTAATTTCTTGCAGTTTATTGTTAGAGACCTGATAGTGGAGTATCTGGAGGTAAACAACATATTAAATAGCTCGCAGCACTGTTTCCAACGCGGACGCTCGTGTTTAAGAAATGTCTTCCTTTTTTCAGGAAATGATCGTGACGTTTGGTCAAGATAAAGCTGTAATAGATGTAGCTAATCTTAATTTTAAAAATGCTTTTGCACCGTTTCTCAAAAAAAAATCCTAAAATTAAAATTACGTGGCTTAGAGCGCATCGTAAAAACGATGGATTGAAGATTGGTTGGAAAACCATAGTAAGAGATTTGTTGCCATGAAATTCATTCTTGAAGCGGATCTCTTACTAACGGCCTCCTTATATATATATATATATATATATATATATATATATATATATATATATATATATATATATATATATATATATATATATATAAAGGTATTTGAAAAATCTGTTATGTAAAATTTCAAAATTTGTATATAACACAATATTAGGTCCTGGGGAAATCACATATTGACTACAAACTTGCAAAAAGACAGTAATAAAATCGTGTAAAAGATGGAAATGCCATTAAATTTGAACAATTGTAAGGTAATTCACATAGGCTAGGATAATTCCGAATATATAACAATCGAGGTGTTCAAATATTAAACAGTTAACATCTAAATGACTTGAGTGTGTTAATCTGGCGTTATCTAAAATATCCAAAAAGATGCTTCACGTAAGGCGAATACGGTTCTTGTGTGCGTAGACAGACGTCTTGCGCATAAATCGAGATTTTAAACTTTACTTATATTAATTGGTTGTGCTGCCTGCTGGTTTTTATATTTGCAATAGGACATTGCAATGTTGGAACGCGTTCAACTTCGATCGGCGAAATTAATTCCTAGATTTAGAAATAGATAGTACAAAGATAAACTAAGTTTCTTCAATTTACCTTCACTGCACGATCAGTACCTATGCGATCAATTTAATGAAATCTTTAAAATACTAAACGGATCCACTAGTGTAAATAATGACTCAATATATGATCTAAATAACCGAATGTTCGCTAGAAATTCGGTTTCTAGTTAATCGACAAAAGATTCAATACTAGATATAGGACAAATTTTATTTTCTTATAAAAAATAATACAAATTGGAATAGCATGCCTAGAGAGGTCGTTCAAATAAATTCCTTAAAAAATGTTGAGGATTAGAAAAGATAATTATTACTTTACAATATAACCTTGCAGCAATACTGCTTGTAAAAATAATTCTTTATCCATTTCCTCTATTCGTTTTATTAGATATTCACCTCTGAATTTCAACCTCGCTCCTCTCATTTTAATTAATCTTAAGTAAATCTTTGAGTCGTTGCTGGTTCGCGATTCTGTAATATCTAGCGCTTACTCTTCTCAGTTGGTGCCCTTACCTTCGACCCATGCATGGTTCTAGCCCTACTCCCTTGCGCTTCCTGTTTCCTGGGGTGAGTGCTGGATTAAAATATAGGTCTATTCGTCATACAGTCGGTTCTGCGCCTCTGTTTAGCTGTTGCGTGTCAGAGGAATCAGGTTTCTTCTTAAGCATTCCACACTAGAGATCTAGGAAATATTTTTCCATTAACTGTATATTGGCTCCTGCGAAATAAATTGCTACCTTCATGTTGTCAACCCTATATATATCAATATCGTTTGCTTATATATGTATTTTTCCTTTTGAAGTTTACAATATTTTTAATCAAGCACGAGATTCGGGATGATTCTTTTCACTTCTATTTGTAACTGAAAAATATACGCAGGTATATAACCAAACCACTCTGTCTTTATTAATATTTTCTGACTTAGATATGGCATGGTCAGCGACCATTCGCAAGCCCATGATGGCGACACCTGAAACCTCACGCTCCGTGAGACTATTTTCGTGTCACTGAGTGAAATTATAATTATTGGTTGTGTTTTCATTGCCTCAACGCTTGCTGCCATCTTCGCTCCACGCAAAGTGCCAGCTTACACTGTCAAGCTTCTAGTTTTTCATTCACATGAGTGGTCATTCTCTAACTGTTATTTTCAATAACGAATAATACCTTACATAGTTGGAGTGTGCTCATATAACCAAACGCTCCATTGGTCACCTTCCTTGAAAACTTTACAATATCTTCCAGTCAGCATTAAGCAACCACATCATTTAACCGAATTCTTCACGCACTCTTCCAGGCCCAATAACAGAACGACCAGAATCTCCTACAACGGTCACGGCAAATTGTTCTGCCATTCAAATGCCTCAATATTTTTGTCAGGTAGGCCGAAACACTGGCTCCATTTCCGCGAGCTGGCATTTGAGACACAAAATGTTTTCTGGAAGCAAACGACGGGAGGAGGGAGATGATTGACGTAGGGGCTCCCTTGGAGGATCCTGGAAAAGAAGTCTTTGGCTTCCCTTGGGATGACACCTACAATGATCCTACCTACCAATGTTCGCGCAGCTCTCTCGCCACCCAGGAGCGCCCATCGGTTGAATAAGGAATTGCTAAAATCATCGAGGTCGTCCAGAATCCGGCCAAAGATCTGCTGGTTAAATGCTCGTTGAGGGGTAAGAGTCATGGTTTCCGTTCACGCTCTCGTTCTCAGGTCGGTCTGGCTCTTCCCCGCCTGGAAATCCTGGAGGCGAACCATCTAGCGGTTCAACGAGTATCACAAAAGATTAAAAGGTTAGGCTAATCGCTGCCTGTCACCTTGTGGCTTCCGTGTGGAGGGAAGCCAAATACGATCTTCTCCTACTTCATTTAACAGGAACCTACATTCACCATCCCCCTTCCCTACCGAAAGACATCAAGATCATCTTACTTAAGTCACAACCCCTTCAGCAGCTAGCAGTCTCACCACTCTGCATCATTTGGACACCATACAGAAATTTGCACACCCTAAGTTTTCCAGTAATTAATCGGCAAATGCAGCAAGAAATGACAACTGTATTTTACACTAAAATACAAAACGTAACCTCACCTCGTCAAAGTTGTCATTTCCCTCTCCATATTCGATCTTTGCTCTCTCTGGCCGCGCCACCAGCTCAAAACTGATAACACATTCTTCCGGGGCATTTCACATCAACCTTCCCACGCATTCACCGTGGGAGCGATGCAGGGCTCAAACCCACGCCTTTCACCCGGGATCCAGAGGCGGGATTAAAATTCTTGGTTGACAGTGGCACTAACGTCTCTATTTTTTCGGCTTCGCCTCAGTACAGACATCGACCTCCTATACCCTCTTCTCTCCCAAATCTCTCAGGTCAGCGTATCCCAGTCTTAGAAACATGTTTCGATCTCTCTTTCCCGCACGGTCACCCCTGTGGCTCTTCTTAGTTGTTGATGCCAGTCACTCCATCTTAGAGGCTTAATTTATGCAACACTTTTTGTTTATCTTTTATTTAAAATGGCGTGCTCCCACGGATTGAGTGTTCGTGAGAATTATTAACGACATTCCATCTCGCGCCCAATGGTTCACTCCTACCTGCTCGTTTCAAGGACTTGAGTTGCTAACTCCCACAGGGCTCTTTTCTCAGCCGTGTATACTACACTGCATTACTCGCAACCTTCTGAAGTGTGTACACAAAAGTAGCAAATCCTCATTAAATTGATCGCGTTGTGCTGACTATGCCTTTTAGCAGGCCAAATTTAGTATTTCTTTAGTCACCGAATCAAGGTACACATTGCACGACGCCTCATTTCGTATTTTGCCTGATGAAAGTGCGAAGGGTGTGGGATGCCATTAAAACAACATATGAAGGGAACGTGGGGCTAATTAACTTTTATTTTAAAAAGAGTAAAATATATCTACGTTTGGAAAAGAGTTCATTAAGGCATTTTCCGCAGCAAAAATAATTCTTTCTCGCGATACAAGGCTCCAAGGTAACCCTTTTTTATAGACTAAAATGCTCTCACTTGACATTTCTTTCTCCCAAGTCTTCTTACCCTCCTCTAATGATGCGACAGCTATATTTCATTGCACAATATGAAGAAAAACCAAAATGATCACAGGCTAAGCAGCATTTCGCAATAGCACACTCTCTGTCTAGAAATTTAGCGACCTCTGACATCCTCTCTTTTGGTCCAAAAGACGATTCTCACATGGCATTGTTCGACAGCGGACCTCTCTTAAAATCTACACTCATGGCTGCTAATGAAAATTTTCCAACGTCCTTTGAAACGATAGATTATGCCCTACTATCCGCAAACCAACTCAGTTGCACAAGCATTTCCCGCTTTTTTAGTAAGGAAAAAATAAACTTCGAATATAATCATTCCCATGCCCGCCGAAAATGACCGAAAATTTTTGTGGACTACTCAAATATTTAAATAGTAAATATTTGAGCTCTTTCCTTTATTGACTCACTCTGGTGTTAAAGGTAGAATCTCTCTACTTTTAAACCACTTCATGTTGCCTCAAATGTGCAAAGATATAAAAAATATTGGTTGTACTTGTATTCTCTGTCAGCAAACACGCACGAACAAATTAACCAAATCTAACTTCAGTTAATTATCCCTGTCAGACTCAGGTTAACTGTGGTTCATATAGACATCACTGGATCCTACGTTGAAATCTATGGGCTCAGCTATCTATTATCTATCGTGTATGTATGAATATATATATATATATATATATATATATATATATATATATATATATATATGCAAAAATAATCACCAAATAACACGTGATCTAAGATGCTTGAAATATCCCAAAGTAAAATAATACACAGAATAAGCCCAAGCGCTTTCGTGTTTACCTCATCAGGGGCAGAAGAACAATGAAATAGAGAAACAGTTAATAAACAGAGAAATGTGACTTCATTCAAACATACCGACAATCAAAGACAATCGTTTAGGAAGAAAAGAAAGAACTGACGAACAAATGAATAGCCCCTCCGCGGAACTATAATATACAAACAATTCCACAAAAGGCTTATTATGGCATTGCGCCAGTCCTTTTAAATCATGTATGTATTGCTTTATACATTCAGTGAAGAGGCAAGGTTGTTTATCCACAATGATATTTCCAAAATGTTTCTGCAAGTTTGAAGTGATATTACCCTGACCCAGTGCTCTGTAGCTCTTCATTTGTTTAATTACAATTGTAATTTCCTATTTGAGAGCAGCTAGGACATTATTAGATGTTGTTGGCTGAGTGTGGTTTTGGGTTTTGTTTTTGCTTGAGTGCAACTTTTCATAGTACTCCTTAGGTCTTTTAACTATTCTCGATCATTGTTGATTGTACCTTGATCCCTTATTATTGCTTCTATGTGAGATTTCCTTTTAGCAGTCTAATTTTAGCCATTTTATGCCCCTTTCCTAATTTGATGTTGTTTTAAACAATAGTTGTATTATATTTCCTGATTTCATTTCTCTGTTCCATTTGAAATATTCTTTTTACTTCTGCTAATTTAATTTGTTGATTGGAGTTTGCTGTTTTAAGGTATTTACGCTTCTTCATTAGGTAGAGTGTTTCTTCTGAGAATTTGTTGTTCTTATTTTGGGTTTATTTTTATTTTTGAGCAGTGCCTTTCGTTTGTTTAAACTATTTTTCATCACATGTATATTGATGGTGTTGCTGGGTTAAAGGGGATTTTCATGGTATGCTTGGGAAGATAGCACTGTAATTCAGGAACAAGATCTTTCTGCATCTTAATAGACTTCTTTTTTGAATGAAATAACATTATTTTTTTCTGAATGATAATATTTATCTTATATCTGATCATTCTGTAACCAATAATTTCTCTTTTATTAATGACTTAATGACCAGGATGGGATCAATTTCATTATATATCTCAGTTTCGGCGTCCCCAAGTCCAGCTTTAGTGTTGTTTCCTATTGAACAGTGTTGGTCTGTGAAAAATCAACCAGATTCTCCTTGTCCCCTTTCATTTCGTTTCCCATTAAGAGATTACTTATGCGTATCTCTTTACCTTACCCAACTTGTGCTTTAAGGTCTCCAATGATAATGTTTAAATGAAATTTGTTTTGTTTCGAATTATCCTAACGGCATCATAGAATCTATCTAATTCTTTCTTCGTGCTAGCAGATTACTGTGCGTACATTTGAACAATTTTGAGGTTGTACTTCTTAGAGACACTTAGGTTTATGTAAGCTACTCTTTATGATAGGGTGTGAAACTCTACTACCATTTCTGTGAGTAATCTATGTATCAAGAATTCAATTTCATGTTGCATTTGTTCTTCTTTTCCTTTGTGGTAAAGTAGGAGATGGTTACTTGTTTCAGTGATACCTGCCTCGTATCATTAGGTGTCACACATACCAATTATATCCCATTTAATACAGTGGAAAACACGTGTTTTATTGAGTGATATCTGACACTTGATTATAAGTAATTTTTTTGCGCTGAAAACGAATTTCACCTTGGTTTGGCTCTATCAAGTCCTCATTCTTCTAAACAGCCCATGCGCCATTTTTCAGATTTTTCAAAATTAGGACTAAAAATGAAGTCATTCGTTAAGATTTATTTCCAATTTTCATGAATAAATGCAGCTCAAACTATTGTAAAATTACATTATAACGATAGAAATGATTTACAATAAAACAAAACAAAGAATATGAAACTTTCACTCTGGTAAAAATTTTCTTTTATAAGACTTTTTAGAGTATTTGGTTGTTGACGTCAGGTCTCTTTTCAAGAAACAGAAATAATCAGCCATCATGTAGGGAATTCCAGCGTCTTTCATAACTTTTGAAAATAATTTTAATATCTCGGTGGAGTCTCTCCCCTTCTGTGTCACTTACAGCACCTAAATTAATTGGAAATTGGTCACGATGACTATTCCAAAAATGCATTTTTATGTTCATATTGCAACCTAGCTCTTTGTAGTCCCTTAAAAGTTTTCTTACGACTTCTTGGTAGTTATTTGCCCTATAATTTCCTAAAAAGCATTTAATCAATTCAACGAATGAGAATCAGGCCTTTCCTGAACGTTATTAATTAATGTTCTTATTTGTGAGCCATCGAAAATTCCAGCTTTGATTTTTTCATAACTTAAACTTGGAAATTTTGAAATTAATTGTTGGAAACACTTGCCCTTTGTACCTAAAGTTTTTTAATATTGTTTCATGAGACCTAGTTTGATATGCAGACGAGTAAATATGATTTTATCTCTAATCATTAAAGGTTGATTAATTAAATTTTTTCTCCAACAGTAAGTGATGTTCATGATGGCCAGATTTGTTTGGAATAATGTTTTACCTTAGCTCTACTGTCCCATAAGCAAAGAAAGCAATGATATTTAGTATACCTTGCTGGCTGCCCTAGCAGAAAATATAATTTTTACAAATATGATGAAAGAAAAAGTGTGTTGAACAAATTCAGGACCTGATAGAGCAAAACGGAGTAAAATTCTTGCTCAGCGCACCGAAATTACGTATAATTAACTGCCAAATTTAAGTTAATAAACAAAAAGTTGAAATTTGTTACCCAGTGATATCATTGACTTCATGAATAGTTTTGTGAGATGTACCTTTTCAGATAGTGTACTGGAGTTGTAGGTTGCAATGTACAAGTCTTTATTCAGGTTTTTCTTTCGTCGTTTGAATTGAAATAGTTGTAGGCTGATACAAGCACTGTGGTTGTTGTAGTGAGGCACAATCTGGCTAGACAAACAGTGTGGTTGGTACCTTAGTTTATATAAGACTATATTAGGATTGATTGCTAGATTTTCTTTTGGGGGCAGTGTTATGAGAATTCTTTTGAAACACCTTTTCTGGCAAGGAAGATGCTCGTCACCACGAAACTTGAATAATTACACCATTTGTCATAGAACCAATCCCAACGAACTACGAATATTAGTTTAAAACAACAATCTCTGACCCACCCTTCCTAATTTATCGGAGACCACGTGCTATTGGTATCACGCCATAGACGACGTTATTTCCAGTTCGAACATTCTCGAATTTTCGATTTCTGAGCAGGTTGGGAAAATATTTTCCAATCCTGCGAACTCGTCCCAAGCCTCCTCCCCTCCACCGATGAGGAGATGTAAAAGAGCCGCACTGTCTCGCCCTTTACTGCTAAATGATGAATCGATTCCGCCTCCGAATTAAGATGTCTGGAGCTTGTTACTCCTTTCTACAAATTCCCCATTTCATTTCAGACTCGAGGATACAAATACTCGGGTTATTCTGTAGTTCCATGACTCCAGCCCGCACCTCAAGCCCGTCCTTATTGTCTCGTCCCATGAGCCTTCTTCAGCCATGATTCTAGCCAAGTAAATTAGGATCTTCTGTGAACGGCAAACCTTTGAATTTTCGCAACAGTCTCCCTTCGTTTAATCGAACCAAGGAAAATCTCCATCGATTACCATTGTGGAAAGTCATCTTCGAAGTTCGACTATTTTCATCGTAAGGTTAGTTTGGATCGTGCCCCACCTGCCTCATTAGGATCGTACCCCACCTGCCTCATTAGGATCGTACCCCACCTGCCTCATCGGATCGTTCCCCATACGCCTCATGGCAAGAAGGACCTTTCGAAGTCATCAACCCGGAAAACTGATACCTCCTCCATTATTAGCATTGTCAAGTTAGCCATCTTGATCTGAACCTAGTTACATTAATCAATTATTCCATTTAAGAATTCCTCCTCATAATAATTATCAAGAGACTATCTCAATTTAAATAATTCACTTTTGTCTATTATTATTCTTAGTTTAATATTCGTAAAAAAATTATATTTTTGTTGTTTCATCTTTAACTCTGTTTAGTTATTAAGGATTTGAAACCCAACGCCTCAAGTGTGACCTCCTAGTCGGTCGTTGATCTCCGCGAACAGTCCTTCAACGGTTCGTGTTGCAGTAGGTGATTAAGTCACATCCCCACATAATATAGGAGTAGTGAATGCTATAGAGTGGTTGTACCACGACATTATATATATATATATATATATATATATATATATATATATATATATATATATATATATATATATATATATATATATATTACTTTTATATTATAAAAACTGGTGTCAAGTGTGTGAGGTCTATTATATAGTAAATCAATTTAGTTGATTTACATCCCCTTTGAGTTTTAGTAGTTCCCTCTCATTATTGAAGTTTTTTATTTTTCTATTTTTGGCCGAAGTAAGTTAAAGTTAGTTGTAGATCAGGGGAATTTTACTCAATTAACTATTTAAAATTTAGATTATTAGTTGGGACTCGTTCTGTTTATTTGTGTATTCAATTTACCGGAATATTTGAGTTAATCTCAAACGGATGGGAAAGACTAACCCGTCCTAACCGTGTAGGAAGAGTTTGAGTGTTCCTTTAGTGGAATAACTTTGAATATATATTTTTGAGAAAAGTTAGGCTTCGCGCATATTGCCGAGTAATTTCGTAGCACCCATAGTCCCGTTCGCGTGTTACGTTCTCACAAGTAAGCCAACAAGATGTCTTCTTCGTTTGGTTGGACCGTTTCAAGAGTCAAGGAAAGTCGGTAGGTCTGTCGGGCTGAGAAATATTTACTTATATTCAGGAAGAAGAGAGAAATGAAAAAGAAAAGAGAAAAGCGAAGGAATAAAAGTAAGAGAAGCTGAAGAGAGGAAAGAACAAAGAGCGAATGAAGAGTGAAAAGAACAACGAGAAATGGAAGAACGTGAGAGAATAAGGCAGCATGAGCTGGAATTAATCCGTAATCAATTGGAGTCAATGTCAGTTAATTCCTAGACAGAAAATCCACAGTCCCCGTCAATAAGATTATCGTCTTTAAAGAAGGAGAAGATTTTGAATCATATCTTACGCACTTCGAGAAGATTTTTGAAATCAACAATTGGGACTTCGAGGTAGATGGTGTCGCTAAATTGCTTCCCCTCCTAAACTCACAGTTGAGAGATATATTCATTTCGCTTCCCTCAAGTCCACTGTGGACTACTCTACCCGGAAGTATGAACTCTTAGCTGCCTTTAAATGTGACCCCTGACTTCTATCGTGCCCGTTTCCGCCACGAAAAGATCCGCCCCGCTCAGACCTTTCTCCATTTGGGTATACCATCCAGAAACACTTCCAATTTTGGTAGATGCGTGTCAAGTCCCCCAAGAGTACGAGTCCCTTCTGGACTTTGTCCTAAAAGATCAATTCTTAGCTTCCCTGACCCCCGAATTCCGTGCCTTCGTTAAGGACAAGCGCTGCTTTACGTTCAAAGGATGCCTAAAGTGGCTGATGTTTATGCACAAATAATACTAGACGCTAAGACAGATTACGAGGATAAATGGCTGATTGCCACGAATCCTCAGAAGACACAGATGACACTCTTCGGCGCAAAAGATCACTTCATGGATAACCTAAAAATCTTCTCACACACACCAAACATGAACCATCTAAACCTAACAAGGATCAACTACACACTACATACAAAACTCCTTGGGGTAACATTTGACAAGACCTTTTGGTTCAATATACACCATAACATAACACAAGCCCTGCGGGCTAAAAACTTCAGTTACACCAATACAATATTCGTGTGACCTCTTCTCACGTACGCCCTACTGTCACTCGTAGCCGCGAGTGACACGTGTCAGCAGAAGGCTCAGGGCATTTAGAACTCTGCTCTGAAGCACGCTTGCCAATCTCCCCTGTACACGAGAATGTCCACACTACTCGACAACAAACAAATCAGCACCCCTCAACACATACCCTCACACCAAAATCACAAAACAACTCAGGAAAGTCGCCAGAG
The DNA here is from genome assembly GCA_963969495.1 of Ceratothoa steindachneri. Lineage (NCBI taxonomy): Eukaryota > Metazoa > Arthropoda > Malacostraca > Isopoda > Cymothoidae > Ceratothoa > Ceratothoa steindachneri. The sequence goes on along the minus strand of OZ018322.1, from coordinate 39,475,447 downwards.
ACCCATTCTACACCGCACTACATGTAAGAGGGTATGTGATGGCACGGCGATACCCCGCGGCCCATGACCACCCGCAACCCATACTGTTCTTCGCATAAGCTAAAAGCATCATGAATAACGCGTTTACCTCTAAGCAGGCACGCTCTCCTTCCTGGCCACGCTCCAACCGTCGTCTAGTCACGAACACCTCGAGACCCACCCAACCACACCACCCATCGGTGTCTAGCCACCGACCTATCGACTCTTCCTATCCCCTCTCAAGTTATTTCTGCACCCTTTTCCTCTACGACTGCCTGTTCGCTTGTGTTACACAGTGATTCCTCTCTGTCATCTCTATACACACATCATCATCATCATCGGGAGACCTCATTCGTTTTCGTGCCCGCGTAGTGACAAGGTCCCTCCTCGGAGTTTCCCTCGTCCGACCTAACCTGGATCAACATTTATTAATTTACTATTAATGTACTCAACATGTATCTTTTTGAATCATTAACTTCTTCATCACCTCTTTTTAATTTCTCTTGATCATTATAATAAGTTAATATAATAAAGAGTAATCTCCTATCGTCTCTGGACGATGGGAGAAGGATTGTGTGTGTGTAAGTGTAAAAGATGCCAGCTCATTGGCGAAATATCGAGATAAAAAGGGAACCCATAATGAATTAGCAAGAAAGAAATTTTAAAAAAAGGAAATAATGTAATCAATTAATCTCTGTGTTTTTTTGCTACAAAATTAATTAAAATGTAATAGATGTGGCAATCGAATGTGCGGTGCATCAGCGGTGCCATAATTGCAGAAGATTGCACACAGCGAACACGAAACAATTCTATTCTTTGCAATTTTCCCTCTCAATTTATACCAATTTGCAACATGTCTCACTCTCTTTTTCCTCCTTTCCATTTCACCACTCATATTACGTACACATTCAATATCTCCATTTACATAAGAGCAGGGAGATAATCTCCCATTATCACTGGTTAGATATGGAATATGCAGAACACCAAAATATGTGTAAGTGTTATAATAAAACAGACTTATAAACCATTCACTTTATAGGTTTGTAGAAATAAATACGCCCGTTCAGCATGTAAATTGACGTGATTGTGTTTGTTTCGACACCACATTTCCAAATAGTATTAGACATTACATTTAACTTCCTCTCGGAGATATTGGGACTGGGTCAATGCTAAACTTACTAGCCGATATATTAAGCGCCCTACTTGTTTACACTGGATATTTAAAGAGTTCTCTGAAAATAATAATAAAATAAAAATTATACTTAGAAGGGGATTTATTATATTTATTTAATCACTCTAGCTATTTCAAAGGGCGTTGTATTTAGTGCCACCCTCCATTTTATTAGAAATAGGGTCTTGGGAATTAAACAATATTCGTATATTTCGTTTAATCCGGAACGTTTTGAATATGTACGCTTTGTATATGCCTTCGGCAGAGCAAACCTTCTAGGCTTTCCCTATTTGAATTTATACCCGGTTACTCCCATCTTAATAACCCGCCGGCGTCCTCAATTTGTTTAAAACACCAAAAGGACTAAAATGTTTTCCATGAGCTACTAAGAGCCGAACCAAACCTTCTTGCTCGGCCAGGAACTAAATAAGCCTCCCATCTCCACTGAGTATATGTTCCTCTTCTTGCAGCCACTTGTGTTTGCTATCTTTTAATACCAATGTCTGAAAGTGAACATAGGAATGCTTTTTATTTTCTTGTATTTGTGCCAATTCCACAAGATAGCTCCTGAGGAGGCTTCAAGTCATTATGCCTGAGTAGGGGCATTCTTTAAATTAGGTCTAAAGAAAGTCGAAATGTATCTTTCGGGTGCCGTATCTTCCAAACTCTACCATTTGTTAAAAAGTGAGCGAATATTTTACGTATTATTGTTTCATCAATAATTTCTACTTATATTGGTAAATGTGTTCATTCCCCCCAATTTTCTACCTCTAATCCGCTTTGAGAAATTCTGAAATAATTGAAAAAAAGTTTTAATCTTGCACTTGCAATGATATCTTTTCGTGAATTTGACTCAATTGTTTCGATTTAAGTTTGGCATTTAAAAAAAATAAATTCTGATTTCGATTCGAGTTCTCTATATTTTCTTTTCTATTCAAATATTTCGGTTTTTCGATTTTTTAATATGCTTTTTCCTACATAAAATATAATTTCTAAAAAAATAACTTATAAAACTTTTTCCCCTCTTATTACACATTTTCCTTGAGTTAAAATAAATTCGTTATTTACTGTGTTATTTCTTGTTTACTATAGCTATCCATATGTACCAGATGCCCAAATTCACTGTGTACTTTTCTATTGAAATTAATGTGTAAAATATTCGCAAAGTCCCAATGCACGGGAACCGTATGTAAGGATAAAAAAAAACGCAGTCAAATGGAAGTTTGTAATGGGGTACTACACTTTTTTCTCTATTGAAATATTATGCAATAAAAATACAGAATAAAAGATAGAACCCACGAAGCATTTTTAAACATTGTGCAAAGAAACTGGTAAAGTGCGTGAAGTTTCCTTTTTCGGATTCTCGTAAGGGAGTGATGTACAATAGAGCTACTTTGATTCTCAGTATTGGCTGAGTGCTTAAGTCTTACTTGGTTACAGGGCTATTACATGGCTATGATGAGCTCAAAGGTTGAAAGTAAAGGAGTCGACAAATTAGACTTTAATACATATTAATAACTTAGGTTAAATGGTTGAACAATAAAAGACATATAATAATACAAATAGTTACAGTGGTCAACGGATCAGTAATAAGATTAAGTATTTAAAATGCAATAAAAATGGGTAGGCTGAATGGAATTAAAGTAGGGCTTTACACGGGGACATAGTAAGCACACAATGAAAATGGGAGGGGGGGGGGGACAGTAGGCGGCAATTATTAATTTTGGGGAAGCTAAAATATTCGTTACAATACCTTGTACAAAATGGAGGGAGAGAAGATGGTCGTTTCCTGCGAAGTGGGGATAGAGGTTGGGTCACTTCGACGGGATCCAGGGTCAACTTGCTTGGAGTTGGAGAATTCTTTTGAGGTGACAGGGGGGGGGGGGCAGAGCCTTCGAGAGTGGAAGCTGTGAATTCTTCCGGTGGAATCCTTTCGAAGAAAACTGAGGGTGAATTTCTCTGAGACGTCATACGGGTTGTTTGAACGACTGTGCGTAATTAAGGGGGTATTACGCGAAGATTAATCTTCAATAAAGCCTTTTGGGACAAGACTTGGGTTCTTCTTTGGAGATGGATATGTTTCACGGAGTCAGACGGGTATTCTTACGGGAAGAGGATTTTTGACTAATCCAGGGTGGATATTTGTTTTATCCAAGGAGGGATATTGGGTTTTATCCCGCAAAATTTCCTTGCCTTCGGCGTATGACAACCCGAATCGAGGAGGAGTAAGATAGTCTGCTCCTGTGAGCGTTTCTCGCACACAATCTACTTGATTCCTGGAGTGAGGAAGCTTACCCCATAGAAGGGGCGGGACTATCGTCCATCGTTTGAGTACTGCGACCTCGGCCATCCAAGCATGGTTGGAAAGGATGGGGGGATGTGGGGAAAAATTCTTGTCTAAATACGAATTGATAAGGGCGGCATTCCATCAGCCCGCTCCTGTTGTTTCTCACCCTTTTGAGCTTGGAAAATTGTTCTAAGCAACAACGAGGTCCATCACATGGAGGCAATGCTTAAAATCAACTTTATTTTTCCCATCACGTGCTTGTTCCGTCACACGCCTCCCTTTTCCAAAGTTGAACCTTTTCTCAGTAGAAAAAAAATTCGGGGAGAAAAGGGACAACCCGATACTTCTTTAAGTGGGCTGGGGGAGGGGGGAACCTAGTTTCGACTCATTTTCTACCGAAACATAAAGGAATTAACACAATGTACATACGTTGTTACCAAGATGTGATAGAACGGTCTGAGGCTGCTTTAATTCAGCCTCTATCACATGTTAACCATGCTTACCCACATGCTTACCCACGTGCATCCTGCCTGCGAAAGGAAGCAGAAGCGCGTTATCTCCAATCATAGCCAATGTTTAATCAAGGAGGTTCACTCCCCCGTTTCGCCTCCATACGTCGATCTCGCCAGATTGAATTAGGCTTATGGGCAGATAAGGTATTTTCCCAGGCGCCACCGGGACATTCTCCCGAAGTCCCCCACTCAACTATCCCTACGCCATGGAGATGGCTCCGGGTATTTATACCATAGCTTTTCCGAATTGAAGCAGATCCATTCCCCCCTTTATTTTTTTGTTTGTTTACCTTTTTAAACCTCTCCAAATCTTAATCCTCAGATTAGTCAGATATTCCCACGACCCTTTTTTATTCCCCGTTTTATGTAAACATTTTCTTTGTGTGTTGTTGATAGTTTAATTAATTAAACTCTATTTTATTAATGGTAGCCATATTATTTATCCTTGTGCTCCGTTCCACTTCTTAAGCATATTGAAGATAAATAAGCCTCTCCAGCCCCCCTCCCTTTTGGACTAACCTCGGTCAATCAGATTACCATGCACTCGAAATAACAGAATAATCCCCTCAACGAATAGTTATATATACTACAAACAAACCCCTCAAAATATGACCAGCTTATTCTACATTTGTCATGTTTCCACACAGAATACTCTACATACTACCAAGAAAATGAATACTTAAACAAAGACATAGGTATACAAAAAAATTCTAAAACCACACGACATATGGTTTCCACTTGGGGAGTTTAACCCAAAAGAAACATGAAAATAACGGGGACATTCCCAATTCGTATCGCGAGGACAGTTATTCTCTCGTCATAAATACATATATACTACAAAGAAATGGAAGTACACAAAATAATCAATTATCCTAAAAGAATAATTTAAAAGTACCTTAATTTATTTACGGATATATATATATACAAATACCAAACATTTGTTTAGGGCCATTCTCCATGGAACTAATCGGGATTAGCGGGTAACGCATTTCTGCTGAGGGAATCATTCATCTAATTGTCTGTCCCTTTAATGTAATTGATTTTAAACTTGTACTCCTGGAGGAGGAGTATAGGAGAATAGCATAATGCTCCCAAGTTTTTCCCACCTCGCTTCCGTGCCGGCCGGGTTATTAAACTTTCCCCTTCCGCCTCGATATCTGATTGTCTCCCGCTGGAAGAAACCGCCGGCCATTTCAGCTAACCACCGAGTCACTTCCTCGACTGGTTATCGATAGATGGGAGCCCATCTTCGCTTCCGATGTTTGCCGGAAGTTTATAAAGGACGAAATGGAGTAGCTTGACATCTAATCTACTTCCGGTGCCATGAGAACCTCTCCCGAGTTTCGAGTATAAAAGATGAATTCTTTCATCCCTCGGGAGTAGAGCTTACACAACGTCTGGCGGGGCAGGAATTGCCATCTATCGGTATAGTGATAAATCGTCGAACCATTAAGTCTTCAGTAAGGATATCTGTCCCAGTTAGGTAGGCTCCTTACCCTGAAGATCTTCAAGTCAGTGCGGATCCAAGCTCGTACTCAAGTTTAGAGCCGAAGCTACAAACAGCTTCACTCTGGTTCCCTAAGCAAGAAAACTACATCTCTGCTTTTCTCCTTGACCCTACGCGTCGATAAGTCACTTTGCCCTCCCCCCTCACAGAGGCACACAAGATTCCTCGGAGTTCATGAGCGTAGGTGGAGACCTCTTTAATAAGAAGCTCCCGTCACCGCCTTCTTCGAGCAGAATCGTGACGGAATTGTGGGATCAGGTCGGTCGCTGGAAACATAGCTTATCGTCTGCACCCCTTATCTCACCACCTTCACTGACCAGCGCAAACCGAACACAGGTTTCAAGGTAACCCGTCCCTTTCACATTCCCCAACTTCACCGCGAAGCTTACCAACATTACAAGTATATAGGGATTTACATAGTGAATAGTTATTTACAAGCCAAGTGAGATATCCGAGATTCACTTATTGATTTATCTCTCAAAGCACATTATTTGTATATATATATATATATATTTTCTTGTTTATTGTTCATTAAAACTTTATTTTCATATTGTTGTGTATCTAACTTCTTTTGGGTCGCTTGCTGGCAAAGTTCATTCCAATCCCTCTGTAGCTAACCTCTAAGCACTCTGAGTCAATAAACCCATTAAGAGGACTGGCCGAACGAAGTATAAGGAGTAGTACGACGACTCCTCCGCATTCGGGATAATAGGATATATATATATATATATATATATATATATATATATATATATATATATATATATATATATATATAAGAGTCGGGGAAAACTCCATCCACCACTCGGCCTATTTCTCGACAAGGAGACTCGACCGCATTAATCTGCCGTTCTTGTGTTTAACGTTCCGGAGATACGCAAGGGGGCAGGTGTCTGTTTCCTCACGAAACTCTTTCCCTACTAAGTACATTTTGAATTTCTAAATTGCTCAGATTATTCCTAAGGATTTCCTTTCAATAACTGAATAGTTCTTTTCGCGGGGTAATAATTTGTGACTAGCGTAGGCCACAGGATGACTTTCGCCTCCGTCCTCATATTAAGTAGCACACAGCCAAGGCCTTCGTTGCTGGCGTCGGTTTGAATCCCGACGACTTTTCAGGATTGTGCAACTTCAAAATGAGGGCAGAAACTAAATTCATTTTCAAGGAGTTAAAATTGGCGGTGGCCTTCGGATTCCAGGTTATTGAGTCAGAGGAGTTCTTTTTCAAAAGGTCGCAGAGGGGAGCCGCCAGGGACGCAAAATTTAGGACAAAGCGTCGGTAGAATGAAGCGGATCCCATGAAGGACTGTAGCTGCTTTTTATTGCCGCGAAGAGGCATATCGACGATCGCCTTTATCTTCTCCTCTTGGAGACTAAGTTGTTTTTTTCCAATATTAAACCCTAAATATTCAATGGTTTCAAAGGCAAGTGGCACTTACTGGGGCCAATAGTAAGGCAGTTTTCTCGCAACTGGGTCAGCAAGCCTCGAAGGGATACTAAATGTTGATCCCAGTCACGAGTAGCAATATAAATATTGTCAAAATGGAAAGAGGTATTTGGCAAACCATCCAAAATTCTCGACTGTGCGTAATTAAGGGGATATTACGCGAAGATTAATCTTCATTGAAGCCTTTTGGGACTAGACTTGGGTTCTTTCTTGGTGATGGATACGTTTCACGGAGTCAGACGGGTATTCTTACGGGGAGAGGATTTTTGTCTAATCCAGGAGGTATATTTGTTTTATCCAAGGAGGGATATTCGTTTTTTTCCGCAAAATTTCCTTGCCTTCGGCGTATGACAACCCCAATCGAGGAGGAGTAAGATAGTCTGCTCCCATGAGCGTTTCTCACACACAATCTACTTGATTCCTGGCGACACGGATCTACGCCTGGAGTGAGGGAGCTTACCCCATCGTCCATCGTTTGAGTAGTGCGACCGCGGCGATCCCAGCGTGGCTTGAAGGGGGCGGGGGAGATGTGGGAAAAATCCTTGTCTAAGTACTCGGATTGATAACGGCGGCATTCCATCAGCCCGCTCCTGTTGTTTTTCACGTTTTTGAGCTTGGAAAATTGTTATAAGCGACAACGAGGTCCATCATGTGGAGGCAATTCCTTAAAATCAACTTTATTTTTCCCATCACGTGCTTGTTCCCTCACACATATATTACAAATTTTCATTATTATTTTGAAATATTATACAATAAACATACAGAATACAAATATATCTTATAAGAACAATTTAAGCTCTCTTTAAAAACAAACTTGACAGCCATATGGTGAATATATTTGACATGAATTTAAATTAAAAATCTCCCAGTGATTTAAAAACTCGCAAGAGAAGAAAGGTTTAGCTTTGGGTCATTAAGTGATTAACAAAACGAGATTAGGACTAGGATTAGGAAAAAATATTAAAATATACATTTACCTACTATTCACAAGTTAAACCACTGTTATTTCTTGGAATTCCTAAATTATTTTATTAATGATAGTTGACGTTTTCGTTTTAAACTTATATTTATAATCAATTCAAGTTCGAAATCGATTTTTCCCCCCAAAAATTTCAATTTTTTTCGAATCGAGTTTGAAAATATATAGATTTTATAGGTTTATTGATTCGAATTCGTTCGATTTCTCAGCACTGAAATAAAGTGATGAAACGAGTGCACTATTCCAAACAGTTTCTTTATTATTCAGTGTAACTGTAAAATGGCTAGCAAGAAAGAAATGTTGTTTTGGTATTACTGAGCTTATGTATTGCGCTACCATTGACCTTAATCATTCAAATTGGAGATAACTAAGAAATTTTCGATTTCAAGGTAATTAATTGAATTCGCTTGCGCGAAAACATAATGAATAGACCTCAAGTTGTTGCCGGCCCTTAGGAATTTATTATGGTGGGAGTTCTTTAATTGTTGGCAGGTTTTCGTGCATGATATATGAAATTCAATCACAATTTACTGCTGAGTGCGTCTTTTATTGCTTGTTGCTTGTTGTAAGATATGTGGGGGAAATTTAAATGAAAATAAATTTAGAAATTTAACCTCATCGTGTTCAATGTCACTGTCTACAGGGTTCGAAAATTAACTATTCAGTGGAAATTTATTACAAACTATGTTGTAAATTGCATCCACTATCTCACAAACATGCCTCTGCATGTTGACTAGGACCTTTTCCAATATATGCTGAGTCATTAGTTGGATGTTGGTCGTTATTGCAGCCTGTTGATCATCAAGTGCCTACAGATTACCTCTGTACGACTTATTCTTTATTTCTTCCTCCAGCAAAAAGGTCCATGGCTGTCAGATCCAGTGAGCGGGTAGGCTTCAATCCCCGAGAGATGAAGCAATTTCTTATGAACTCCTCACAAATCTGTAGTGATGCACAAGTGGTGTGAACAGTTACATTGTCTTGATTGAACCATCCTCCATGTGTTTACCATCAGTGCGTTGGGATACGAATGAGTAAATAATGTGGTCACAGTACCGTTCTGAGTTTATGGTTTCATTGAAGAAACTGGGCTCAGTAACGAGAATACACTGAATGGCGTACCAAATATCGACCTGCTGATTTTGGAGAGGTACTTTTTTAATTCGCTAGGATTTTCAGTACTCTACAAATGAGTGATATAGTTGCTGACGTACCCGGACTGGTGGAAACATACCTTACCTCTAAAGCAAGTCCCGTCCATAATTTCCTCACCTTCTTCGGATAGGAATTGCTGAAACAACCTGTTGTATCGAACACTTTTTCGTGATTTCTCTTTCAGTTTATGCTTAACAGAAATTTTGTACGGATAGAAATGCAACTTCTTTTACAGAATATTGTTTGTTTTACTCTTTGCCACTTTAACTTCTTGTAACAGCCACCTCACGGAGCTTAGTGGATTTATGAGTATCTTGTCTTGGATATCACTCCTCTCGTGGGTGGACTACATGGGAGTTGAGTATCCAGAACACGTCTAGTTTCCTAATTTTTTTTTTATTAGATAACATAAGGCATTACGTTGGGAGACCTGCATTAGGAAGTGTCAAACCAAATTTTCTTGTTCTTAGTCTACTTTTGTGTACTTGTCTCTATGCTGTATGACTTCTTTCACCAAAAAACATGTTGTTAAAGCATCAACCACATTGCTTTATGCCGAAAAAAGCAATCAATCACAATAATTAAACTACCGTGTGCCTACGTCGATTAAATCCTCAGAAATAACCTATTTGGAAAATGACAGCTGCGCGCGCAACATGGAGAGAGGTAAAGGCAGACGGCATTTGGCAGACAAACAGACACTTCCACGTGGCACATCAATTTCGTATCTTTCAAATTGAATGAAAAATTTCGGTATTATTTCAGAACTACAATAAGTACATTTATTGCACACACTGTATATATTAATTAAAGAGCCCTTCTCTTTTGATATAATTTCCTTTGCCTTTATCATTTTCCTACCAATATCAGTTGTTACCAAATATACAGGATTTACACGTAACCTATATTTGTTTAACCCATTTAAAACCATTTTTAAAAAATATTAAATGCCAATGTTCTTAAATGTAGGGAGTCTTTGTTAATATATCTATTGCGTGTTACAGATTAATCAAGTTATAGTGGTATTTTCCGATATATGGTTATATTAGGCAATTTTTATGAGATTAATGATATTGTACAAGTCATTGGCTTCTAAAGAAGAGAAAGGTCTCCCATTCAATGTAACTAGTTTAATCATGTAATCATAAGACATTTTTTATCTATTATGATATTCATAGCACGATATAATATATCTTAGCTTTCGTATGTTTTATAGATGGACACTCTTTCCTGAATTGATCTTGGAAGATTCCTTTAAAAGGTATGGTATCTACCTGTATGGGCATCAAAGGATATTCTTGTTAATCCTGTCTCTTGATATTGCAAGAAGATGGATATTTTGTCTATGCGTCTAATCTCGCCTTCTCCTCACCCCCAATCGCCACTCAATCCCATTTATTTTTTATGCTAAGATAAACAGAACCATATGAGAAGTGACTTAATACTACCAGTGCTCGTGGTTCAGGAACTCTATTAGCCTTTGTAGCATACTCCCTAGCTACTTACTCCTACACATTTTTCCTGAATTTTGACAGCGATGCACTCACTCGCCGTATTCCTGTAGATAAGAAAGATAAGCCACCAACTTTGTTAGAGCATTTTTTTAAGTCTTTATGTCCGCCCAAAGCCGCAGTCTTTCCCATTATCATCACTGCTTAATTCTCTCTTATTATATAATAACAGATTCTTGATCTGTTCTGGTATATCTTCTACATATATTTGTCGCCACTGGGTAATTTCTTCTTTCTCCCGACCGAAACATATTTCTTTCCTCCAAGTGTTCCCTGAGGAACTAAGATCCCTCCTTGTCCTTTCGTAAGAGTCTTGCTTTTTGTTAGACTTTTTCGCTCCAAGTTTATATCAACAGTTCCTCCCTGTTATTCACCTCTACATCATTATTATCTTTAATGACTCCCTATTTGTAACAAACCTAACCTGAACCCAAAACGAACAAGAAAGCTAACATCTATCATTTGAATTTTCCTTCTTATCAAAAGTCATTTAAATGCATATTTTAACCTGGTTCTGATGAAGCGTTCTAGTTCGACTCTACAGCAGAAAACAGCGCTGAATAAGCTCTCTTGTATTTTTCCTGACCGACTTATTCGTGTCGAGGATCTGGTCAACCCTCTATTTTGGTACTTCTCGACCTCTGGGCAGCATTTGACACTCAATCAAACTCCTGTTCTTCACAGCCTTCGTGAAGCCCTGCTCGATATGTAACTGCCATTAATTGTTCCCATTCGACTTTTCATCTCGTATTATGTGTATTCATATTCAGATATATGTTTGCCGGCTGAGATAAGTTTTGTTGTTCCACAAAGGCCTGTTCTCTGTCTCCTTCTATTTCGTGTATATCTTTATCCCCCTTTACCATTCTCATGCTTTATTTTTGTCTGTCATTTCTTTTTTATGCTGATGCCCCGCAAATCTATATCTCCTCGCTAAACTTCTTTGTTGTGACTCTTGAAATCTATTATCATCTTATAGCATCATCACTGAATAGTTCTCTTACAACTTTCAGAAAAATACATGACAAAACATTTGTATTATGCTGAATACTTCAGCGGTTGTCACACATTGCAAAATTATTTCTTCTTGAATAGGAATTGATCTACCTTTTTCGATACGATCATCACCCTCCCTTGGTGCATTTAAACTTGTCTTTTGAGACCCACCTGTCCTCTTAGGCGTTTCATTATATGATAGACAGGTACTCATGAAGGACAATGGCCTTGAAGAATGCCATACATAAATTTCATATTTAATTATTATAACTTCTTTTGGCTTATGATAAAAAAATCAATTTACGCATGTTTGGTAATACAGATTTTTTGTTTAGTCAGTTTTTTAAACAAATAGCGTTTTTTACCACCCAGAAAGATGTGAGTATACATTAAAGATAAAAATAAAATTTTTAGAAATAATGAATAGCTAGTGTAAGGAGGAAGATGTGTGCTTGAAAAACTTGAAAACATTGTGAGAACCATTAAACCATCGATGAATTTTAAAAGTCCAGGCACCGATAAAATTAAAAGAAAAAGGTGAAGGTAAATGAACATGGTAATTGTCAGAGAGAGAAGGTTTAACCCCCTTCCCACCCCCTAGAACTCAATGTCTACCTGTGACGCATGAAAGATGCACCGGCACCGCCAGACAACCCCAAGGAAGCATCAAGACCTCGCGCGGTTGGCTGACCCGGGTTGGGTTCTTTTTCTCTTCCCGTCTCATCCTCTGACCGACGCCAGACGCATGGTGCCAAGGACCTTTGCGCAAGGCTGTGAGACCACTGAGACTGTCCTCCCCAGCCCCGTCCGCTGGCGCGCCAAGTCTAATGAGATCCCCGCCCACCCTTTGGGGGCCCCTGGTGACCCGCTTTCGCCGAAGTAGTATAAATACTTCGAGAAAAGCTTTGAAAAAGCAGTACCATACAGCCCCGTCTTGGTTAGCAGTTACCTACAGTCTCGTACGCCTTGCTTCACCAAACGACTTCCAGTACGAACGCGATACGTCACTTCTCTACTCGCCCTCGCTCGTACCCAAAGCTAGAGTTCCAGTCGACAAACGATAGACACGCTCAGGCACGTATCACTCGGTTATCGACTTCGTTCAACGACTGGAGTACTCTCTCGCTCATTTTTCAGTGAGGTTAAAGAAGAAGGAACCTTTCAAGTTCAACTTTGCAGCGCCCCGTTTACCCGCCCTATTGAAGCCTTTAGTCAATTAGGCTTTACCTGAGTCTCCCCGATAGATAATTGCACTCGCACATTTTCTCTAGAAGCAATCACCGTGCATCCTCTCTCTGACTCTCTTAGCCGTCGAGTCATTTGTATCTCTCCCCCCCCTGTTTAGTACCCCGGGCCTCATTTATTTCATTTTTCATTTATTTACTTGTGCTATTAGTATTTTCTTTATATATAGTAAAGTTATATACTCGTATATTTTTCTATCATTAATTTCTCTAATTCCAGAACCTCTAAGAATTGATTATTTAAGGCAACCGCACAAGATTTTGTTTATTTAAACCTAGAACAAGGATCTGTATCCCGATTCTCTGCTCTGGCGTGCCCTTTTCACGGTCACCCTACGACATCTATATTATATTCTGGTGTCTGGTTATTAGGGTAATCCGCAGTATCTAATCTCATTTCTTTTTGTCTTGTAACAGACTCTATGGGGGTTATTCTTGTATATTAAAGGACCTGCTTTTAGAAACTGTAGAAAAGACTTTACCCATTTCCCATTTTCCATTTTGTGAGCATATTTTGTATTGAATTTTGTGACCGTGTGAAACTTAGCCCTTTCCAGGCCTCATTAGACGTCTCTTGTATTGTAAAGAAGTTAATTTTAGTTCTTTTGTGTCGCTAAAATTCCGGAGTGAATATTTGAAGTATAATCAAGAATTCGTGCCGTACGAACTAATTATCGCTGTGTTCGTTTGTTTTGTTTTTTTCTAAGCGAAGAATCGTACGTCCGCCAAAGCCTACCAGTACATCCCCTGTGCGTCAAATAATTCTCTCATTTTTTGTGGTGCTTTTCCTGAAAGTTGATCGAACGCGATAAACTGTCCTCATTATTTAACACGTTTAAGTTGCAAGGAAAGTCGCTTGGGTACAGCGGCAAGGACCTCTTAGCTTATATCCAACAGGAGGAAAGGACTGAAAGAGAAGAGAGAAGACAAAAAGAAAGAGAAGAGAAGGAAAAAGAAAAAGAAAGAGAAGAGCGAGAAGAAAGAAGAGAAGAGAAGGAACGAGAAGAAAGGGAAAGAATCCGTCTTCATGAACTTGAAATCAGTAGGACCAGGAATGAGATGTGTCCATCAGCTCGAGGTCCAAAGCTCCCACTACCGCGTCTGTTAACCTTGCGGTTTTCAAGGAAGGCGAAGATTTTGGAGCCTTCTTAATCCACTTCGAGAAAATATTCGAAATCAACCAATGAGACATCGAGGCAGATGGAGTGGCTCAATTGTTGCCCTTGACCTTCTCCCGGAGGCAATAATTGATTATTTAACCTTATAATCAGAGTTAGTGGCATCATAAACGTGACCCCAGACTTTTTACCGATCCAAATTCAGACATGCCCACCTTCAGCCAGGCCAAACATACCGTCACTTTGGATACATCCTCCAGCGTTATTTTAACTTTTGGCTCGATGATTCTAAAATCCCGCATGACCTCGATGCCCTCGTTGACTTCTTCATGAGACACCAGTTGTTGGCTGCACTTCCGGCTGAAGTCAGATATTTTGTAAAAGACCGGCGGTGCCTCACATTCAAGGAGTGCATAGAAGAAGCCGACCTTTATTCAGCAAGCCACAACTAAAAATCCGAAAGAAGGGAAAAAATGGCAACCCTTTCTCCAAAACCTAAGCCAAACAAAAGTAAATTCTTCCCGCAAAATGAAAGCAGGTTTGCCAAGGTAACTGGGCCGTCGAAGCCGAAACCACTCTTTCCGTTTAAACATGGGGATGTAAAACCGCTCTCTTTAGGCCCCCCTACGTCATCTTTCCCAAGAAGACCGATCATTTGTTTTTTTCCTGTGGTGTGGAGGGTTACGTGAAAACAAACTGCTCCCAGAACTCTCAGTTTAAGAATAACTCTTCTCGCCAAGTACACCAAATCTGTGCCACGTCTGCGCCTCCGTCAACACCATCGGAATCTTCTCCTCCTTCGAGCACTTCAAGTCACGGTGACCAGTAGGTAAACTTTTTGTTTGATAAGAATACCCCTAGAGGTCTTAAGGTTGAATCTAGAACGATTAATGGCTGCCGTGTCTCCACTCTTGTGAGAGATAACGGGTGCACCTGCATAGAGGTGTCGAACGAGCTGTTTTCCCCGGTAGTCCCGGACCATAATAAATTCACCGTCGTGCACGACTACTTGGTACCCGCCAATCAATTCCCCATCGTTTTGTGTTACATCGATTGTGCGTACTTCACTGGCTGGGCAGAAGCAGTAGCAGCCCCTATTAAACTTTGCTCTGTCCTCATTTGCCAGTGCCGACGGGTCTCCTTCAACTCCGTGGCCCAACCCGTGGTTACTCGTTCGCAAGTGGTAAATGTTTCGCAGATGCCCTCACCCCTAGAAACCTTACGTTCGTTAGAACTCAAGCAGGTCATGACTGGACTTTGCAAGGAACCAAAAAAACTGCGATTCCCTCCGCCCCTGTTGGCTAAGGCCCAGTCAAATGAGCAAGAAGCCACACGAGGAGACAAGGTGGTCTCCTACCAAGTTATGGACGGCTTACATTACCGTGCGTGCTCAAAAAACGGTAAACCCCGACGCGAGTATTGTGTGTCCCGCGTTAACACGTTGATGACATTTTAACCACTACCCATGACAGCCTATTTTTAGGCCATTTTAGCCACACTAAGCCAAACCAGAAGATCTTCAAATATATATATTGGCCAGGCACCCATGAATTATCCTTGCGATATCTGCGATATATCTCTTCCCCCTCGTTTGGTAGCCCGGGCCTCCTTTTTTTTATTGTCATTTATTTACTTGTGCTATAAATATTTTCGTTGAGTATAGTAAAGTTATATAAATTTTTTTACCATTAGTTTTTCTAATCTCAGAACCTATAAGAATTGATAATTTAAGCTAACTGCTCTCTATTTTGTTTATTTAACCCTCGCACTGGGATCTGTATCCCGATTCTCTAGTGTGCCTTCTTCACGGTCACCCTACGACAGTAATGCACGCGCCCTAAAGAATTCTTTTGTGGTATCGTGAAAGTTGAGGATAGGACCAATGAATGAGAAGTTTTAGTTGTGACAAAAATATTTATGAATGGTAAACAGAGTGAAAACAGAAATTAGATGGAAATCGTATAGAAAACAGTAGTCACAAAGATGTTCAGCTGTATTATATTAAATAGAATCAACTTTAATTTGAATAATATAATAAGAGATAAGCGTGCTAGTTTCACGACCTACAATGGCTTTAGAGAATAGATTTTTCAAGTTTTGTGAATCGCTGATACTGCTGATATTTAGAGATTTTGAGGTGATATTCCTATTATATTTTGAACGTCAACATGAAGTGTGTCACGCTATGCTGAATCCTCTCTACCTGAGATAGATGTGGATCCAGTAACAGAATTGGGCCATTGAATGTTGTGTGAAACCTGGTAGAGAATTATCAGATGAGTTTAGAGTGAAATACTTCTTTAAAAATTATTACTTCTTTTAAGTGTTTGCTAGGATCTTTGGCAGCTCCATATTTTACTCATCACATGAAAAATAAAAGGATACAGCTTCATTTTTCATTAGCTTAAGTCTTTCCTTTTCCTGTCAGTAAGGGGCAGACGTTTGTAGAAACATAAAATAAAATACGTTCGCAATTATTTGAAATCTCTCGGCTTTGATTAAACAGAAATTGTCATGGAAGAAAAAAGAAACATTTTCTTAGCATGGATACCAAAAATGAAATTTTTTTTAATTATTATATTTAGTGTAATTATTATGAAGTTTTGTTTGTATCTTTAGCAAAATAATTCCTCTGAATACTGGATGTCAAATGTGTAGTCAAAAGCATCATGTGTTTTGAAAAACTAGTAAATAAAAACGAATATAGAATAAGAAATAATATTGGCTCCTGGTCCAAAACGAGTACAAAACATTTAAGAAGCAGAAATGACCAAGTTTAGTTTCACGAATTCAAAGGTGTCGTGAATTAACTGCATGAATTAACTTTCCCATGTTAATTTTGTGATATATGTAAAACAAATATATATATATATATATATATATATATATATATATATATATATATATATATATATATATATATATTGTTTTACATATATCACAAAATTAACATAAGAAAGTTAATTCATGCAGTTTTATATATATATATATATATATATATATATATATATATATATATATATATATATATATATATAACAAAATATTACTAAGGAAAATGAAAAAATCAATCTAAGCGCATTCTCCTTTATTATCAAGTGGTTCTAATTAATAGGGGGGGGGGGCAAGTAATCTAAATGTAGATATGTTTTTCACATGTTGGAACAGCCTCGTTCCGTCAGTAAAATTCATTTTTGAGAAAGAAAAGAACTGCCTCCTCCCGTTTTAGATATGCTAATTCATAGAATCACCCAACGGTTTCCAATTAAAAATGTATCGCAAAGCAAATCATAAAATTTCTTTTCTTTCATTTTTACTGCAACCCCAATGTTTTACCATATCCTGAGGATTGCTGCATCCCCCCTGAATTCCTGCACGAAGGAATTTCTAATATTTATAATATTGGACGAAAACTGGTTATCAATGATTAGTGAGAAAATTGCCATAGTCTATCCAATAAAATGTTCTATCATGCTATTAAGAATCCTGAGACTTTTTATCTCTATAAATATAGTTTTTTTTTCACTTCTCTTTCCGCATTTAGGTATCAACGTCATGTTTAAATATACGTTATACGTACGTCTACTATGTTTTGTCTGAGTAAATAACTATCCTCCAAATAAGAGATTGTTTATTGCAAAAAATTTGGGGGTTGCATAAAAGTATACATAGGACAATCAGAAAAAAATTACATGTACGCATTAAACAACACCAAACCAATGTATGAAACTATGTATAACGCTTAATCCGCCAGGTTTCTACATATGTCCATTATTCGATCATGTAATTAATTGGGACAGTGCTGGTTACATTTCAAATTGTATGAATCTTGGTCTACGCATAATTTGGAATGTTTTTATATAAATTTTATTGAAAACTTTACCGTAAGACCCGGTCTTTTCGCCTTAGATACAACCGTCATGTAATTAATCCAAATAAAGAAACAAGAAATGTTTAATTAATATCCCTTAATCCCGCCTAACCGGCTTAAATTCAATTAAGCAATTACCCCTCTCTCTCACTTAAACAAACTTTCAAATGCCCCTCTCCTCATTACCATAAGATAATTGAGGCAGAAGCGATCGAAATCATTTTTCATTTTCCCAGTGGGCTTTCAAGTCATTATTTTAATCACGCGGTATTTGTGAGTTTGCTCGTCATACAAATACACACACACACACACACACAGACACATATATTATATATATATATATATATATATATATATATATATATATATATATATATATATATATATATATATATATATATATTACAAGAGAAAGGGACATTAGAAGAACCCAGAATCAAAGAAGGCAAGCATAGGGCGGCACAATGAAGGTGATCCTTTACCGATAGGACAGAAATAACGCGAGGAAAAAAAAAGATTTTTTGATAATTCTGGGGCGGGACTCGAATCCGAGTCTGCTGATTGCTGGTCAGATGCTCTACCGCTGAGCTACCAGGTACAGTAACGATATTTCACCCAAAGCGTTACCCCATCAAACCCAGTATCTCTCTAAGCTAGGAACCTCCAAGGAATTTTTATACCACATCCTCTTACCCGCTCACAATTTAAAGGCTCATTGTTTTAAAATTTTGAAAGGCAGAAAATAAAAATATGGCGAAAGCCCTGTGGTGGTTGTTGTTATCACCCACAGAACTTGTATTTGCTCTTCCTTTGTATATATATATATATATATATATATATATATATATATATATATATATATATATATATATATATATATATATACATATGAACGCGAAATCACAATAACACGTGGCATAGTAAATGCTCAATAAGACATGAAATATGAAAAGATTATCATACACAAGCGATTACGTCTTTTTTTAATTGACCAAACAAGGATTAAACATAGATTAAGAAAGAAGAGGGAGATAGAGAGAAGAAGAAAGCGTTACTTTCTTATTTACGAAGCTCGTTTGCCTGACTTGAAGCATCCATTTGTGGGATGTGAATGGTAACTATTATTCAGTGGAGTGTCTTGAAAAGAGAAGATCGCTCGCTGGCAGAAGTACGAACCCCACCTATTTTTACTTTCCTTAAAGGGTAAAAAAGGGCATATTATTTTATTCCGTTTGCTATCTCTCTCACCCTTCTTTCTTTATCATCTTTGATCGTTGGTTGGGCATATAACAAGACGAACATCTTTGTGTATCATATTTCCTAACACACCTTCTACTGATTAGTGAGAAATATATATATAAATATATATATATATATATATATGTATATATATATATATATCATGAATATGAAGACCCAGGTGATTACACTAATCATTTATTGTCCGGACGTTTCGGACCTTTACTAGGACCATCTTAAGCGACTATGTCGTCTAATGAGAAGGGAAAGGAACATTAATTGATAAAGGTTAAAAAAATGCATTCAAAAAGAGGAAGAAGGCAAGTTAAAATAATAAAATTGACAATTATTAAAATTAAATTAAAAACACTAATAACAATATATAGAATAAAATAATATTACCCAGTGGTATTTAACAAAAAATATATAATAGAAAGTGAAATTATAACAAACTGACTTGATTATCTCATATTAAAAGTTACTGAAGTAAACAAAAAATAACCTATTATATTAAATTGTAAAAAACACAAAAAGAACGACAACAAATCAGAATGAACAAAGTGACTAACTTTTATAGTGAGAGTTGAGAAATCAACTAACTAAACGTATATACCTGCTACATACCAGATTCCCAAGGAACAAATCAATTACCAGTATATATATATATATATATATATATATATATATATATATATATATATATATATATATATATATATATATATATATATATATATATATATATTCCGGGTGTCCCAGAAAAAAGTTAACCGCACTTTGAATAAGTGTAACTCAAAAAATATTTGAGATTTCTGGGTCCATTTAAAAGTGTTTTATTTAACAACTATTTATCTGTTGATTCCGGAAATCTCATTAAATTCTCTTTTATGTTATTGATACACTAATGAGTTTAGTGGAGGCTATCAAAAGTATGTTTGCGCAAGGAAGTAAAATAATGAAACGAAGCCTAGGAAGGCTAGGCCACCGTGCACTTTCAATTGAAGCGTAGGGAACCAAGGTAGCCTAGGTCACTATACAATTCTTCAAGCAAAGCCTAGGCCATTTTACAGTGTTTTCTAGCCACCCTGTGGTATGGTCTGCTCATTATTGCTTACTAAGCAAATCAAAGCGTTTCTGTGTAAAAGTTTGCTTCCATAGAACCTTTCTGATCATGCAGTTAACAAAAGATCGACGCGTATTTGTAGTCACAAACTTTATTAAGACTGGCAGTATTAAACAAGTACCAGATTCATTTGAACAACGTTTTCCAGGTAGGCACCCATCAAGCAAGCCTACAATTTGGAAAAATGTTCGCAAATACCAACATGAAGGAACATGGTTAAATCTAAATAAAGGTCGTTCGGGTCGTATGAGAACCATAAGAACAACAGAAAATATCGAAAATGTTCAGATGAAACTTCTTCCAAATCCACATGTATCAGTCAGAGAGAATTGTCAATTTCATCATTTAACCACATTATTAAACATGACTTAAAATGGCATCCCTATAAGATTTATGCAAGACACCAGCTTCTTAAAACTGATTTTCCTCGTTGTAGACAATTTGTTGAATGGCTTCTTCATAAACCTGTTCGTTTCTTGGAAAACATTGTGATTGGTGACCAGGCAGCCTTTTTCATGAATGGAAAGGTAAATAGCCATAACATTCGACAAAATGCGACGCTAAACCACCCCCCAGCATTCAACTTTGACACATGTATTTGTCAGCAGAAAGTGTCCCTGTGGATCGGAATATGCGGGAATGGCTATCTTGTCGGCCCATTGTTTTACGAGAATTACTTGAATGGTGCTGCCTTCCTGAGCATGATCAATGAAAGGATCTTCCCGAAACTTCACCAGATTTACGGCAATCAATTCAATAGACTTTGGTGGAGTAAGGACGGCGCACCAGCTCATAGACAGCTTGCTGTAAGAATAAAACTAAGAGAAACGTTTGCCAACCGCATTGTCGCGCTAAATCATGCAATTGAATGGCCTCCAAGATCCTCTGACTTAACACCGTGTGATTATTTCTTATGAGGTTATCTAAAGAATAAAGTGTATTCTACTCCCCCACAAAGCATCAACCAGTTAAGACATAGTATCACACGGGTAGTCAATAGACTTAAGGAAAATCACAAGTTAATGAAAAAAGTTGTTCAATCAATGCAATCAAAGGCGCAACTGTGCTTGGAAAGAAATGAAGGACATGTGGAAGGAAACGGTGATTAGAAAACTAAAAAATGAATTTGTATTACCCATATGAAGAGGTGTTTTTATTAAAAATGAATTTAAATATATTTGTTGATTTTAAACTTCGAAGTTTCATTATTTTACTTCCTTGCGCAAACATATTCTTAATAGCCTCCACCTAACCCATTAGTATATCAATATCGCAGAAGGGAATTTAATGAAATTTTCAGAATTGACAGATAAATAGGTGTTAAATTTATTTTGCTTTACGAGACTTAAAAATCTCTAATAGGTTTTGAGTTATACTAACTCAAAATACGGTTAACTTTTTCTGGGACACATTGTATATACGAGGGGCGGTCAATAGGTTTTGAGAATCGGTAGGGCAAAACAGAGAAAGGGGGATTTATGTTTGTGGGGGTGGTAGGACAAGTTATGACAAGTCAGAAGCGGCAGCTGCGAGGCTTCTGCCTTGTCTATTTAAGAAGCAGTAGATGATCAAAGATCGTCAGTCACAAATTTTTGAACAATGGAGAAGGTTGAGCACCACGCAGTGATCAAATTTTTGACCAAGGAAGGCAAGTATGCAAAAGAGATCCATGAACGCAGAGTTGCAGTGTACACCGACACCGCCCCTTCCTATGCAACCATTGCTCGCTGGAATAGGGAGTTCCGCCATGGTCGTGAGTCCCTTGAAGATGACCCCCGTCCAGGACACCCGTCAGACGTGACCAACGAGGACAATGTGGCCCGTGTGGAGAAGATGATCCTCAAAAATCGACGGGTGAAGGTCGAATAAATCAAGCGAGAATTTGGAATATCATATGGAAGTGTTATCAACATCATCCACGACAATTTGGCCATGACCAAGGTCTCTGCCCGTTGATTCCCTACAAACCTCACGTCCCATGATCGACTTCAACGTCGTCAAAGTCCACAAGGCAAGAGTTGCACAAGCTACCCTGCGCGAGTGCGGATTCAAGGAGCTCAACCATCCCACCTGCAGTCCAGATCTGGCCCCTAGCGACTACTTTTCATTACGCCAGCTCAAGGCTGCACTGCGTGGACGCCGGTTTGGGGACGATGAAGATGTCCAACTCGCCGTCCAGGAGTGGATTGAACAGCAGTCGGGAGATTTCTGATTGTCGGGAATTCGAAGCCTCAGGGACAAGTGGCGCAAGTGCATTAAAGTCGAGGGTAGTTATATTGAAAAATAATAAAACACTTTTCCTCATATCTCGTTTCCTTATATCCGAATTGCAAAGCTTATTGACCGCCCCTCGTATATATATATATATATATATATATATATATATATATATATATATATAAATATATATATATATATATATCATTTATGTGCATTAGAAATATGCTCGTTTCATTTTAGTAAACAAAAAAACAAATATTTATCACCATTTGCAAATAAATCCTGATCACAAAATTCTGAACATTGTCCGAAAACTAATCTTTTTTAATAATATTTATTCTATTTTAAATGAAATTAAGTAACATTAAACAGACAGACTAAATGATGATATCTGACTATCTGTAATCCTTCGAAAGTTAATATAGAAATAGATTTTTAGATGTGTAGATATAAAATAACCTAAAAGTTCATTTAATTGAAAAAATATAAAAAAAAATCGATGCCATTTTCGCGTTTCCTTCGGAAAAATAACCAGAGAAGCCACAACTGCATATATCAATTATTCTTGAAGTGGTCAGGTCGCTAATGATGCAGCAAGAGATTGGATTTAGGGGTTGTCAAAAGAGAAAATGATGAAGAACATAGATGGATAACTAGTCATAGAGAAAGAAGAACATAGCATTAGAATTAGAATAAGTATTGATAAATGAGAGCTATATCAAATCTCCACAGATGCTAAGGCTTCCTCTTCCCAAGAGCACTCTATCCCTCACTGAAGGCAGCCCGGAAAAGGAAATCACCAGATGAACGAAAGTACGATAGAAGGTGAAAGAGAATGTTCAGATAAGACACGCCTCTCTTGTTAAGAAATGATGTATTTGAAAAATGCATATTTCTAATTCTAAGAGCCCCCACACACCGTCTTAGCACTACGAAGTAACATACGTACTTCCTCATAGTCTCAAACATTCTAGTGTACTCTTCTTTTCTTCATTGAATTGTTAAACTTTTTCTTCTGCTTCTCTTATCCATTGCACCTCTCTCGCTTTTTCACATACACACACAAATTGGAATTAATTTACACAGTACAATAAGTGGTAAGATAGTCTCATGCGAATACCTGCATCAAGGATTAATTAAAACCTCACACACATGAAAAGACGGCCAAATATAGTAGAGGAGAATGTTTGTGGTTCATGCGGCCCTTGAGAGAAGGTGTTTATATCGCTTTAGAAGATCGCAAAGAGAAAGTATTTTCGTGATTTGGGAGCCCGAGCACTCTCCTCATTGACCTCGATTGGTTTAATCCAGCAATACAATAGTTTAAATAGTAAGAAATAGAGGTAAAGTTTCGGATTTCGGTACATCCCTGACCTAGGCGAAATACAAATGATTTCGTTACTGACTATCTGAAATGTTTGCTCCTGTTTTCCTTATAGTGATAGGTAACAAGCTGAAACCCTAGGTTCACATGGCCGCGTGTTATCTCTCTAGAAGTTGACTAATATCATTTTTACTCATCTTTCCAATAATCTATATTATTTTTGACAAAATCACATTAAAAATTTGTTATCAACAATTAATCATTTGGGAAAATATCTATCTTGCTTCAACGAAGACTACATATTTTGAATGAAAACCTTGTAATACTTTTATTAGTGCTAAGTTTTATTTTATGTAAATATGTTGGAGACACTTTAAGAAAATTTTATGTTCATTAAGGCCTGTCTCTACGTAAGTTTCCACATGTGAAGAGGCATCCGATATATTTTAAATTTTATCGGTGATAAAGACAATTTATCAATTATTAATCCGCATTGGACTTATTTGCCTTTGTGAATTGAATTATATTTATTTTATAAAAAAAATAGAATGACGTTCTCTAGTATGATAATTTAATGATTTGATTCACTTAAAAAAATATAGAGACCTTAATAAAGAAATTATTAAGCGGAGAAAATATTCTTTTCGAATTAGAACGAAGAGGTTGTAAAATGACAACCGTAACTTGAAGGCGTGGAAAGAGAGATGGGTTTAGGCCATAACCAAGCTCTGTTTAATCTCATTGTTCAAAACTTATTGTGTTCTTTCTTACACTTTGAATTTGTTTACAAAAGGGTGGAATTCTTCTCAGATACAGAATTTTCAGCAGTGGCTTTGTCATTATGACTCCTTTAGAAGAAACGTATGTCGTCTTATTATTTAAAAGAAGTTGTGTGAATAGAAGTTGATGGTGTGAGTTGAGGTAAGACTTTAGCTCTATTCACTCGTTTCGAAAGGGGGTTTCAAATTTTCTGAGGGCCGTTTTATGTTTCGTTTCGATTATCCTTTCAAAAGGAAAGTTTGGCCATGGACAATAAACATTTATAAGAGGAGTTCCAACTGAATAATGTTAAGAAAAGTAAGAAAGTACAATATAATGTACTTAAAGTTAAGAGAAAAGCCTTTACTAAATGAATATTTATTAGCAATATTTAAAAGTAAACTCTTCCAACACACAAGCAAAAGTTCGTGCGTAGAATAAATATATTGATAAAGAAAACTTTATGTGTATGGTGTAAAATTACACACGCAACTCTAACAAGAACTACTAGGCAGCGAGATAAATAAGTAACTGGGAATACTTGTATTAAATAAGGAGGTATGACATTAAGTAAAGCACATGTGTATCTAAAATCTACAATACCTTTTCGATAAAATACGATGAATAAAACTAGAGTAATGCTTGCTAATTTTCGATATTTAAAACAAGTGAAAACGACTTTCTCCTTCGATACATGGTTTACCCTTTGATCCTTTGACAAGAGACGAATTGCGTCAGGAAAAGAGTTTGTCCATATATGATTTGGGGTTTAAAGAAGACATCAAAACTTTGTCTGCGATTTTAGAATTGGTCTTCGTTCCCTTTTGTATGATGCTTCCGTTGGAGATTCGAATCTCTCGCATAGTAATACACTTTTCGGCGACCCAAGTTTAACATTTAAATTTTTCCAGTAAATATTTTGGTTATTTTTTTGCACTTTGGTTGCGATAAATCATCATGTGTCGTTGGTACACTAGTGCATCCTAGCTATTTGCATAATACAGGGTGTAAACTCATACATTACCTGTTTATTAGCAAAATGCAATCTAAACAAATCATTACAAGTGGCTTTTTTGTATGTATGAAAGCACAAAAACCCCTACCCTATAAAAGGTTCCCCACCAATATTTGAAACATACTATAAGACTATTTAGTGCACATAGAACTTGACGGGGCCTATTTCTCTTTCTAACCTGATTTGAGTACAAAATGAAGGAAGACATTCAAAACAGCGTTGTAGTGGTGGTCAAAATTGCTCATTATCGGAATACCAACAGACCATACTGCCGTGGACCAAAAAAATGGAAAGAGGTAATATTTCCAACCTTATAATCTTCGCCAACGTTTGGACATAAATAAGAATTCTACCGATAAATAAACTTTATGCATATGTACTGTAGACATCCTTTACTTCAGAAAATAACTAAAAAGTCTCCTTTTTAAAGCTGTGTGTATTAGACTGTTGCAAATTGCGTCACCTTCTTAACTTTCAAATCGGGCAAATTGTTGTTAAATATTTTGAGAGGAACTGTGTTTAAACTCATGCTGGCATATCAAAAACAAGGAAACAAACAAGCTCTAAGAAGCTGATCTCAGGACAAAAGGCAAATCTAAATTACAGAGACCACATCAGATTAAATTTCATTGTGTATAAAAATGACAGAAACACATATACTAAAGTGACTACAGAGCTAAACCAACATCTTGCCAACTCACTATCTGAGAAATCAGTACGAAGAGAGTTCAAAGTAGCTAATAACCATGGAAAAGCTGCCATAGCTCAAATGTTCTTTAACCTTATTAATGTTAAAAATGAGTAAAATTGTGTGAATAAGACAACAATTGGATAATGGAGGAGTGGAAGAATATCATCTCTGACGAATCATTCTTTACAATTTTACCTTGTAATGAACAAAAATTGATCCTACTTCGTCATAGATCCTTCGATCCTTCCTAAACTTTGTACAAAGAAAAGGGTTAAATTTGTTTCAGGACGGTAGCAATTCTTTTTTAATAATTTTTACTGTTTGTAAATTTTGCTCGATACTGCTATAAAATCAATCAATATTCTTCTCAAACTGTTCTTTAAATCAACCTTTATTTTTCCCATTATTCACGTTTCAACCAAACTCTGTGCCGTATATTCACCTATTATTGGATATTTCTAGCCTTTTTTATAGTTGCCTTCAAATAAAGAGAATATTCCTTTCTAATTAGTTCCCTCTCAGCAGGAGAAAGTAAATCTCATCATCATTTCTCCTTACCGAGTTTCTTAGTTGCTTCTGTTAGACATAACATTAAATTTTGTGTGTGTTAGTTTTTTTCTTTTGATTCTCGGTTAGGGTATTTTTTTGTCATAACCCAGAGCATTTCTCTCAAGAGATCTTCCGAAGTGGGTTCGGCAAGTCGCGTTTTACAATAAAAAATTCTAAAGTTAACACAAGAAAGAAACAAATCATGCGCGTGAAATGAGAGAAAATAACGACGGCAGACGATAGATGACAAAAAACTTATTTCGCTCCAAATTCCTCAATGAAGAAAGTCGTCAGCGAACGAGGTAATTAATGATCAAGAGCGTTAACTTTAAATGAAGATAAAGAAAAATACTACTCGTTCTGACTAATTCTATCCGGTTAAAAGGGGAAATTGACATCATCGAGACCTGTTGATAACCAGTAAAAAAAATTATGACACTAGTCTTTGATTTGGAGCTCACCCTGATGCGAAATGCCTTGTCATGCTTGCTTCCAATTTGTTTCCCTTTCCTATTTATGATCTCTTTGAATGTAGTTTGCAGCGACTCATGATGTGAGAGGATGGTATTACCACTCAAGTAGATTAGGGCTGTTTAGTCAAAAGCTTTATATTGGTTGCTGGCATGATAACTGGGATTTGTTGGGATCCGATCGATTCCGTATTACGCAGCCTCTTTTTGTAAAGATATGGTTAAGTTATCTGAAAATAGTGTCTTCTGATGAGTTCTTCTTGTTCTGTGCACACTACTGCACATATTCTATGCCAAACCTGTACATGAATAATGTCGAGGTATAGCCAAGTGTACGTGAATATACGCACACAGACTCTAAGGTAGGCCAAGCAAGGCGACAACTGTTATTGTTTCTAAGAGTGCGATTTAAGTAGATAACGGCAGCTGCGTAACCAAGGAATATAACACACACAATGACAAAAATCAACTTTTAATACACACGAAATAAAAGGGGACGACAATAATTAAGGATATATAAATGGTACATAAATGAGACGGACTTAAGCTCCGAATACTAATTAGATAGCCATGGTTAGAAAATGGTTATAATGGGAGATTGAGGGTAATGAATGATTTACTTCCTTTGAACTCGAGGGTAAGGTGGGGCCACTGGGGGAAGGTCTTAGTGACCTTGATTACTCACGGGGGGTAGCCACTGAACACAGCGAGTGGGGCTACTCTTCTCGAACTCGCGTTTGCGCTATGCGGGCCTCCTGTCCTCAGAATGTCACCGAACGAACTCCGAAGAGGGAGGGGGGGCAGATGACTTCTCTACACTCGGCTTGAGCGAGCTAATGAGCCTTTTATCGTAAGAAGTCACCAGAAGAACTTTGAAGGACGGCTTCTCCAATCCTTGATCAGAAGGCGATGAGAAAGGCTGAGGTTGCCTCAGGATACTCTTCTCCCTGACTCTAAAACACGGGCGTGATGTCCAGCTCTTCCGTAGCTTGCGACCGTCACTCACCCTTCTTTGGAGAGAGATCGTTGAAGTGCACTCTTTTCGTGGAAGATGCGTCTAGCCAAAGCTGTCTGTCAGCCTGGAGTGGCTGCATATATAGCCAGAGTTCTTCAAAACAGGGAGAGAGATAGAGACCAGCTTAACCTTCGTTATCGGTCGTGATGAACCGAGTACCTCCTTACAAGGAAGTGTCAACGGTTGGGATCATCAGCCAGACGGGCGACAACGGCGGGGGCTATAAACGCGGTTCACGGCGAGTCTACAAAGCAGTCTCCCGACCCGAGGGGGGTGGGGGTGGAGGGAAGGTCGAGACGATCGGGTGGAAGCTTCGTATGAATTTCAAGGGAACCTGGCGGCGGGTCAAAAGGGGGTGAGGTCGGAATGAAGGGGGGGAGCAACGGCTTGCTTTCTCTCCCTAAGTACGGTCTTAGGGGGTGAAGAAATAATATTATTCTAAGGGGATACCTCCACAAATAATTTAAAGTAAAGTTTCAGGACTCAGTTTTTATGTATATAGCTGAGCCAGTCGTTGAACAAACCAAGTATTGAAATAGCAGCAAACTAGGTAATACTAGTAAACCTGTTTCGTCGCAAAAATATTTCATAAACTCTTAAATAATATTTTTATACCAAAATGTTTTCTATTATTAAGTTATGATGGTGTGGATATATTTTATAATGGCACCTAATGGAGTTATTTTCTCGAGTTTTCATTTTAACACTAACATTTCTGGTTCTATCACTTTCATAGCAAAAACTAAGATATTTCATAGTTATTCCCAAGATAATTGTTAATATAGGAAGAAATTTGCAAGAGCAAAACAAATTAAGGTAATAATGAACACTTTTCATTCATTCATTGTCACGAAAGAAAAATGCAACTGGGAAATTCCTATACAACATTGGATAATGACTTATAGGGATAACCAATTTCCAAATATTACCAGAAAAGTGCCAATCTTAATAGTAGTTAGGACTTTACTAGTTTTAAAATTAAAGAAGGAAAATTATAATGATATTAGTGAAAGAACCAAAGAACTTTTCATAATTTAATCATCTTCCATGACATAACAAAAATGCCACCTGTAAAAGCTACCTGACCTGTAAGAGTAATTTTCTAGTTAGAATGAATAGCGAAGATTGGATTTAATAACATTTTATAGTAACACAAGAGAAAGTAAATTCCAGTAACAAGAGTGTAACACAAATGCGATTTTTCTTTTGAATCATTAGACCATGACGCGTTTCAAGGAAAAAAAATAAAGCAAAATAGACGACAAGTTATCCATCAGCCGGATTCTCTTTAAACGGACCTCGGGAGAGAAAAACATCACAATATTGGATTTTTTTATTATTCTTAATCGGTTTACGGGACCAAAACAATCATCATAAAATACAAACCAAGCAATGATAAGGGGATACTATTGGGAGAAGAGGTGTCTTGGAATCTCCTTTCCCTTTGAACACTGTAGTCAGGATGGTTAAATCTGCGTCCGTGTGCGAATAGAATGAATTTGTGGAAAGTGTGATGCAAAAAATAGAGACAATTTGGTTTGAAAATAAAAGATGAATGGCCTTGTTCTTAATAAGCCTAAAGGGGGAAAGAGGGAGTTGGTAGATTTTAGTAGCGTTGATCTGTACAGACCATAAAAACTTTACCAACAAAGGCAAGGAAATATAAAAAGATTGATTTCGGTCGAATATACTATTATTACTGGAGATCAGAGGACTTGAAATTAAATGTTATGATGAAAGCACCTTCAGTTGAGTGAGGGGCAACTCCAAGGTCGCGTCTCCTCCCAGGACTAAATCAAGCTACGACACAGTATACTGTTATGAGTCTGAAACCCCCTTGTACTGTGATGACGGTGTAGGGGGATTTTAGTCGACGTAAGGGTAAGGGCATTTTTTTATTTCCTCTCAAAGAATAAGAAACATAAGAAGGATGATATATTTCCCTCATATATGTATATAAAAAGGTAGTTTATTAATATAAAACAAACTTTTAAAAGCAACAATAAAATTCAACTTCTGTTACATTTACAGTATGTACATATATACTTAACTCACATAGTGAAATGAATATGTTACTAACAATGTAAATAATTTCTCCCTTGATCAGAAACAGGTTAACTTATTGGTGAACAGGCAACGTGGTTCGAGAGCATACAATGTAAAGTTTATTCAAGAAAACGTTAGCGGACATGGAGAAATGGATATTGGTAAAGATTTACCTGTATTATGATGATTCACACCGGGGATCAAAATGCCGAAATTATGACTGCTGTCCAATGTTCTGTGAACAGTGTAAACGCTGTAAAACGTGAAATGGGCAGCTACAACGTTGACTATGAAGCTGTGGCCAGCAGAAAGGCACATTCTAGGCCTTTAGACTGCGTCCGCACACCGGAATCATCCAACAACTGCAGTGCAGGAAATGTATGGCTCGAGTAAGGGAATCTGGACGCTGACGAGAGAGAAAGGTGTTGTAGTCATCACCATGATGAGGTCTTCCACTACTAATCCTATAAGAAGCACAAAAGACAAATTCTGCCAGTAAAGCAAAGGAGAAGAAGCCCCTGAACAAGCTGAATTAACCAGTTGAGCAGGAAACGATCTGGTTCTTCTCAGGCGAAAAATAATTCTTCCAGGAGCAGTTGCCCAACATCCATAGCAACAGGTGGCTTACCTATATTCCATGCAAAGTTCCAAGTATCATAAAGACCACCTTCCTCCCGAGCTGTAAGTGTCTTTGGAGTGTCTCCACCAGGGTGACTTAATGATGCTCAAAACATTTGAGCAGGGTCTTAGGTCCAATATAGAAGGCTATATGAAGCCGCTCGAAAATGTCATCAACCCCTGGATTGAGATGGTTGCTGTTGGATGGCCATACTTCCGAAAAGAGTAAGAAGTGGTTGTCGAAGAATTACTTCGTTTTCATAGTGCCACTTATTTCTTCCTAATTCCACAGATTTTAATCGCATGTATTACTATGTGTAAGGAACGGTTGAGAAAGAGACCAACCGCTGTGCCTGTAATAAAAAGAACGATCAGATGGCTAAAATAAAAATAAAGGAGGTGTTGGAAGATCTTCCTAGAGACAGAGTGAGGAACGTATGTGGCAAGATTTGGAACCTTCTTGAGACCGTGGGGTATTTAGCCCGTACACCATATATATATATATATATATATATATATATATAAGAGAAAAAAGTGAAGGTATGCCCCTCCCCATCCCCGTTAAAGAGTGGCAGGAGCGTCCTAATTACCCAACTACTATTTTGCAATTTCGTTAAGCTAAATCTCTATCGTCTTGTATTTACTTCGCCTGACAATGTCATTCATAACTTTTGTGGTCATGGATTAACTTTTTTTAGTCCCCTTGTGACTAACTTTATAATTCTAGACCCTACTTTCTAGATATTTCTTTTTAATATATGGGATATTTATCTACAGGCTCCTGAATATCCCTGTTCTCGGTAATTATCAGGGTTATAGGTACAAATTCTCAGTACTATCAAATTCCAAATTCAATTTCTTAATTAATAGGTACGTACGAAAGATTGACAATAAGTAGACCAGTCATCGTCAATGGACTTGTTTTTATGAACAAAAGTTGAGTACACCAGTTAATTAATACTCGTACGAATATAAGTAGGTACTACCGATTTCTTCCAATTTTTGTAGAACCTTTAGCTTAATATTACCGTTAGTATGGATGAAGTTAATAAATATTTCCTTTCTACCTAGTTAAATCAATAAAACATCTAATCGATTCTACATATGAATAACACCTATAATTCACTGTGGAAAAATCAATGTATTTGGTGAATTGACAAAAGTACATTTTCCTACCTAATTCGAGCATACTGAATTCAAAATTGAAATCAGATTCTCTCAATGCTACAGATTTTTCGTAATATCAATAACTAATATTATACAATGATTTTCATTTTATCACGTCTATCATCATGCCCTGAAGTAATTTTGAATCATCCTTTAGCGTTATTTAGAGTAAAGCAGGTATTTTGCACAAACATTTTATTGCATATGAAAAGAAACTTGAATTACATATTAGGATTACAAATACTGTAATCAAATAGATAATAATTTATTAATGAACGTACATCAGGCTGGAGGGCCTCTTCTTGATTTCAATCAGGCAAAACTTTGCGTTTGTAACTCTTTCTCTTGTAAGTCTTCCCTGGCTGATCTCTTCTAATCGTCCAGCAGTAGTCCGCCATCATGTGTCTATCCCAGTGACCTTGGTAGCGCTCTTCATTCGTCATCAAATCCTAATGGAAGCGTTCCCCTTGTTCGTCGTTCTCGGCTACCAGATTCTCTGGGAATCGGTCGAGGTGACTATTTATGAAATGCAACTTCACACTCATGCTGAATCCCAGATGAAGATATGCTAAAAGCATATTAGTAACCAGATCCTCGTAGTTATGCGCTTTTTTGTTTTCCAAGAAGTTACGAACAACGGCAGAAAATCAAAGCCAGGATGCCTTCTCTTTTTCATTCATGGTGTTCACGAATATAGAATTACTCAGAAGTCTTCGGATTTGGGGACCATCAAATACTCCTGCTTTTTTTTTCGTATAACAAAGCAGGAAACGCCGATACTATGTACTGAAAACAATCATTGTCAGTGCTCAACGCCTTGACATACTGCTTCATCAACCCCAGTTGGAGGGAAAGTGGAGAGAAAACGATCTTCTCTCGACTTATGATTAACTCATTAACAATGTTTAGCATTTCTGCTTCTAAAGTTTCCCGAACTGGCCAATCATTTTGAGAACAGTGTTTGTTACGGGCTCGACTGTCCTACATACAGAAATAGCATGGAAACTTTGTATATCCCTTCTGCTGGCCACGGAGGAAGTTGACTATCTTAAGGTCTACACATATAATCCAATTGTGTCTATGGTACTTAAGTAAATCCATGACCATTCTTATGTCATCGTGAATTTCTCGCAGATGGACAGAGTGATCGAGAGGAACTGCACCAATGTCATTGCCATTATGAAAAATATACCCTTGAGGCTACCTATGGAGCTATCCACAAACATTTTCCACTCAGCAGGGCTATAGGTGCCAAGTCCCAACTCATACAGGAACATCGTGGCCAATCATTTTGGGAACAGTGTTTGTCACGGGCTCGACTGTCCCACATACAGAAATAGCATGGAGACTTTGTATATCCCTTCTGCTGGCCACGGAGGAAGTTGACTATCTTAAGGTCTACACATATAATCCAATTGTGTCTATGGTACTTAAGTAAATCCATGACCATTCTTATGTCATCGTGAATTTTTTGCAGATGGACAGATTGATTAAGAGGAACTGCACCAATGTCATTGCCATTATGAAAAATATACCCTTGAGGCGACGAATAGAGCTAGCCACAAACATTCTCCACTCAGCAGGGCTATAGGTGCCAAGTCCCAACTCATACAGGAACATCGTGGCCAATCATTTTGGGAACAGTGTTTGTCACGGGCTCGACTGTCCCACATACAGAAATAACATGGAAACTGTGTATATCCCTTCTGCTGGCCACGGAGGAAGTTTACCATTTTAAGGTCTACACATATAATCCAATTGTGTCCATGGTACTTAAGTAAATCCATGACCATTCTCATGTCATCGTGAATTTTTCGCAGATGGACAGAGTGACCGAGAGGAACTGCACCAATTTCATTGCCATTATGAAAAATATACACTTAAAGCTACGATTAAAGCTATCCACAAACATTTTCCACTCAGCAGGGCTATAGGTGCCAAGTCCCAACTCATACAGGAACATCGTGGCAGTATACAAATTATTTGTCCTCAGAGAAATACTTAACCAATGTACTCTCCCTTGTTTGGTAATATGATACCCGTACCGACCTATCAAGCATATGTCTTTCGCTCAACCTGGAGGATAAAAGTTCTGCAGCTTTCTTAGAGGGCGCCAAATCACGTATCAAGTCATTCAAATCCTCTTGATTGAAACCGTGAGAAGCTAATGACTGTTCAGCATCTGATGATGAATCTGCAGACTCTGAATCCATTCCGTGGACGTCCATATCAGGTAAATCATTTTCATCCTCGGAGGAAGCATATTCACTCAAAATCGGAACTGGTAAAGAATCAGAATGAAGTCCTGTCCGGATCGCCAAGGTAATGTTGGGGTAGTCGATCTTTTGCCGATGTTTCTTGCCAATCCCTTTATTATTCACCAGACAGAAGTAACAGTCCGATACATGATCATTTGGCTCTCACTACACCATCGGGATTCCAAAAAGAAAGATCATTTCTCTTTCATTTCGTCCACTCACGAAAATGTTCAACACAACTATGGGAAAAAGCATGCGGGGCCCACTTTTCATTTTGATTGCCAAGAGGAAAATCAATATTTGCCTTATAAGTGCAGATAACAAAGTTGAATATATTGCACCTTTGACGAACTAGCATGTAACAGCCACATATGTAGCAGAAGGTGTCTGAATTATTAACACAATCTACTCTTGACGAAGCCATCACTCTAACATGAGACCTGAAAAAAGAAACAATAATGTCAATATTTTGCACAATAACACTTATTACTATCTTACCACTATGTACTGTGAAGTATTTACTTTCTACAAGCACCCTACCTGTCCGTCCAGAGGGCAGTTTTCGGGGAAACGAGAAAATAGAAATTACAGAATAACTATAACATGTAGGTAAAAATAGATTATATATTAGAAATCAGCATAGAAAAACGAATTAAAATTTGCTAATAAATCTAAGTCACCAGAAAATGTAATTAAAATTGTTCCCCTATGTAATCAGAAAACTCTTTCTGGGATATGCTTGGATTTCATTGTTAAAGCACAAAGAATTCTTCTTCCTAACCGCTTTTCATAGGCATTTCTTTTCTCTTAGATTAAGTTAATAGATGCTTAGATCAAATTTTGAGTGAAAATTTTAACCAAGGACTGTAATCATAACTGCCCCTAAGGATGCATGCTATTTTATCCCCCCGATCTTGATCAACTGAATCAAGAGGCCTCTACACTTTACGGGAAGACTCTAGAAATGTTGTTCCTGCAAATTAACTTCCCAATGATCTTCATAAAGTGTGTAATCTCTGTTATTTTGCGGAGTGAAATTGTATGCATATTTCCTTGCCCTGGCAGTTTTTGAGGAAACATTTGTATATAGGAGGTACCATATTTTCCCTACAATGCATTGTTAGTATTTACCCCTCTAATCGATGCATAAAGTATAACATTGATGCCAATATAGAAAATTTTGAGATCCTTGCTTTCATACAAATAACAGCTACCTCTTACAGAAAATTTTGTCTCCATTGTGCGATGCAGCCGCCCTTGGCCCGACGAGCCGAACTCTTCAGTCATGAATCGAAAAGCACGTGGAAACGTTTTGCTGAGCGGGTTTGCCCCTGGCGAATCCTGACTACTCTATTATTAGACTTCATGTGGAATCATGCATTCGCAGGTAAAAATCGATGACTTTTCTCTAATGTCTTCAGCTAATACTCTCTTTGATTTACAAACTCTTGAATCTATTTTTATTTTAGAAAGCAAACCCACACTCAATTTCCAAACTTCTTCTTTCGCAGTGCATATTGTACGTTAGACAGTTCCCGTTACTTTTCCACTTTCCTGTTAATTAGAATTACTGTTTCCATTACTGATGTCTATACAATAACCATAGTTCTAGTACCATAGATTATACAAAAAGTGGCAAGCTAGACTATTACCCTTATTTTATCAATTACATATTAATTAGAACTACTGTTGCTATTACTGATGTGTTTGCTATAACTATAGTTCCAGTACCATGAATTGTACAAAAGGTGGCACGTTAGACAATTCACCTTATAATACCACTTCTATTTTAATTAGAATTTCTTTGTTTGCAATCAATAAAGTATTTATATGAACTATTATTTCAGTCTCCAGATGATGAGGCTGTCCCTTGAAATGTTGGTTAAAATTTAAAGGAAGAAAGAAAATGCAATTCTTTTCTGCTACCCTAGTACTCTTACTTTATCTGGCAGCTTAAGCCTAAAAGTGGTAGATGCTTGGTAGTTTGCACGCCAAACACAATTGGCCGATAGCTTTTCCTTGTTCAAAAAAAGGATGCGTACAATTTTCAATGGAATAGTTTATGTGAGGAAATGTATGTGGATTTGCGTGTTGGTCCCATTACTACAGTAGTAGAGCACTGATCTAGCTAGATAACCAAAGGTCTGAAGGTCTGAGGTGGGTGAAGTAGGAAGGGTCCAGCTTTCCAACCGCGTGTGTAACTCCTTTAGTTCCTCCTCTCCTCAACGCTTGAGCAACCGTACTCACTGATGGCCATTACACAACATAAGCCTTCCCCTTCCAAAGGTATATTGCTATGCTAGGTGCTGGTTATAAAACCACATGCACTTGACGCTTCACAATAAATATATATATATATATATATATATATATATATATATATATATATATATATATATATATATATATATATATATATATATACTGAAGGTAATATCAGTAAGGGAGGATTCATAAATTGCAAAGAAAGTCTCCGGCTATAAACCTCCATTATCAGGCACTATCAAGAAAACAATAAATTATAAATGGAATATCAAATAATAGTTTAAACTCAGTTAAAGGTTTTAAACTAGAACAAAAGTGAGCAAAACATTTATGAACAGACAAGAGGATCAAATTAAAAAAGGCTCAGCTGGCTTAAAGAAGATTTAAGGACGATTGAAAGTGAAAAGAAATAGTAAAGAAATTAAGTTGGTTACGGTGTGGGGAAAATGTTGGTTTATTTACAATGGAAAGGGAGTTAAGTTGCTATTGAAAGAAGGTTATTTATCAGATTGAATCCCGATTCAAGATAATTTACGACATCTATCAGATGTAGCAACCCGTGGTTTAGTGAGAACGTTAACCTTTATATCGCCTCAGACGGTGCCCTAAAGTATTTAGCAGATCAGGAATATAACCAGCATCCATAATTATCAAAAACCCCACAAATAATAAGAAACTTAATAAAAAGATTAACCTCACGTTAGGATTTTTGGTTAGCTTAATTTCCCTGCGAATAGAAACCACAAACATCTTAAGGCAAAAGCGCTGGGGTCTAAGAAACTGAAACTTCATCTCTGTTGACGATCCTTTTAATTTGATTAATGTTAAACTTTGAATTCTCTCGTAATTGTGCGCGCGCCACCTCAACTGATGAAATGTTTTTGCCTTTTCAGTAATTAGTTTTTTAGGCTTCGATTAAAATTGATGCTTATATCCTTTGTATCTCGAAGGAAAAATAAAGTTTAAGCAAAATTGATTGAAATACATCCTAACTAAAGATTCATTCTCGAAATTACTATGCCAAAAAAATATGAGAATATTTTTCTATTTGTACTCCACGAGATCCTTCCTCCCGAATGGAGATAGAGGGATTTGTAGGATAAAGCTTTTAGGAAATAGTGATTTTAATTAAAGTTGAGATTATGTATGTTTGGGATTACACTTTTCTAATTCTATCCCCCAAATTATTTCCATTTGATAGCTACTATGCTGTTTATGGTATATACTAAAACCTCTTAAGCTCCCCTGATATATTTTGCTTCTACATTGACATATATTATACGGTTGCCTTTGGTGTAAAAGATTTTATCCGTTCCAAGCGGCTTTACGTGTGCGTTGCTCCAATAGTCCCTATTAATATACTTCAAGGTATTATCTAGGATTATTAGTTTTTGGAGCCATTGTGTAAGATTACTTTTTGCTACGCTGAATTATGGATGAGACCAAAAGGTCTTTTATATATAATTTTCAAACTAATTACGTCCCCATTCATTTTAGACTCTTTCAACTACGGAAAATTACTGCTTTGCCTTTTCCAGCTTTTTCGGTAAATCACGCAATGGTTTATTGTTATCACAGCTATGTATGTATATTCCTCCTCATTAAAAGTGCTAGACGCCTAGGTACCTTAAAACCTAGGGGTGAGAAAGAAATGGAAATGAAGAACTGCTTTTATGCCATGGGCAATAGATGTATCGATTTTACGATAAAGGCTGCAATTAATCAGACTAGACCAACGTCCAAGAAAGGGTAGTTATCTATGCTCTTGAAGGATCCATAAGAATAATTAATACTTTCATTTTTCAAAAGAGTAAATAAAATCGGGAAAAGATAGTGGCAAATATACTCAGGAAGAACTTGAAATCTTCCATGCTAGATTTAAAGAGGCAAGTATTTATTTTAATTGGAATTCTCTTTTATAGTACCTGTTTACCATATATCTGTGGTTGTTAATCGACGCTTAAGAGAGAAATGTTGCAATGTTCTTTCACTATCAGTAATTTTTAGCTTACGCAGTTCTGCATGTAAGAAATAAATTTCAATCTTAAGTAATAAAATTACTCTAAATGTTTGGATATTTCTATTAGTAATATTATCTTTCCTCTATTTGGTTAGATCCAACCCTTTATAACATACATTAAATAAGAAATTAAAAAACCTCTGATTTTATGATAATTGTCTAACATTATATCACCAGATTCTTCCAGCGATCAAACACAAGCATCCGGAGATTCTTTTTTACAAATAAAATTATGAACATTAAAACTTCATTAAAATCAAAATACAGACAATGCCCTACTTTTCCACATCTTTGCTTCTTTTCGAGATGTTTCTACAACACCTTTTGATTGAATGTGTCTTAGCTTCAATTATAATGAGAAAATAAAACGTAGCACATCATTGAAATTCTATCCTTATATTATTAAATTTTCGATAGAAAAATGCAATGTTACCTCTGAATAAAAATAAAATAAATAAAGGTGTAACGAGCTGCGGATAAGGAACTTATCACCTATGGCATAATTCTTTTTAACTTTAAAGATAAAGTTATTTTTCAGACAATACAGGAGTATTCATTATTAAAAAAAAAAATTTCAATGACAGCTATAAAATGCGGTCAAAATAGCAATAATTTGCCTCCTCGACACAGCCTCCCTGACCCTTTGCATTTATTGCTCTACTCACGCGCTACTTTGTGAGTTTCTCATATCCATATATATGGGCTTTTTTAATCGAACCTTCAGAAAAGATTTCTCTAAACTATTAAAAAATAATTTTAGGCATACTAAATTTGAAGTTGTTTTTTTCCAACAACCACACAATTGGATTTTTTTTAAAATTAAAAATCAAACTCCTAAGGAATTACGCAGTCGTTTAAGAAATTACGTAGTCTTGTCCAGAGTGTACCTCTGGAAAATACATATGTTGGAAGCACCCTACGTACCCTTCCGTCCCGTATTTTCTCTCACATGTGCATCAGCCTTAGAACGGGGAAACTTCTTAATACAAAAGAACATTCTTTTATATTCTATAAGAGAACACTCAATTAAATTCCAATCAATCCCATCCCTGAATGACTTCGAGACTTTGGACTCCAACTCTGATCCCCTGTCTCTACGTATCTCTGAATCTATTTATATCAAAACACTATCTCCCTCACTCAATTCTGATTCCTCTTGTATTACATTAAACATCCTTTAAACGACCACTACTAGCTAAACTGTTATATTTCCCGTCACCTCTCTACCACACGATATTCTCACTGGATATCAAAGATTCAAGGTATGTTTCTCATTTAATCCCTTTGGTTTTGTATTGATTTTTATTTGGGTTTTTTAGCTTTTACTAGCCAGTTTTTTAGTTGTTGGTTTTTTCTGTACAAAGTTACTTTACTTATTTCCTTAAATCGTTGTATTTTACTCCCCTGTTGTTATAATTATAATTCGTGTTGAACACTTAAACCTATTTTGTATATTTGTATATTTCAATCTGTTTTCTAAAGCCAGAAGATGACCGTAAGGTCGAAACGTT
This sequence comes from Ceratothoa steindachneri, assembly GCA_963969495.1. Classification (NCBI taxonomy): domain Eukaryota; kingdom Metazoa; phylum Arthropoda; class Malacostraca; order Isopoda; family Cymothoidae; genus Ceratothoa; species Ceratothoa steindachneri. The sequence continues at coordinate 39,435,341 of OZ018322.1, read as the reverse complement.
GCACTATTCAACCTTAATAAAGATGTTTTGATGTTAGAGTAAAGTCTGCTCCTCGCCATTTGTTTCTTATTGAAAAGTAATATATATATATATATATATATATATATATATATATATATATATATATATATATATATTTATATATAAAGCTCACAAAATGCACGGGAGTCAAAGTTATGCAGATATAAAACGATTCCGAGCGCTTTCGTCTTTCTTATTAAGGACCTTTTCAATGAATGAACAGAAGGCAGGACATACATTGCCTTTAATAGTGGAAGGGAGGATTTGACTACCTGCCTCTGATCCCGAATTAGGAGGTACAAAATCCTGAAATAACTTTATTTGGGGAATTGTTTGTCCCCCGTTCTCGCTAACCTATACATGGAATTCTTCGAATCAAGAATACTTCCCCAAATTAATGAAACACCTATAGCTTGGATGCGATATATTGATAACATTCTTTGCCTTTAGCCTAAAAATTTAAATATTAATACATTTCTTACTAAAATTAACACTTTAGTGCCCTCGATTAAATTTACTTTAGAAGTTGAAAAAGATCGCACACTCCCTTTCCTAGATATTCTAATTTATCGGACAAACCATTGTTTCAAATATGAAATATATAGAAAACCCACAGCCATAGACTCTTTTATACACTTTTATTCTAACCACCATAATAACATCAAACAAAATGTTTTCTTCTTTATGTTTTTGCGTGCCCTTAGAATTGTCTCACCAGAATACCTAGACGAAGAAGTCGATAGAATATATAACATATGGATAAATTTGTGCTACCCTTCGTTATAAGTCTGCTAAGCGTTCCTATTATTAAAACTAATGTTAATATCCCTAAGTTTCAGGCCAAAAACTTGTTAGTTTTACCATATAACCATATTTTCATTAAATTACCTTGTTTACTTAGGCCTCTGAATAGAAATGTTATTTTTAAGTACGAAACTACAATGTATCGCATCTTTGTTAAAAATTCACCCCCCCCGACCTGGCATTGTTTATTCGATAGGCTGCGGCAACTGCCAAAAATGTTATTATGGACAAACCGGGAAAGAACTAGATGTCCGGGTTAAGCAACATCGAGCCAATGTACGTAATCACCGTGAACAATCTACGCTTTTTCTACATATTTACAATCTTAACCATGACATTAACTGGAACAGTGCCAAACCAGTCATAAAATGCAATAATTATATTTCGAAAAATATATTAGAATGTATCTCCATTAACGCGTTCACAAATTTCAATCTTAACCCTGGTTTGTTCACGCTAGACCCCATAATTGGAGTTCAGAGGCGGGTAGTCTAATCCCCCCTTCCACTATTTATGGCAATGTATGTCCTGCCTCCTGTTCAATCCTTGAAAAGGTCTTTAAGAATAAAGACGAAAGCGGTCTAAATCGTTTTTCACTTTTCCTTTGTGGATGTATCTGCATATATATATATATATATATATGTATATGCGGTTAGGTAAGGGTAATAATTAGAATTGCTTAATCCGCTTGAAAAGCCGAAAAATTAATTCACACTCCCTGTTTTCTGTTAAAGTAAACGTTAGCTTAAGCAAATGGTCTTGAAATTTATCCCTTAGAGAAATGGATAGTTGCATATATATATATATATATATATATATATATATATATATATATATATATATATATATATATATATATATCCTGTTATTTTATCATGATATAAAATACTCCCTGCTCTTAAATTCATACTTTTATAGCTTTTTCTTTACATTTTTTACAAATATTATATCAATCGTAACCCCTAAGCTATTTCTGTTATTATTCTTCCACTGATCATTGAAAGGAGTTATTTATGAAACCTTTTTCTTAAGTAAAACAGTATATTTGTAATCACTCTTTATAAAAACTGCGTCTTTCTTTTCATTTTAAACATCGATAGTGAGTAAAAAATAAAAACGGTAAAATTTTCAACGTGTTTTATTTTATTAATGGAAAGCTAACCAAAACTACGTTTGCGCAAGGTAGGGAACCAATGCAATATCTTATTATGTAAAAAGAAACCATAAATTTATTAAAATTTAATAATACAGAAATTCTATTGTAGATAACAACAAAGGTTTCTCTCCAAACCCATTTGAGATTTAGATCTTATTGCTGGCACAGCTTTTGGGATTAAATGTGAATTTTAGTTGACCAAGTTGACCTCTTGCGTTACTCTTTCTCTCAATTGATTTACAGGTGAAAATGAGTACACTCTACTCTTGAATGAATCAATTTTATTGTTTTAATAAACGAATCCTGTTGCTCGCACAAATTAAAATATTACGAAAGACGTGGATCTCTGGAACAAATATAGGCCTAGTTGACACAACTACAACAATTGGCTTGGGATATATGTAAATAGTGAAAAACCCAACCCGAAAAATATATTACTCATTATTCAGATGGTTCTGCTATCGGGATACAAAAAAATACAGTAACGAATAGCGAGTATACCAAAATGTTCAACAAAACTTGGTGTTACTCAAAAGATCATGAATCATTCCGTTACCTTTGAGACAGATCAACAGGTAGGCCACCCTTCGTCAATTCTGCCAATATTTTGGAAGTTATGATTTTACTTCCCTCACAGAGCATAAATCTTTGGTTGGTGCACCTTCCAATCGTAACAGGTCCTCCGTGCACACCGCAGTCGATTCTCATCACGACTTCTTCCTTCAGCTTACGAGGGATGTTTACTATGCTTCTGGTTGGAAACACGTCGCACCGGACGCGCTTTCTCACGTTTTCGTGATCTCGGGCACTTACCTCTCCCATACCTCGCCAATCGATCATGTACTTTTATGCTTGCTCAGGAACAGAATAAAGACGCGTAAACACTGTGACTCTACTCAACTTGTCGTTTGTGAGATCGAATTACCAGACCGTCTTTCCAGCCGCATACTGGTATATTTTTCATTGCTTCGTTGTCCTCGTCCTTTCATTTCTCTTTCTTACTGTCGATATATTTTCGACCAAACTCACGGTCTTTCCCATCCTGGAATTTCGAACAAGACACAAGTTCATTAAACAATGTTTGATGTGGCCTGGTTGAATGCTGACGTGGGCAAATGGACTCGTTCATGTTTGCATTGTCATCGTGCTGAAGTTCAGGGCTACACAAAGAATACGCTTGCTTATTTTTCTCTTCCTTCAACTAGGCCCTCTGCCTAGTTCTTGTGGTTGCTCCTCCATCTCTATATGTTCGACCGTTTTACACGTTGGCCAGAGGAGGTCGCTATTCTGGAAAGCGGAGCCTTAACCGTGGCTCGAGCTTTCGGCCTAGGAATGGTTGCTCGTTTTGGTCACCAATCCACAATCCTGACTAATCGTGGAGGTCAATTTGAGTCCAAAGCATTTGTGAGAGTGCTTTGCTCTTTTTGCCTTCATACAACAAGCTACCACCCCAAAAGCAACGAAAGTATACACCGGAAGGTCAAAGTAAGCTTACGCTCTACAGATCTAAACATCACTTTGGTGGACAAGCTGCCCTTGATCCTTCTGGCCAGCTCTGTGGCGGTATGTGTCCATGGTAAAGAGCTATCACTTCCTGTTCAATTATTTTCTTCTGCTGTCCAGACACTATGGGCGATGGTCGAAGTAATGAATACCTCCCCAAGAGTACCAACTAACCAGAAACGTTCCGTGTCAGAAGATATGTCAACTTATTCTCATGTTTTCACCCGTCGCCACACAACTAGAACCTTATTTCTACTCGTTTATGATGGACTCTTTCTTGAACTCTCTAGTAAGCCTCAGTTTTTTGTACTGCAGCTTGCCTCCAATCAGGATAGTGTTTCTTTGGATCAGCGGAAACCCTCTTTTATTGATAATGTTCTACCTAAACAGATTTCGTCTCTTTTTTATTCAAATATAACGCTAAATGGTCCAGTGATTCAGCATACTCGTTTGCTAAACTCTCCATGAATTACCTATCCTTCGTCCATTTATTCTTCTCATTTGCTGCCGTCTTCTCTTTTTAGCATGAACCATCGTCGTCAGCGTTTGTCAGGCTGTAACAAATCTTTTTAATTCTGGTCTTTCCTTCAGATGATAGTCAGAGTTCAAACTTACACCTTCACTACTTCGCTCGTAAGAGTGCCTCGCCTCTGTTAACTGGCACTTTGAGCAGTTTGCGTCTCCTTAAGCGTAGTCTGAGACCCGGCATGGTGACACATTCCGGCCACGTCATTAGGAGACAAATTTTAACACGATCGTTATTAAAATAATTAAATTATCTATTGTAATATCTTTCCTGTTAGATGGGAAATGTGAGGTAAACTTGTAGTGACGATTAATAATAATAAAAATCTATTTATCTAAAAGAATGGCAGACAAGATCTAGGAAGTGTTTGAAGATCTTCACAGAGAAACAGCGAGGAACGCAGGCGCCAGGTTCTGGAGCCGTCCACTTAAGGCTGCTGTCGAATTTGAGGGTGGCCAATTTGAGTAAATTGTTATCTCTTACCCCAAATCTAGTTGATTGTTTTTTTTTATGCATTTATTTTGGCTGACATATTGAGTTTTATTTTTCCCTGTATGCAAACCGCCAAATTTATTCAAAACATCCTGCATATATTCAACATCGTCCAAATTGACCCCGAGCAGCGAATACCCTCGTTGTTCATTGTTTCTTATTTGAATCAAAGTAAAAGTAAATAGATCCTATTGGCATAGGATATAGTGTGATCTGGCTAGAAGTTAGAAAAAAAATTGTGTCAAGACGTGAACTGAAAAAATAATTCAGAGACCAGTACAAAATAGGTTCTCAAACGCCTACTTGTCACATTTATTGAAAACTTAAATAGATATTTAATTTCTTCTTCAGAAAATAATATTTAAATTGATCAAAGAGTTCAAAACAGTCATAAAGTTTATAGAAAAATGGCGTATAAATATATAGTAGAGTAAAACCATGTCAAAAAACTAGAAGAAAATAGCCTAAGCGAAAATAAAATCTTTAGTCCATGGAAAATGTCACTACAACTTATTACCATTGAAAAGTTATTTAAATACCACTATAAATTAATTTAAGTCGCATAAAACCGTTTTTGAAGACTTTGACAGGAATATGGGTCATTAGAACTATTCCTGATGTTTCTACTTTTATTTACAATATAGTAAAACGAGTTTTATTTTAGCCCCCTCTTCCCCCCAAAAAGAAAACTCATGTTTGATGACAATAAATTTAAACAATATCACCGAATAAACTTGAAATCTTAATTTCAATTAAAGGATTTTTGGAGAATTTATTTTGGGGGGGAAGTATTATAAGAACATCACATAATCGTATGTGGCCATTACAGTAAACTTATTCAAAGATATCATCAACTTTATCTTAGCATCAGCATATCAGAGCAATTCAGATGTCAGTCAATAACAACCTGAATATATTCACTCGGCCCTAAGAGATGAAGCTAACGTCCATCACGAACATAACAGCTATATTGCAATTGCGGTATACTGTTTCAGAGCTGCCTTCAGCTTTATGTTAGCATGGGAATTTCAGTATAATTCAGGAGATGTCAGTCAGTAACAAGTTGAATGTATTTACTTAGCACCAAGAGATAGAGAAAGATAGTATGGGTAGTAGAACTCTAAAAAGATGGATGACTACTTTTTTGCTTGAAACCAGCTTTGCGTATTCTGAGTTTCATAAAGAAATATACAAGATTTCTTGTCATAAAATAAGAAGGTTTATTTAATGTCGCTTTTAATAAATCGATTATAAAATTTCTCATTGACAAAGCTGCAAGTTCCGAAACCATCATTATTATTTATTTGTTTATATAAATAATTATGGGGAGGTAGTTAATCGCAATGTGTATTTTTTTACTGACGACAGCAAATTGGCAGCTGCATTAAAAGAAATTGAGGCTAATTTTAGAATGCAGAATGATATAAATAGTTATTATCCAAGGAACAAAATTGAAATGAAGGCTTTTAAATAAAAACAATCTAAATTGGGTAATATGTGAAAGGATTATAGGGAACTAAACTAGGAATTGGATGCGCATTTTCTGAAATTGATACTGAAGTAGAGGGATCAATTCGCTCTCCTTCCCTCTAAAATTTTTAGAGCTTTGCTTTAAAAATATGTAAACCACAGACACAGAGTCCACGATCAATGAACTGACTCAGCTTTGTTTTACAGACTTATAAGCGTATTAATTAGAAATGTAACTTATGTCTAGTTGAAAAGTAAAAATCCATAAATCTCTATTTAATATAAGACGATTTGAATGTGAATTCACACATACCTTTGTTTGAAAAATTTAGTATGGATTAATAAGAGCAAAACAATGATAAAAAAGCTGGGAAGAAGAGGGGCTAACCAAAAAGGAATAGGAATAAAAGGTAAAAAAAAGATATTTAATTCCTCGGCTTTGTGATTAGAGGCCTATAACTTCCTTTGCAGTGCACTTTAACGTTTTAATTTCGAACTTATGTCTATAATGGTATTTACGAAGAATTATTTATTTATTCTGCATTGGGATCAAAGAGATTCTTCATGGTAGTACCCTCTGACACCGAGTTTTATTTCTCTTTTTATTTTCATGTGCTTTTACACTTTCTCGCTACATTCTGTCTAAGAGAGAGAGAGAGAGAGAGAGAGAGAGAGAGAGAGAGAGAGAGAGAGAGAGAGAGAGAGAGAGAGAGAGAGAGAGAGAGAGAGAGAAAGGTCTACTCTGTAGAACGTATATATAATATATAAAATACTATTCTTTGGAGAGTCGTTATTCTCATATTTTCATTGAGGAAGATCCAGAATAAATTTCATTTAATTGATCTCCATAGGGAGGTGACGTAAACTACATGTAAATGCTTTTAGTTATAGTTGTCCAGCAATAGAATAAAGAAGTCTTGATTAGAAATAGCAATCAAGTGCCTGTAGACGCGAATCATGTATGAGAGAGCCTCTGTAGAAATCCTTGGATGAGAGAAAGTCTGGCGGTATCCGCTCATGAAGCGAGAGCAAAAATCAGCTCGCTTTGAGGAAACAGACTGATGGAGGGATCCCTGCCTCTAGAAGTGTCGTCCAGTCAGTGAACTTCCGCGAATCATAGACAGTAAATAAATCCTGGCGGAGCAGCATCCTTGCTCAGGAATGCGGTGAAATTGGTCACGAAGGACTTTAGAGGAAAGGAAGAGGGTTCTGCAAGAAGTTGCCCAAAACATTTTTGAAACGCTTATACAAGTCTGCAAAGGGTGGGGGGAGAGTCTTACATAGGCCCGCCAAAAAGAGCCACGGGTGTGCTTTGAAATATACCGTAAACTAGCCGTACCTTAATGAAATTCAACTAAGATGACGATGAAATCATTCGTGTCGTGTTTATATCGCATATAGGCGTATCGCTTCTTAATGAGGGCCTTCTCACACTCGAGATCACCAAGGAAGCGAACGGTATGCAAACGATCAGGAATTATAGCAATGGTATTCAGCTTCATGGCGATTCGTTTACCTTAGAAAAATTCAAGAGCTTCATTAACCTTTTTAAACTCCTCAACGACGATACATATATAGTCATTTCTTGAAAAGCGGACGCCTGCGGCCACTTCAAGTATAACCAAGGTGGTTTTCCTGTCGGCAGCTGCCATAAAAATTATATATAGATATGAATATAGTGACTAAAAAGGAGGCCATCATAAAATGTATCATCCCAATTCAGGCTGTTTATCTGGAGAACACAATGAACGATCGATGCATAAAAATGAAGCAGTGTTGCGCAAATATCAGCGCAACAATGAGATTTATCGTGAGCTAACCCCAGAGGCGAAACCTGCCGTTTAAATCCACGAAGAAGAGTAAGGATTTCAGCTTCCGTCCAACGACACAGCAGAAGTCTACCGACTAGAAGTAAGCTGATTTGCGATAAAATAAAAGTATATTTCCTATCCAGGTGCAGCTGCACTGCCACTATTTTAAAATGAGTATTTGAAGCAAGAAGAACAAATACATCATGTCGGATGTAAATTGCGCATCTGCCCGGCCAACGCCATCACTTACATTTATCTCTGAATGTAGGGCAGGAGGCGCGACCCCATACTACTCTCCAGAAACCAATAGCTAATGGTAAACGGCAGGGAACCAACTTCAGCACCTACTCCCAGTCTGCCCGGTTTTCACTGGAATTCCATTGAATAAAAATGCCTTCCAGGCAACATAACTCGACGAATACGAACCTGTGGGTTCGTTCTACGAGCACAAATCTTTCGTAAGGATCTGATTAGCCTTCCTGGGCCAGAACTTAGCGGGCTTTGGGCCGACAAAGCGAGGAAAGGGCTGCCTCCTTCAAGATTTATATGGGGGGGCGTTGCTTTTGATAGGCTACTCTTTTATTCCGCCTCCCTCAAATCCTTTGGCCCGAAGGGGCCACTTGGTAAAGATGGCCTCCCTCGTTTTTGAAGGTCCCGTCTCTCTGAAGTGTTCCATTCGGTGTGGGACATGAGCGAGGGATGTGGGCTTTCCTTCGTGATCTCTTCATCACGGGGTATAGAGTTAGAATTCCCAGGAGAAGGCCTCAAATGCAGATTCAGGGCATGTGCCTTTTCTGGATCATGACTCGATGGAGGTGCGCGACCGCTTGGCCTTACAAGAAATGGTCGCATGTGCCTGAGGTGAAACAAGCTCTATCAGGGTGGTACCCAGGGTAGGTAGAACCCACATAAGGGTTCTAAATGGGCGCGTTGGCAACCGAGCTCGTAAACCTAGAGGGACTAAGAGTAGAGAATTCCTTCTCTACGTAAGAAGCGTAAGAGTTCTCGGTTTGTGCTGAACGCGACACGACTAATTCCTTGACCCCACAAAACGAGATTCCTTCTGCTGCTGGAATAACCAAAACTTCTTTTACAAAAATATACGAGCCCTATTGACTCCAATTGACAGGTTAAGCCTAGCTTCAATTAACGTACTTGTACATACATGGTAGACTTGTCATATGTGGTCCCTGCGTAAATCTCACAGATTTCGCGTTGACCCAAATTGTCCCTTACAAAAGCAATTCGCATAACCAAAACGTTGTCAGTAATAGCCCTTACAAAAGCAATTCGCATTACCAAAACGTTGTCAGTAATAGCCCTTCCGCAGCCAACTCATGTTTGCATTGAAATGGTAGCGATACCACCCGGCATGCACAGATTCAGTAACCATGTCATTGTCTAAAGTCACGAAGAGTCTAGGTGGGCGTTTCAAGGCCTCTCTCTTTCTCCTTATCCTACACATAATCTTGACGGCTCCTTGATCGGCCAGTTGTTCTCGGGTGTGCTCCATGGACTGGAATAGTCAACGATTTCTCTGGCATAAACTACTTGTTTTTTCCAAATTAACTCTAGAGTGGTGTGTTATCTTTATTTGCGAGCCATCAAGTCTCCAAAGGGCACTTATAATAGCAACTTGTGTACGGTCAGCCGCATTCAGGAAGAGGGTCCCACCCGAAAGACAGTTAATTTTCTGTACTCTAATATATATTATAGTTAGAGTCTGACGTTGATGGAAAATCTGACCGATTGAAAACAACGTTTCATCAGTAAACGAATACCTAGAAATCGCTTGAAGCTGACATGCTCGTAGAAATCGGTGAGGGGTCTCAGCTTCTCAGGGACTCCAGTCACCTTGCTATTGCTCTGAGACTTGTACTCTCCCAACCAGAGGGTGCCCAGAGTACGGAAAGTGCCACCCATAGACTGTTCTCCCGCCAAATCAGCGGGTCCTCAACCGCCCCTGTAAACCTCCCAAACGAAGACGAACCACTACTTTTCCTTTCTTTGTTTTTTCCTCTGATGCGGAGAGGAGTGAGGGGGAGCGAGCCTCCTTATCTCCCCTCTCGTGAGGGGACTGATGCAGGATGTGACGGCCTCATCTTTTTCATTCACAGAAATGAGGAATGATTTAACTGGCTTATAGTCCTCGGAAGCCCATGACACATTACATAAAGGCAAATTTAAACTCGGAAGTATAGCTCAACGATCAGTGTTCGCCTTTAGGGAAGATCTTACCACTTTTGGCGGGATACCTTTGGTTCCATGTCTATATCGGTGAAGGGAATCATTAGCCCCTTCCCTGAAGTGATGTGATGATCCCGACCAGAGAGTTAAATATCCTAAGGCCTGTTTCAGTGATCTTCTTGATGGGGGTGGCCATGGCAACATCCATCAAAAAGGATTATGACTGCAGATTGGAGATATGATAGGCCTTGGCAAACCGAGCTGTCACAATCGCAACTTAACTCTGTGGCTTTGAGCCACCAAGAATGTTGCTGGCGTAGCCAACTTATATGTAGACTGGAAGCAGTGAACAGAGTCGAGGAACCAGCACACAACTTACCAAATGCCTACCCTAGCCTGCAAGCTTTATGCTGTCTTAGCAGTCAGGGATATCATGGTATACCATGCCAATGAGATTTTTTTTAGGATACGAGAAAGAAAGTGAGCAAGGCTGCCAGAAGCTCTTTGAATATTGCTAGAAAAATTTGCAAGGGGTAAGACAAGTTTATGTAATAAAGAGGAGTAGAGATAGGCGGGTACACTAAAGAGAAGGGTGGGTGATTGTATTTCATTATAATTCTCGGTACTGTTTTATCTATGAAGGACGCGCAATTACTTCGGTACTATGTGTAACGAACTAGACTTGGTACTATTCCCTGTGGGTGTTTAATCCGTGAGAGTTTTTTTGAAAGGTATCGTAGATGGTCATTGATAAAAGCGTGCCTATTCATAGCTATTAAAAAAGGAATTCCAAAAGGTTTACCCTTAATGTACTGTACTTATTTCTTGAAGTAATGAATTCAAAAAAGAAAATTATTATAGCCTGTATTTAAAACAAAAGCACATGGAATGTATACTGTAAAGCAGTCTTCTTTGTACAATAATGATAACCTTCTTTGAAAGTAGTTCATAAAAAATCTTTGAATTCGAAATTCATCATCTTGAAAAAAATAAGGTTTTTAATTCTTATGACAATAAATTTGGTTCTTTTAGGCATCCTGATCATTATTCATTAGAATCATCAAATACATTCATTTTGTGTGCATTTATGGTTTTAAACCAAAACAACAGTTTGGCTGCTTTTTCTCTCCCCAGCCGGTTCCTTAGTTTTGGATGTACAATACCATAGCTTGAAAAGACTCTTTCAACCCCCGATGAAGAAGCCACTGCAGACAGTAGTTGTTGTGCTGCTGAAATTACATCACTATCCAACACATTTGAATGTAACTTCTACCATTAAACACCTGACATACACTTGGTCACAGAATCATTAAACTTAAATGCATGGAAAGCAGACGATTTGGCTTAAAATTTCATGATGACTGGGACAAGTGAGGAAAGCATTTCATGGGCATAGTCCATTGCATTATTCACTTCTTCTGCACTAAGCAGTTTTCCTTGAAGTAAATGATGACTCAAGTTTTAAATAAGATGAATGAGCTTGTGTTGTGACTTGGTCAAACCTCTTTTTTTGCAGCAGTTACTCCATCTCTGTCACTGCATAAAGTTATGATTAATTCATTCCAAATGTTCGCTGCTTCAGCAATTGTACATTTATCCCTGTGTACTTTGTCTAAAGCAACAACTATTGGTTCTAGTCGCGCAAGTAGGTTCTCTGCTGACCTCCTTAGTGTTAAGTTAGACACCTTTTCTCTAACTCTAACATCAATCTGCTCCCTATTAACTTCACAAATTTCCATGAGAGCTGGCCAGTTCTTTATCTATATCTTCCGACAATTACACATGTCATTCCATTTTGTGTCCTGAGGCATAACAAGACGTTGCCCACCTTCCTGGTGATATCCTGCAGAACAGAAGAATAGTGATTGTTTTTAAAGTATTTTACTATATACACCACATGCCATTTAATATTGCCAATTTCTAGATCATGAGACAGAAGATGCAGAATGTGTGCAGTACAGCTATAGGCATGGCCGGTTTAAGGAGCTGCGGGGGGCGTAGCACAAGGAATACACTCCTCCATAATATATATATATATATATATATATATATATATATATATATATATATATATATATATATATATATATATATATATATATTGTATCTCACACTCCACCCACTTATTTTCCTTTGGAGAGAGGGAAAACCTATCTGAGGAATTGAAAAGAACTGCTAGTATGGCTGAGAAGTCTCAGCTGAAAAGAGAGGGTTGTATTTTGTACTTTTTATTCCTCTTTAAATAAAAACACTGTGCATACCAGTAGCTTAGCCAGTAGGCTATTTGTGCTGCCTTGGAGAAACCTGGAACCATTTGCTGAACTGACTGCAAACAACTAGTTACGTGCCTCACATGAAGCACTTACGAGACTTGGCAACAGAAAACTCCTCAATTATTATACTCGATACCATACCAACGGGTGCTATTGATAAGAGGCCTAAAACTACCATTTTACATGTAAAAACAACAAAACTCATACTAGGATTCAGCGGTTGCCAGATGGTGCAGAGGAAATTTCAGTAGATTAGTGCGAGAAAAATCAGTAGGTAGGTAAAAATTCGGCAGACGCACTTTAATATATAGGTATGTAGTGGTTCTTGTGATATATGTTATGTAGATAAAATTAAGTTAAAAAGCATTATATCAGTATTTTTTTTATAACTATTTGGTTAAAATTTGAAAAACAATATACAAATTATTCAGGAGATTGATCAATTATTTCTGAGATTCCTCGAAATTTCAGTAATTATCATGATAGTTTGGTAGATCTGGCAACGCAGGACTCTTCATTGAGCCACGATCTCAATATATCTCAAGTTGTCTTTGTAACAAATGTGTCCAAAGTGGTTGCTTTACGCTTTCAAGAACTTGTGGCATAAGTTGGGCCCTCTTTATGTAATAATTAAGTTGCAACACTTCAGTGGTTTTAAAGTTGATGCAATAGGTACACTTTCTGCAAAAGAAACCCAAGATAGGATACAACTTCTTCTGCATTATCAAAATCACGTTTTTTTCATAGCAAGACACAATAAATACCGTATGGTATTTATTGTTCATAGAAAGATAAGGTGGGATTCTCAGACCATTGCGTTTTCTGGAGACACATTATTACAAACAGTGGAAGTAAAGCAATAGCTTATACTGTACTGTTTAAAGATGTTAAATCACACTGGCGTGATGATAAATATGGTAATAAAACCCACACTTGAGAGAAGTTATATATTTGTCCAGACAATGTGGGTGGACACTAACACCATCTTCAGTAGAAAGTCTTAGAATGAGGAAACCAGGATATACAAGAAAGAGTAACTACAGAATGGAGTTAGTAGAGAAAAGAAGAAAAAACAGAATAGATTTTAAGCAGGTATGGACATTTCTACTAGTAGAAATGTCCATACTTACTCTGAATACACAACATTCATATGCGTATACAGTATATCTCAAAGGTTTTTATAATTTTTTTTCCTTTGTATTAAACATATATTTGTCTAGAAAATTATATTGTTATGCTCTGTATGTATATATATATATTTCAGTTTTAGTTATTGTTATATATATATATATATATATATATATATATATAGATTCATGTAAATGTACACTTTATTTTTTTCTTTCTTTCTCCCTTTCCATATCTTCTTAGTTCCCTCTCTTTTATATCTATTCTGTTTTTTTTTCTTTGTTCTACTTATTCTATTCTGTAGTACTGTTTCTTGTTTATCCTGTTTGCCTCATTCTTAGTCATTGCAGTGAAGATGGTAGCAATTTTCACCGAAACTGTTTGGACAAATATATAACTTCCCCCAAGTGTGGGTTTATTACCATATTGATCATCACGCCAGCGTGATTTAACATCTTTAAGAATAGGTAGTGATTTTCAATCTTATCTGGATCATCCAAATCCTTTTCTGATAAATCAGTTTAAAGCTGCTGACCTTTTTTTCTATGAGATTTCTGTCTTGTCACTATTCCTTGTAACTCAAGTTTACGCTGTTTGCATATAGCTTTACATCCTTTCCCAGACTTTGAAGGAATTCTGTCAAAATGTTCCCACACTGGATCACTCTTCCTACCAAATACATTAATCCTTGTGTTCCATCAGGTTTGGGGAACTCGTCGACGATGCAACGGAATAATGGCACGAATTAACTATCTACCTTCCTACTCCTGACCGATCTATATATTCTAAAGTACCCAGTATTTGGGTATCAAGTGACACGTGGACTATTACACGTCCCACTGACTACCTGAGTGTGAAAGTTCATCAGCATTTGTTAGACTCAGAGAGAAAAGACCATCCAAACAACTGAAGCTCGCTTAATGAAGATTTAGTGTTAGAACCACATCCAGGATGGAATACCTCAAAAATCAACACTTTGAAATTTTATGAAATCTTATAATGGGTTCACTTTGAATCAAAAATAACATTCAATGGAAGATAGTCCGAATGATGGTTCACTGGAAGGAACACTGTTTTCCGTTCGTCAATACCTCTCTTTAGCATTATAATCTAAATTAAAAAGCTTAGTTATATTTATCCAAATTATTGTCATTCTCTTAATCACTTCCTTATTTTTACCATTAATTAAATATTTTTTCTTTCAGTTATTAAAAGAAACTTTAAACGGTTTTAAAAAAATGAAAAGAAGGATTGGATCATAATGATTTTGGTTTAATAAATATAAAATCTGTGTAAAAGTCTATAGGTAATAATTAAAATCTTATTTCTTCTATATATTTATTATAAATATAGTTTAATTGACGAAAAAAAGGGTATTCGTTTTCGATTGCTTAAATAAGAGAAATGGTGACATTTGGCACCCAAGGAAGGGATAACTTTAGGTTTATAAGAAAAAAACTAATATAATGGATTTGTTTCGCTTCTGTAGGATTAAGATATCTGTGATTAAAATAAAAAAATAGTATAAATTAATGTAAGTAAAGTAAATAAATTTAATATGGGAACTAATTAAATGTATAAAAATGAATTCGAGAGAAATGTTAAAATACCGCATGGAAGCGGGCTGTATAGGTAAAAAGGGAGCTGGAAGGTGCTTAAAGGTGAATTCTCTAATCAAGAATAGACATCTGAAAACCTTAAAAGCTTCCGCTGAATAAAGAATTCTGAATCCATCTCCAAAATTCCTTTTACTCTTGAATAAATCTTTGATCACCTTTACCCACTCACAGTAGAATCAAACCAGCAGCCGCTAAGCCAAATCAAGGAACCCATTTGGCTGCCCCAAGATTGGTACCAAATCTAGGTTACAAAATCACCCTTGGTAATCACACCACGCTCTAAGAGCTTACTCAGCCTACCGCCCTATAAGGATACATAGATTACACTCAAATCCTTGCATGTTGACTATAGTCATACAAGACGAAGCCAAGATCGATACTGATAATCAGTAAGAAAGCCATTACTTAGCCAACCAAAAGAAGTATTTAACTCATATATTACCTCAGCTCTCCTTTTGAAACCATTACTCTACAACCAAAGATTCAAAGGAAAGGTACGACGTTTCCCAGGTGAATCTTTTTTCAACTTAAGCAAGAAAGCTATCCAACTCGATTATTAATGCAAACCCAATATATACGCAATCCATAGGGCAACTCAACGTGCGAGATACACTTGATAGTCTGTGCATCGTTAATAAATTATTAAATATATATTTTTTCTACTTTATTTGGACTAATTTTTTCTCTCTCCTAATTTCTCAGCAGAAAGTAGCCATTTCCTTATATTCGTATTATCAGTTGACTATTCAGCACGCTTCAAAATAGTTTCTAAATTTACTGAAAAATCTTATGAAAATGCGAAGACAGGTATCTGCATTGCAAAGAATTCCCAAAGAAGTTAAGTTAAGTAAAGAAAGTGCTTTGGAGCAGCTAAAAACACTGGTTCACTACTTCCCGGCGAATGAATCATGGAGTGAAAGGAAATATCAAGTTGTTGAGATGCTGAAGAAAATAAATACGCCCCCATGGACTTAATGATATCTCACAATGTCCAAATACTTAACTTGATCTTCACTTCAATAATTTTAAGGAGAATATAGGATCATTTTCAGATAAGTAAAGTAAGTTTTTCCATCAGGAGATATTGGTCTTTGGAACCTCTTATAAACAAGTGACTTCCTAATCGCTTATAATCATTTTATTTTACATTTTAAATAAATATAGCTTAGAAGTATCATCTTAGGTTTTAAACATTTACTTCCTGATCGTTTATCATTATTTTATTTTAGATTTTAAATAAATATATTTTGAACTTATTATAATTACTGAGCAAGCAAAATGATACACATTAGCTATTTCTTTTAATTGGCAAGAGGTAAAGTGATAAATATTATTGTTTTTAGTCACAAACTTAAATTTAAAGTAAACAAGAGGAGCGGCTTGGCCACTCCTGCTTATAGGAGTAGCATACGCTTCGAAGACAGACGTTTGGTCTGGGTCTTACGGCCTATTTGGCTCAAGGAACGGGGTATAAATGGTTTCCAGGAATAATTTACGCTTGGTCTATTTTTTTTAGATCCATACCTATTTTTGAGGCATGGAGACAAAAATTTTTTTATAGGAATTATTGTGATATGCGGAAAAAACAATCCTTAGAGCTCCTTTTACTCATCTAAATTTGGTTTTATATACAAAAAAAACAGACATGCCTTTATTAAATGACAACACAATACTTTCGTCTTTGTAACAAAAGCAACGGAAGTAATTTTATTAGGTTTCCTAAAAGCGTTTTTTTAGTGGCTACTCGAAAATTCGAACCCATCTTTCTTATTATCAATTTATTTAATTTACGAAGTTTCATAACGAAACTGGCTCCATATTTACATGAGCAGAGAGAGAGACGACAAAGACAAATATTACAATTAAACTGTTTCCGGCATCGACAAAATGATATCAAAGATGACCTCGTTAGCAACAGTTATTTCAATCTCCGACGAAAATGTTTTTGGAAATCAAATATTAACTCACTCTCACCGTCAGAGAATTCATTGCATTTCATGCTTCGGCTTCTTATTTATAAATGGCATTTTATAATCGTGCTTCGCACTGCCTGCCAAAATTTAAGGTTAACTTTTTAGAGAGCAAAATGAATCAAGGTTAGAGCAAAAGTATTTCTTGCTGGAGCCAAAGAACGCGAGTTTCGTTGCTAAGCTACAGAGTGGACAAATGATTCGCCAAATATCAGTAATTGCAAAATAAGTAAATCCTATAACTTAGGGTTAAAATAACGCATATACTTTGCTCTAAATTGCCAAACGAAGATATGATATAAATTGCCAAACAACCAGCCGCCCTAGCTTCCATTCTAAGAATCAGCCACTCAGAGAAAATATAAAGAAATAAAAACAAACGGCAATATCAGCAATAAAGAGGAAATAGAATCTAATTTACGCAGGTGGAGCAAAAACGGCCTATCAAGTAGTTACAAGCCCCCCACAAGTACCAGCACCGGCGGAGATTCACGTGCCATATCTCATGGTCGAAAATCAGTGCATGGTGTGGCAAATTTATGCGACATTTTAAACACCTAAGGATTTCGCTAGGGCGATACAACCGTCACTTTTTCTTTTTTACGATAGGACAAGAAGGAAAGTTTCGGAAGGACTTCCATTCTATTGATATTCTTTATATCATTCAGTTGTCTCTACTATAGTATTAATGATTTATAACTAGTATATTATACTCGGTTGAATCTATTCATTCTCTTTTTGTCGGTTAAGTAGTTGATTTTGGTGGTGACTATCCTAATGTTATTAAATTGTCTGGGCAGCAATTCCTATTTGGGAGATTCTATTAAACCCTTAGTCAATCCAAAAATGAAATGTGTATAAAGTTTATATATATTTAAGCGTAAATATAAAGTTAATGAAATTGAGCGCCTCCTTATCCCGTACTAGCTTATAATTTCAGTTCAAGAGGTATGATGTGGTTGTTTAATGGAGATGAATGTTCCTACCTACATTGGTGCCTAGACTTGTGAATAGTAAATACAAATGATTTTGGTTAAAACTAGAGGGGACATAGGGTTCTAATTACCCATCTTATTATATAAATCTCTATCTACCTTGGTTGTTGACAAGGCTCTGGATTACAACTATGATAATTCTCCGATATAGGAGTTAAAGTACTATTTTGCCATAGTTTATCATTAGATGAACTTATATTAAAAGAATTTAATGAGAATGATTTGCAAAAGGAAAGCTTGAGGACCTCCACGCGTGATAGCGAGATTAGACAGGAAATCTATATAGGCAAAAAAATGTTTGAAAAAAACCCAAAGTTAAACCCTCTATGGTTTCTATCTCGCCGAGTGAACTTAAGCTGCCTAAAATTAACTAACAAATATTTTCAAGAGAGGTTCTATAGTGGACAAACTTCCACAAATTATTAAATAGTACCATTCATGTAATGAATATTTCAAATTCACGAAAATTTGCATCTCCTCTGGGTCAATTAAGTGGAGATGCATTGCTTATATGTACTTGTTGGATTTTTCCCTTTCTTGGAATCATTATTAAGACGCTTACGAGTTGCTCAAACGCAAAACATTCCAACTCACATTTAGATTTAGAATGACCAAAATGTAATACTGTCTCTCTCGGGCTGTAGGGCATCTTATGAGTGTTATTTAAGGAGCCTAAAGGCTCTTGGTTTTGATATTGACGCTGCAGCTTTTTTCATGATAAAACCATTGACGCGTAAATTGCCAGCTGCCTTACGAGATCAAATAAATAAGACGCATAATTATCAATCTAATTATTGGCAGTCGAATCTCTTTTGAGGAGAGGCTTTTAAACAAGAGATTAAATTGTTACAGCATAATTACGAGGAATTAGGATGCGAGAAAATTTTAGATTTCTGAGTAAAAAAACAATTTTTAATGTTTAGATTTACGGAGAAAAATCTAACTCAACAAGTTAATAGGTGGAATATGCTTACTAGGAACCTATCCAAATTTCCTTCCTCTCATACGGTGTGCAACTATGGAACAATCCTCATAAGCTATATGCATGCCCGAAATATGTTTTTCCCGCTGATGAACTAAATCAGTCCAAAAGGTTGAAATTATGTCCCAAATGTTTATGGTCGAATCCCTCCAATAATCAGTGTAAATCTAAGTTTGGGTAGATGAGATGTTAAAAAAGACGCCATACAACTTTGTGTCTTTCCTTATATGAGGATAAAAATAAATGTAATACAATTGATTCCAAGGTGGAAACAGAATCTCACGCCAATACATTATTCTCTAATTGTTTCTCCGCTACTGGTCTAACAAGAGCCGAAATAATGGTGGAATGTCTACGAAGCAAATCTATGCTAGGGTAATATTTGACGTAGGCTCTCAAAAAACTTTCATTTAGAAAAATTGAGCAAAACGCTCGTACCTAACTCTTTGTCGTAAGATAACGATATCTATAAATGGGTTCAACCAGCAAGTCGTACCAAATGTATACAACGAATTATCGTGTAATGTAATAACTAATGACAGGCCAGTAAATATTAATGCTCTGGTAATTGACAGGGTCCCTGATGACCTTTATTTTCCTGGGTTCAGCAAAGCACATATATTCCTTTTGATAGGTGGAGATTTCTACCATGAATTTTAAATGGAATACTTCATAGGGAAGACGTCACTTACATAAATTCTAATACAGGTCCTATGCTTGTCGGTTATTTACCTCCCGCTAATGAAACCTATAATTTACTAACAGGAGGAGTAGCCTTATTAAAAGCAAGCATAAATGACCTTGAAGAATTCTATATCACCCAACGATGACATCCATTTCATATGGAATTTGGATTCGTTGGGACTTATCCCTAAAACTTTGTCTGTTGCAGAAGAAATGGTTTATAAAGCTTTTAAGTCCTCTGCACAGATCTAGGATGGTAGATTTGTTGTGAGGGGACCATGATAAAAATTCGCCCTATTCTCCATAATAATTATGGCATAGTAAATTCCCGTTTTCTAAATATGGTTGCTAAATTTTGGCGGGATAACCCTTCACTTGTAGGTTTATAATGGTATATTACAGGAGAAATTTAAAAATGTCTACTTAGAGGAAGTTAGGCTAAATACTCTTACATAGAATGATAAAAATGCAGTATTTAGCACACTAAAGCATGCGGAAGGATTCAGCAAATAGTTCACTACGCGTATTTTTTACTGTTCAGGTGTTAGGGAAGTCTAAATGATTGTCTTAATCCCGGTCCTTCGTTGATTAAAAACATGTACCATATCTTCAGCATATTTAGGCAATACCCAATCGGATGTATTATAGATATTATGTAGGCGTATCTTCAAAGGAATTTAAAGGAGGAAAACAAAGATCCAGCCCAGTTTCTATGTCTAAAAATTCCCTCACAACCGAATAGTCCGTTGATAACCTTTAGATAAAGAGTAGTGTTTTGGGGTTCTTCTAGTTCTTCTAGCAGGCAATTTCTGCTGAAGACTTCCGTAATAGAGCTAATACAGACAAAGAGGGAAAATACATCGGTATTTTTAGCCGCGTGGGCCTATATATCTCACTATGTCGGTCGGTCAGTCAATCGGTCGGTCCGTCATCCACGTTTTGCTTTTTTTTTGTAATAACATTGTAACTATTCGGCTGATTCTAAATAAAATTGGTAACCATTATGTTGTTTTACATTTTACTTCGACTGATATAATTGTCAAGGTCCTCCCAAGGATAGTCCGGGAATTTATGAAGGTCGTAAGGTCATAAATCAGAATAGGTGAGAACACGTGAGTTTCGTCAACAGACCTTGTTTATAAAGGTCTTTATGTGGATAACCTCGCATGTACATTTTCTTCTGAGAAGTATTTTGCGTCTTTCTATAAATAAATTTGAAGTATAGGGTCTTTCAACAAGGACGCTCGAGCTTTGTCAGCGATAGTAGCTATGTTGTTAAAGCAACATCTGGATACCTCACTGTGAACTCTTCAGTATTACTCGGCAAGTCACCATGGAAGGTTATAACGTTGAACAGCGTGTGCAAATCATCAAATGTGATTATCAAAATCAAGTCTCCGTTCGACGAGGCCCATTTTTGGATGAATGGATTTGGGAAAAAGCAAAATTGTCGGATTTCGGACGAAAACAATCCACATGAGATACACCAGCACCAATTGCATCCCAACAAAGTCACTACTTGGTGCGAATTTTCGTTTAACGGAATCATCGGTCCGTATATATTTGAGAACGAAGATGGGAATGCCATAACAGTTAACCGCGAAACCTACAGATCGATGATAAGCAACTTCTTGTGGCCTCAACTGGACTATATGCCTGATATGGATACTGACGACATGTGGTTTCAACAGGACGGCGCTACGTGCCACACTGCGCACGCCATGATAGACATTTTGCACAAACATTTCAGGGCAGGGTCATCTCGCGTGGCAGATTTTTCAACTGGCCATCGAGATTATGCCATTTAACACCATTAGACTACTTTCTTTGAGGCTACCTTAGATCGCAGGTCTATGCGAATAATCCCCAAACAGTTGATGTCTTTAAAATCAACATAACGAACACCATGCAGCAAATTCAGCCAGATTTATGAGACAAACTCATCGAAAATCGGGCCTCCCGAATACGTTCACCAAGCGATGCCGCGGCGGACATTTGAACGACGTAATATTCCACACTTAAGGCCATAAAATGTTTTTTCAAATTTAAAATAAATTGAGTGCATATATCACACACAACTTGTTTTATTTGCATTTAAAAATTGAGCGACTCATTGAAAGACCCTTTATTTTAACGGAGTTTTTAACTAATAGCTCCACTTATTGTTGTCGATGAAGTTCCTCAGGGTAGCGTTCTTGGGCACTTGCTTTTTATATTATATACTAGTGACATGTGGTTTAACATCTCTAATGAAATTCTAGCATATGCTGATGACACCTCTCTCTATGCTCATGTTCTATCTCCTGAAATGAGACTGAGTGTTGCAGTGTATATTCTCTTCGGTTAAATCTATTCATTCTACTATTGCCAGTTAAGTAGTCGAGCTAACATTCTAAACAATTTTAGTGGGGACCTTTCTTGTTTTTTTTTTAACGTGTGTGGAGAGCAACTTCCATTTGGAAGATTGTATTAAGTCCTCACTCAATCCAGCATTGAAATTTGTATATATTGTATATATAATTAAACTTAATCTAAAGTTAAAGAAATTGAGCGATTTCTTCTCTCAAAAAAGATTATACTTTGAGTGCAATATGGTGATGCAGTTCTGTAGTCAGAATAAAAACTACCTATACATGGAGACCATTGCAATGATAATATACGCCCATATGACAAACAATACAAACTCAGGGTGTTTTTTTAAGGAACTCAACACCCCACTGGAGAAGAACGGTATAAAGAGAGCGTTGTCGTTACCGGATAACCTCCCTACAAGAGACATCCTCAAAAATTAAAATAGTCCTGAAGGAAGAGATTGTGGCTAAAAAGGTAATAAAATTACAGTTTTAGAAGCTCATATGAAACAGGGCAAGAAGAAAAATAACAAGAAAAGGAAGCCGGCTAGGAGGGAAGTCTATAACTCAGAGACCTCCACTTCGGAATCAAAGAGTAAGGATTGTTTTGAAGAAGAATTCCCAAAGTAAGCGAATAATGGTAAAGACAGGGTCATGAATAAATTAAAATAAGTGGTTAAAGCAAGGGAAGAGGAAATCGAGAACGAGGGCTTGAACAGAGCATTGGCAACGTGCGAGAAGATAGACTTACCCCTCTACACCACTCTTGTAAACGAGTTCCCTAAAAATTTGTACATCAAGTGATCTCACCATTCTGAATACCCGTCAGATGTAGTCAAAAGCGCTTTACTGCTCAGGAGTCTACAGGTAACAGAAGATAGAGGCCACCTCCTGAGGAAGGACAACTTCGGGAAGTCTACAAAAGCGCTTTATAGTATAATTTAATAAAGAATAATGGGTACTACAGTTAATAAACTAGAAATAGTTGAGGTGAACGTAAATGGACTGAAAAAGAAGATAAATCATTTGTGGAACGTGTTAGTTAGGGAGAACCCTGATCTATTAGTGATGTACGAACACGGGTTGAGTATAGGTAAATATGACCTAATGCTGCAGAATTATTATACCTACAAGAAAAGACACCCTAATAAGAGGTACAAAGGTAAGAATGATAAGAAAGGTATTGAACATAAAATGTTTGAAGAGTTAGACCAAATTCATATGGCAGTAGAGTTGTATAAGTTATACGTGCCCTAATAATAGTAATGAGGGGTTACAAACCCTCGCGGAAAGTATTTGCCTCTCCATAACATATTTAGGGTATTGGAAGGAGCATTCCAGTGATTTTACCATGCGACCTGAATGCGCGCTACAGGTATTCAGGGTCTACTTCAAAGAATAGGAAGGTGAAGAAAATGGATCTATTGATTCATAGGAGTATAGTGGTACGAGCTGTGCCGGGTTTTATGTACGGGACGAAAAGAGCAGCAACAAAGCCACAGACACATTACTAAACATTAAGAAATTCTATTGGAACATATATGTCCGACCTGGCCCTGTGTTCCCTACGAATCACAACTCCATTACGGTCTTGCTGGCACATAGGCTAATCCAAGAGCCAATGCTCGGTTCGCAAACAATATGCCAAGGCTGATTAGGCCAAATTTAGAGATGTGCTTGGGAATTATTAGTTCCTGGTGCTGAAAGGAACAGGTGTTGAAGTTAATTGCCGGGAAAGGAAATAAGTACGGCTATACCAGAAATCGAAGCCATTAACCAACTGATACGTGCTATAGACCCAACTGCCGATGTATACCTGAAGAAAAGTCAGCTCCAAAGAAAAATAAGTTAATTGTTAAGTGGGAGGAAAGAAAGACTGGGAGGGTTTGATTGAGAGGCTAGACAGAGAACGGAACCCGAGATTATTCTGGAAATCAAAAACTGCCAGGTGCCTCACCACTGACAAAAATAAGACTTACGGAAGGCAATGTCCCCCTGTCATACCTAACATTCCTCCATCCCCAGATGGAACTTCAGGTGAAGAAGTGACATTGGAGAATGATTAGTGTGGGAGGAATATAACTTAAAGTCACATGACAATAACGGATAAAGTTGAGAGTACCTAGGACACATTTTCAAAATAGAGCCAAAATACAAAATAGTGGAACTAGTGGGAGGTAGGGGGTTATACCATATACATACACAAGGTAATACAATGCCACGTCATGGTTGCCGAAGGATATTTTCTCTATAATACCATTAAGTGGGGCTCACTGGCCCAAGGGTAAGTTATCCTACGATTATATAAAACAAAAAAAAGAGTTAAGGATAAAAAAATTAATTCATTGTACATATAAACAAACAAACACACAAAATATGTACATACATACAGGATACGCGTTTTCTTATTATATGGTTAAATATACAAATTTATTTCATGAACAAAATTAATACATGGTATCGAGAATAGGGGTTTCTTGCCACGATGTGCCCCGTTGAAACCACGAGGTCAGTCAACGTGAGCGAGGACCCTGGAAACAGTCAGAATATCAAAATCCTTTCTGCGATAAGCGAGGGATTTGAATCTTTAACGCGCGCCCTGTCACTTCCCGGGGCGTTATCAAGAACACCCCACGGGAGTACTTCCCTTCCATCTAGCTCTGTGTTGATCCAAGGAGAGGTTTCCCGTGTGCCCCTTGGCGGAGACAGTAACGGTTTCGGCTGGTCCCTATATATTGTTGGTCCCAATTGGGCATCGGCAGTATAGGCTTGCCTTTTACAAGGAAACACGTCATTCTCGATCTCGCTCCATTTCCCTACGAGCCCGAAGGCTAGAATTCTACCAAAGGATCTGAGACCTAGTCAATTGGCCCATTCTTGGTTTCGGTACATTTCGTTTGGCACGAATACTCCCTCCAGTTCGTGTTACTATCTGATGTTAAACTCCCCGTGGAAAAAGTCCCTTGAATAACCAACCGATCCCCGTTTCATATCTTAAAGCCTCGAACCCCAGCTAGGCTAAGACAAATCATCTGTGGCCTCCTTGCCAGTCATACCTATGTGCGTACGTAGAGAGGATCGTTATAGCCTCCAGACCACTCCGGTAGAGTTCGCTCCTGTTCGTTCCGAGTAGCTCTATTAGATCAATCATTGTAAACATTGAGTATCCATTGCCATTATTCCAATTTAAATCATTTATTGTGTATACTTGGTGAATATCAAAGTTTATTTTTTGTTCCTACTTTTTAATAAGTATCATATCCCGCAGCCTTCATTAATTTAATAACTGCTAACTACATTTTATCATTGTATTTAATTCCCTCGCACACTTTCAGGGGAAGTTGAGTCTCACCTTCCCTAACTTCTGTCCCCATCTCTGTCATGACCAGAGTTGAGTCAAGGTCACTCGTTTGACCTTAAGCATGCACGCATTTCGGGAAGAAGTAACGCATATGTCTGTGGATCATTCTACGACACATGGATTAAAAAACGTAATGGCTTGGAATTAGTTTGGAGAAGGATCTAACAAGTTCCTACTTAAACTATCAGCCATACAGTTATCGGTGCGAACTGGTAGCCGAGTTAATTGATAGTGCCAAAAGCGAAGTGGCACTTGCCGGGGCCAATTCTCAAGTTGTGTGCCCAGAGTCGATACAGAAAGGCTTGAATAGTGGTTAAGTGTTGATCCCAATCTTCGGTGGCCACATAAACATTATCGAAATAGAAGGTGACGTTGGGAAATCCTTCTAAAATACTCCTCATCATCCCATTATAAGTACTGCAAGCCATCACCAGACCGAAAGGGAGCCTCCGGAACTGCATAATGCCCTTATCGGTGGGAAAAGCAGTAAATTACTTTATTTTCTCCCTCGAGGGGATCTGATCTGATAATAGGCCTGGAATAAATCCAACTTGGAGATGAACTTGGTCTTCTCAAAAAGGTGGAGGTTCTGATCTATGGTGGGTATTGGTTCGGCATCAAATACCGTAACCAAATTTAGCTTTCTAAAATCGATGCACATTAGATGAGAACCATCGGCCTTCCTTACTATGACAACCGGAGAACAATAGCTCGACACCGAAGGTTTGATGATCTGCAACCTTAGAAGTTTATCCTCTTCGTTATTAAATGCTTCCCAGAGGTGTATAGGCAGGGAGTAGGGTTTGGAATGGATGAGGCCCAGGGTGGTTAGTTGTATATTGTGCTTAACGTGAGTAGCACAGCCGGGGATCTCGGTGATGACGTCATCTAAACGACTCAGGATTGCTTGCAGTTAATCCTTTTGACTAGATGTTAACTCGTCGCATATTATTAAGGTCGGGCAAAGCATGCAACGGATATTCCTTGTCTTGCTCAACGAAGGCGACTTGGATTACGCAAAAGGGGTCCATGGGGTAGCCAGATTCCATAGGGGATTCTTCGACGATTGCAACTATATGGTTGATGCTCGCGCACCGGTGCTACCACTTGAGCATATTAATATGGAAGAGCTTTCTTCCCGAGGCTGTTTAAATAAGGTAATTGACGGGGCCACGCTTCTCAAGTATGAGGTAGGGGCCTTTACACTGGATCAACAATTAGTTATTGTCTGTGAGGAGGAGAAGCAAAACTTCTTCTTCGGGGTTAAATTTCTTTTCTTTGGACTTGCAATCGAAGTATTTCTTATACATGTCAAAATAATTTGACCTCGGCGGAGGTGGAGATTCGGCACCCATTCACGACTCCAGTTTAAAATTTGCGAGATGGAAGAAGAGGGGGCTTCATTTTGCGACGGTAGGGACGCAGAAGTGGCACTGACCTGGTGTACCTGGTGTGAAGGAGGGGTGCTTCTAAACTGCGAGTTTTAAGGGCGTGTTGGATTTCACGTGCTCAGAAACTCCACAAGAATAGCACACGATGGTCCTCCTGGGAAACGACGAAGCAAAGGGGTTGGGAGAAAAGGTCTTAACATCACGGTGGTCCGACAAGAAGGGGGATTTGGCTTTGTCAGGCCCAGTCACCTTCATGAACTTATCCCATTATTAGGAAAAAAATTTTCTTGCTATTTTTGGATTTAGGTGATGGGGATTCTGATTTCTTCTCTTCTTTCGGATAGCATTTGGGCCTAGCCGCGTAGACGTCTGCCTCCTCAATGCATTCCTAAGGAGTATGATACCTCCGGTCCTTCATGAAGGATCTGATTTCGGAAGGGACCCACGCAAGAAATTGGTTCTTGAAGAGGAAATCGACCAGGGAGTCGTATTCATGAGCCATCTTGGACGCGTCAATCAAAAAATAAAAATGACGCTGTGGGGAGTAGCCAAACTGTCGGAAGGTATTATTAGGTTGAATGCGACAGTGCCTAAATTTAGCTCGATAGAAATCCGGGGTAGTGTTGCAAGCGACGAGCAACTCGGCTTTTAACGAAAAGTAATCAATTGTTGCTTCTGATGGGAGGGAGATAAAAATATATGTGAATTGGGAGCTCAACAGGCGCAATAATTGTTGCTACCACGTCCGTCTCGATGTCCCACTGGTTCACTTCGCCTAGCCTAACGTCTCCTTCCTCGCTTAACTCATCTCCAATTCGTGAGAGCGAATTCTCTTTCTTTCTTCTCACTCCTTTTCTCTTTCTTCTCGTTCCTTTTCTTCTTACTCCTTTTCTCTTTCTTTTCGTTCCTTTTCTTCTCACTCCTTTTCTCTTTCTTCTCGTTTCTTTTCTTCTCTGTCTCTTATTTCGGATATTTCTCTTCTTTCTACTTTCTGAATGTAGTCTATTAAATCTTTTCCACTGGGTCCGAGTGACTCGCCTTGCGCCTGAAAAATTTCAAACGGCGACATCCTTGGAGGTTTACGTGATGGGCACAACAACAAGAATTAAATTAACGCACGACCAACACGAGCATGACGGAATTATTCGTTCTTTCACGCATGAACGGGAGTACAAATGATTTTGCTAGTCAACGAACACACGAACAACAAGGGGTGGCAAACACTTGCGAGGGCTTTTATGGTGTCGATATTTCACTGTAATTGAAACGAGAGCTACAGCGCTCCTAGTAGAGCAATACGAAGAATAATACTATTTCCTATACCTTCAACTTATGGCACGAGATTAAGCCTCGAAGGACAACGATTCAATTCGGTGGGAGAATAAATTTAATAATTAAGCACGGTCACTCAACAATCAATTCACAAAAATATAATTGGGAACGGGAACAAATACAGTTCGGAAATGGATATGCGATGGTTATTTCTCACCTTTTAAACTTCAGAACCGGAACCAAGATTAGCCAACAATTAGCAAATTTAACCAAGGTTAACCAATAGATTGATCAGATTTCAATCAATTGATTGTCTAAGATTAACCCCGCACACCTTACTCCAGATTAATATAGATGTCGTAGGTTAACCCTACACACCTTACACCAGTTTAAGATAGATGCCGTAGAATAGGGTTAAGTTCACTCTTTCTGCTTTACGAGTGCGTGTGAAATTTACAATGTGAGCAGATTACAAATTAACTGAAAGTCGGTTGACCAATAGTCGACTATTTTGGAGTTCATGTATAACAGAAAACGGGTACAAAACTAACTTTACTAATATGCAAATGAATATTATGTTACAAGATTAATAGCAGTTTTAGAATAGGCTATACACATACTCGAATTACACGGGCCTTCAGCAGTTATGGCGGTCAGAGACGTGGTAAGGACGGTCACTGTACAAACAAACGCACAATATTGACCGAGGGACGCTCGAACAACTTTGAGCGTAAACCAAGCCGATGATGATGCTTACAATGGGGGTGGGGGTAGAGAGAGCACTTGCACAGGAAAGTTGCGCCTTGCTGTTACCTTGCCTTGGCGCAAAGTTCAAACAATAGTCTCTGGATAATGAGTATTACGGGGGTGAACTTAAATCTTGCCTTCGAATAACACGAATCGAGATTGAGCGCGCTGCGTTCGAGGAACGGTGGAAGCAGGTCGAGGTAGACTCACATCAAATAAGGAGAATACCCAGAGCTTGAGGGATTCTGCGTGAATTATGCAGAGTCCAACGGGACGCGAATAACAGGTACCGACGGATGCGGGCAGAGGATAATGACGGGCATGGGAAGACGGCGGATACTCGGTGGATACTACCTTCCAACTCTGGCGCCGGAGGATATATAGGGGTCGAATGGGGTTTTATCCCCTCCATCCGAAGGGAAAGGTTCTAGAGTCAGACTCGGCCTTTTAGCTCGAGGGCCAGTAGGTTCTTAAACTGGTTAGGCGAACTTTGTCCCACTTCAGATGGGACCTTCTAGGCTCTCACACTTGTCGCAAGTTTGTGTGATTGCCGCATTTCAGATCATTGTGGCGTCTCACGGCGTCTCATGATTTCACAACTCCATTAGCGCAGACGAAAAGGGTCGCCCAGGTGCTTGTTGTATCTCTCTCTATTGAAGGGCGAGGCGGCGCGTATCTTACTCTCCCTCTCTCTCTGTCTCTCTCTCTGATCTCTTCCACCGATCATAACCCGCAAATTGAAATAAATTGTCCATTCTGACATCATTAACCGTTAATAAACTTTTAACTTTTATATTAGTAATTATAAAACTAATTCCAAAATATATGGCATCTAAAAAGTAAAAAATGACTTCGAAATGTGACTTCCCTTCAAAGCATGTGGTCAAAACTAACTAAATGAAGGTGTGGTGGTCGTGTTATACTGTAGGTAGACTGCTGGCTCTAAATTGCTTGATTTAATAAGCCTAGCAAGAAAATCCACAAATGGACGCTCGGTGGATTTATCGAATCCTAACAAATTGCCTTACATGTAAATAACGGAAATAATATGTCTAATGTGAGAATAAGGAGATTAAAATATATATGTTAATTTGTATATATTAATTTGTATAGAGAATAAGGAAATGAAAATACATTTGTTAATTTGTATAAATAGAGATGAGGCAAACGGTCGGTAGAGTCACGAGCAGGAACACACAAAATACGAACCCGGAAAGCAGATATCAGTTCGGACACTCGAGGTAATACGAGGTCACACATAAACAAACATTTTTGCTCCCTGAGAAAGATTTATTAAAAAACGGGAGGGTACAAAGCAGCTGAGCAAATACAGACTTTGAACAAGAGAAATTTTAACAGATCTGTAACAAGCGATTCCTATAATAAAGTTATAACTATTGGAAATGTGTAGGTATATCTTACACATACAGCTGTTCGGTAGCTCCGCCCTAACGGTTGAAATTAACGAACCAGACCACTGGGGTCTGCCCCCACGGACAAGTCTAGCTCATGCCCCTTAGGAAAAGAACACGTATATAGTCAGACATTTATTATTTCAAAACTCAGAAGGACACCCAGAGTCAGTGAAAGAGAATCATTATTCGTTAACACCGTTTACTCCTTTGCTAGCGTTATGGAATCCGTTTAATTCGCCTAAGTCGTGTCGCATTTGACCCAATACTTCGTGTAGAATAGAAAGCCTACTTATCGACCGCAAAGTACTCGTTACGTGCCGCTTGCCCCTTTAATAGGATGGTGTAAGAATAAAATTATACTTTTTGGCTACGTCTTTTTCGAAGTCCTTCTTTACCCCGATTTCCGGGAAACCTTCGGTAAGCCCAGCCTAAATCATAACTTTCGTAAAGAAATATTAAGGAGTCAGAAACAATTCGACGGAGGTATAACGTAAGCACAGTTGCCTAAGGTCCTCACTACCCGTCGTCCGCAATAGTAACCAGGACTCTTTAATATACTCGTCATTGTGACTAACAACCAAGCTCCCACTAACCGGGTAACTTTTACCTCCACTTCCCTATTAGATAAACCACCTTTCACCCTCCCTTTTTATCATCCATAAACCTATTCCCATTCACGTATAAAAAGGCCACCTATAGCAAAGCAAAGTAGTATAGAAAGAAAAGGAGCGCGATTCCTGTGTATATCCAGGAGGTCGTTGCAGTCGAAGAGGAGTGGTTCGGAAATTAACTCAAAAGGAAATGGGAAGATATTAAAGGCCGGTGGCTATACACCAGTGCAGAGTATATGTCAATATTATGTGATAGTTTGGTGTTGGACTGGCGAGATTGGAGGATCGGTTCGGAAGGGTCTATATCTTGCTAGATCAGCGGTTTGCCTAGATCGTCGAGACGTGGTGGCTTAGTGTCTAGAATACTTCGGCGCGGGCAGTGTCTTTACAAGCAAAGAAAACGTACTGTGATGCTGCTATTTAGGTGTAAAGGGTTCTGGCAACTGGTGGATTCTTGCTGCTGGGAATTTGAGTTCTAAAGCAGCACCACAGTGTACATATGTAGTGTACGAGGTTGTAAATGCAGTCTCTCTCGAGTTTCCCCAGTTGTCGAGTTAGTCTCGCGAAGGTGTATGTATTTAGATGGGTAAGTTTGCTTGTGTCGTCAAGTTTCGACAGGCGCGCTTCAGAGTGGAGTTTTGTATGCTCTGTGCACTTTTCTACCAATTGTGGCTTGCGGCCATTAGTGTAATTGGTGTATATGTAAGGATTGGTCTGATTAGTGTTTATATACGTGTAGTTGCATCTTTTTACTGCTGGGGTAAAACCCATTGAGTATGGTGTTTTGGTGTGTTTGAAAGTGTAAGTACTTGTCAAATGTTGCCCATAGTTTTTTTGTTGTGGATTTGT
Organism: Ceratothoa steindachneri; assembly: GCA_963969495.1. Lineage (NCBI taxonomy): Eukaryota > Metazoa > Arthropoda > Malacostraca > Isopoda > Cymothoidae > Ceratothoa > Ceratothoa steindachneri. Next base: position 39,403,723 of record OZ018322.1, on the reverse strand, counting down.
ATGTAAGTCTTATAGGGGCTGGGGAACTTTAGTCGAGTATGTGATCGTGTATCTGGATGTTTTGCATTTAGTGGTCTTGTGCGCCATATAGTGTCATCTGTTTCTTCTAAGGATTAGTGGTTATGAACCACATATCCTCGTACTGTGTTGTTTCATTTAGTATTATTTGTGCCTGATGCGAAAGTATGTCAGGGCACACGCTGGAGACGAGAATTGTCTCATCGTTTGCATACGGCAAGTGTGTGTGTTTGTAATTTACTTCAGGGCGTGGAGTGTCGTTTGTAAAAATTATTAATAGTGCGGGGGATAGTACGCTGCCCTCTGGTACTCCAGCGCCTGGGATGAATGGGTGTGATAGTGTGGTGAAGAGAGGCAGGTCCGTGTTGTTGACAATTTCCAACGAAACCTTGCATGCCACACTTTGTCGAAGGCCTTCTGGACATCCTTGTTGATAGTGTGTTTTTTTCTAGTAATTGTCGTGCTTTTTTTATGATGTCGTGAACAATAGTGATCACCAAGCTGGTAGACCGGCCCCTCCTGAAGCCATACTGACAGGGGGAGAACCAATTTCCTTCCTCTAGAAATCTCCGTTGTCGGTTATTCACTATACGTTATCGTATTTTGCCTAGTTGTTCTAGGAGAGCAATAGGCCTGTAACTGTTTGGTTGTTTTGGGTCTTTGTTTAATTTATGGATTAGAATGTTGTGTGAAGCCTTAAATATTTTTGGAAAATATCCAGAGGCTATAGATGCATTGCAGAGGTGTCTTAATATCCAGTAGATGTTTTCTGGCAGGCGATGACTGATTGTGGTTGAGAGGCCGGAAGGGTTGGGAGTACGTTTACGCCTGGCTTTGATGTAGTGTTTTGTTTTTTCAATAGTGACTGGTATAGTAAATGTGGTTGAGTTGTCGAGCAACTCCATTTCGATCAAGGAGGCCGGCTCCAGCTCATTGTCATGTAGCCTGCAACATTCCTGAACAACCTGGAAGAGATGTTGTGCGTGTGGTTTGTGTTGGCTATGCGAATGTACTTGGCCCCAGTGGGACCTGAATGCATCGAGGATATCATTCATCTTTGTGAGTGTCTGATTGTTTACTTGTAGTTTTATGGGCTTGGGAGGGTCCGTTCTAATCATACTCCTGATGCGCTGCCAGAAGAAGGAGGGGTCAGAGCAGCGAGCGTCTTCCGCCATGCGAATGACCTCGCCCCACTGAGGGTTCCTTTAAAGCAGCACGCACCGGATGATGTGGGCACGAAGGAGTGTGATATTGCCATAGTAGTTGTTGTATATCGTGATGAATCTTTATGTATGTATGGAGAAGGTGAAGTGTTTTATGCGTCTGTATGCTTTGCGTGGCGGTTAGGTGTCGCGTGCAGTTGTTATGCTGTCCATGATTGCCTTCCAGTGGTCGTCTAATTGTGAGTATCTGGTGCTCTGGAGGTTGAGGTTATGGTTATGTGGTATGTGTGTGGTTATATGGTTACTGAACTCTACCCAGTTCATGTTATTGTAGTCGTATAAGGGTAGTGCGGGGATTAGTATATGAGAAGTAGATATCAGAATGCATATGGGAATGTGGTCGGATAATACATTGAGACTCAGGCTATGTGTGTGCAGAGTGTTGCAGCGTGGTCGTTACAGAGGTGTACGCGCGGGGATGAGGTCTCCCCGCGCTGACCGAAGAAGGTGGCGAAGGCCGGGCCAATCTGTTTACAGCGAAAATTCTGCAAAGCACGGACCAGGTAGCTTCCCGCTTCATTTGCAGTGTTGGAGAAAATGTGGGATGATGTGCGTTTAGGTCCCCAAGGAAGAAGAGTTGAATATTATAGTTTGATAGCGCAGGAGTGGGATATCAATGTGTAACTGTAGACGGGGTGGGCTGTAGTATGTAGAAATTAGGATTGGTCCAGTGTTTGCTACCTATAAACCTGAGAACAACATATAAATCTACCAGAGTAATGGCGCCACAAACAGCTAAGTGATTTTCCTACGCCTGGCAGAATACGAATAATAGAAAACAGATAATATGTACTTAAAGCTATTGTTTTTCGAGACACATTTATCCCAGAAATCCCTTGAAAGATTTACTAGGACATACTCGTATATGTGCCAGTAGACCTGTAAGAGTTAAGTTTCTTATAAATGTGACAAGTAGGCGATTGGTATTGACTCATATATTAGCCCCTTTTGTACTGGATTTAGATTTGTTTTTTGCACCCTCTTCGTAACAGCAATTTTTAGGGACTTCTGCTCTGCTAACAATATATCCTATGCTAGTAGAACCTATTTACCTTTTCTCTAATTCACCTCAGAAACCAACTAGGGTATTGGTTGCTCGTAGTGAATTTCGAGGATGTAGAATATATACAGGGTGATCGAGCTAAATTTGTCGGTTTACAAAACAGAAAAATAAAACGTAATGTCTCATCCAACAAAACAACCAACAAAATTTTGGCTAGGTGGTAACAGTTTACTCAAAGTAGCCGTTTTCAGCTTCTACTACGGCCTTAAGTCAGATCCAGAACCTAAAACATGCGTTCCTCACCGTTACTCTGGGAATATCTATCGAAGGGGGGGATTTGTTTAAAGGTTTTGTTTGTTAACGGGGGTATTAAAAGGTAAAGGGGGCCGTCGGTGGTCTTATAGGTTTACGTAAAGGGATTTAAAGACCTTTAAAGGCTTGGTCGGATTTCAGTTGGCGTGACGGGTGACTATATTTCGATGCCCCCAGCGAGTTTGCTCTAACTCCAAATTTTTACGTAAAAGGAAAGGACTCAAAGGGAAAGAGACGATAAATAGTTTTTTATTAGGTGTAGCGAAATAAATCGAGTTATGTGCAGAGGTATGTAAGTTTTACTAATGTTGGGTTAGCTAGGGCAAGATGATAGGACTTAGGAGCGAGGGACGGACCCGTGATGCCAGTAATACTAAACGGACGAGGCAGGTGCCTTTACTTGAGTCTAACCAGCTGAATGATTTAACTGATCTCCGTTTGACTGCCCATAATATCCTCCCTCGTTTATTTATAACTCGCCTGCTTAAGGGGGCATGCCCTCCTTTCTCTTTTCAAAGCGCGGGGAGGAACTAACAATAGGAAATTTACTTGTTAGCATCTCCGGCGACCGTTGGGTGGAGTTCAGAGGTGTATGTGTTCCTTGAGTATCTGTGCACATTCTTAGACAGGGCTGGCAGATCCTATCAAGATGTCTGTTTATTTTTACTTAGGCATCACATTTCTTTTCAAAAGGAATAAAGTTCAATTGTGCCCATTCAGAGCCATGAAATGACCCATATAACCATGGGACATATGGTTATTCACCCTGGATATTTCAAATCTGACATTGGATTTGGCACTGGGTGGCGCACTCTAGTGGCAGGAGCCTCATTTAGTCATTTAGCCATTCAAAGGCACTTGGAAGTTATTTAAACTATGGGAAACCATCAATGCAATGACCATTTATCATTCTACCACAAAACGCCACAGGTCATTGGAGGGACTTTCCATCTTATTCCTTTGACCCCTTCACGTAAACTCGACCGACCAAAGCATATCTCACTCTGTATTTGCTCAGCTTCCTTAATTTTTAAGCATGGGAATGAGTTATTTGCTCGCCTTTCTTATGCATTTCTAATAAATATACAGTTCTGTTATAAGTATTTCTTTATTTTTAGAATAGTTTAGTACTTATTACATGTGCTATTACCTAATTACTTAATATGTGTGTTCAATCTGCGGATTTCATAGATCCATTGAGCACCTATTTTGAGGGTGATTACTTACTTGGCCTATTCATCCTGCAATAAGGGTGCCCCAGGCCTAATTTACTTGCACTCTGGGCGCAACAGATCTTCAAACACCTCTTTAATTATGGCAACCAGTTTCGCCTTTGTATAGCACATGAAGCGGTTAGTATATTTCTGAACCGTGCCGCACATAAATAATCCATGTGATTCCAATTGGGAGAATTAGAAGGCAAGAAATTGTCGCTGGTGAAATCCTAGAAATTCAATGACAACACTTCTGACTCTTTCTGGGATTATCACCTTCCAGCAGCAACAATTTTGAGCCATGGTTTGACCATATTCTATAGCAGTGGACATAGCCTTTGGAATTGAGCCTAAGAGCTGGTTCAAAGATGTGGGGCGACATGACGGTACCCTCATCGAGGCTCCCAAAGACCATCCAAGTTTGGGGAAATTGATGTTTATGATCCATGAAACATCAGATGGATTGTAGGGTGGTCACTTTAAGTGAGTGTTGTGAAAATGATCATGGGATAAATACAGTAAAACTGAGAAGAACTAGATCTTCTCTGGTCAATAGGTTGCTTCAGATTGTTAAAAAGCTTCTTTGCCTCCGCCAAGCGGTTCTCTTTAACCTTCTCTGTTAAAATATATCCCTTGCACCTGATGTACGAGTAGTAGCAAAAATCCACATTGAAGGCCAGCTTTATGGTGGTGAGTCAAATACCCGTTCCTTTTGCTCAGAGGTATTCCATCAACTTGTCTTGCAGCTTTGGGGTGAATTCAGCAGTCAGAGCGCATTCTGTGTTTCCTTCTGCTGGCCATGGCAGCATCTGTCTATATCACCTCTTACAACCTTTACAGTGTTTGCAGAACATTCATAGCAGTCATTATATATTCCTTTTAATACCCAGTGCAAATACTCATGATACAGGCAACCTTCTCCAGTATTAAAATGGTTTTAGTCCTCCATGTCTGTTTATTTTTCTCAACTAAATTTTTCTCTGTTATGCTCCTCAACATCGTTGAGTTTTCACCGATACATAAACATATTCTGGAAAAAGGAGGTGAAAAAATCGTCAAATTTAGCACGAACACCCTGTATACTTTTGTCTGAAGGATGCAATCAAAGAAATTGAACTTTCTGAATTATGAGTATACGTCATAGATAATTAATTAAGTAATATTAAACCATTATGCGAAAGAATAAGGATAACAGATAACTATAAAAGAATTTTTCACTTCAACGTAAGTTAGTAATGATAATATTTCTTTTATTATTACAATTAATATTTCGCTTCACTTCAGGCACTATGAAACCACTAATTAAATAGGAATTGATAATTATTTTGAATTTAGTAATAACGCGCAGAGTGAATAAAATGTTCTTAGAGCTCTATGAATTTCTAAAAGAAACAAGCGTAGACTTGCGGCAGGTATTGTTGCTAATGCTTGATTGGAGAAGTAGGCTTCGAAGAATGCTGATCAATCAATATTAAAGTGACCGTTGATTCGGATTTTTTATTAATGCAAGCGTCTCAGGTAGAGGCAGGCGTTTCCTTCTTGTATTATTGGAGTATGAACAAATGAATTCAACTGACTTGAATCTTCCTTCCAAGCTGGTTTAATTCTTCTTAAATTCCGGATGTCTTACGTGTTCCATACCCTAAACAAATTTATTCTTAAGGAAATTTGCTTCTTGGGGAAACTGGAAGGGCAAAATCAACGCTCTTATCGAGAGAAACGCAAATAATCTTTACCTTTTTTTTCTCTCTCTCTCTCTCTTTCTCTCTCTCTCTCTCTCTCTCTCTCTTTCTCTCTCTCCCTTCCACTCCAAGCTGCAGGCCGGAGTTTGCCTAGTCAAACGGCCATGGCGTATGCGTGTGTTCAAATCGTTTCGGAACAGCCTGAGGTCAGCTTTCCTCACAAGCCTATGGATCGCGCACGTTCGATGATTAGGAGAAAAATCTTTGCTTTTCTAAAACTGAAATCATTTAATCACATCCGGTAGAACATTAAGTTTATTTCATAAGTAAAATAAAGCAAAACTTATGTCAGGCGTACGTTATCCTCGAAATTAGTTCGTGGTATTCAGCCTTCTTCGAAAAATCTTTCATCAAAATAATTTCTCTCACAATGTTATTAAGTAAAATTGAGTGAAAACTCGGCCCAGAAAATATTTTGGTTGATTGATTTTATCATAGTAGATTTGCATTAGTCGAAATGTCGGATGGAGAAAGGCACTTCTCTTTTCTATTCGAGACTACGGATATTCTGAGATCTGGTCTATGTGGCCCAAGACGAGTAGCAGAAATAAAATATTATTTTGTTTTTTCTTGTTGTACCCTTAAACGTTGCAAGCTTCAAAATAGAATCATCTCGTGCTTTCCTCACTAACGCCAAGAACAACAATAAAAATAGCACATATCTCTTTCTCTGTTGAACCAAAGAATTTTAAATTTAAAATATACATTAGAATACATTAAATTATAATTTAGAAAATTTAAACTAAGGTGAACCACCATATTCGGCAATGAATATTCGAAAAAATCAAAGGAATTAATTAAAGTAATAAAAGAATGAAAACAGAAAAAAGGAGAGTAAAGGAAATATAAGTAATAATCAACTAAAGGGGCTTTCAACAAGGACGCTCGAGCTTTGTCAGGCGATAGTCGCCATGTTGTTGAAGCGATATCTGGCAACTTCACTGTGAACTGTTTAGTAGTACTTGGCAAGTCATGAGAAAAAGTTATAGTGTTGATCAGCGTGTGAAAATCATCAAATGTTATTATCAAAATCAGTGCTCCATTCGACAAACGCTACGTGCATTATGTGATTTCTATCCTCGCCACAGCGAGGAGGCCCATTTTTGGATGAATGGATTTGTGAACAAGCAAAATTGTCGAATTTGGGACGAAAAATCCACATGAGATACACCAGCACCAATTGCATCCCCCCAAAGCCACTGTTTGGTGCGAATTTTCGTCTAACGGAATCATCGGTCCATATTTTTTTGAGAACGAAGATGGGATTGCCATAACAATCAACGGCGAAACCTACAGATCGATGATAAGCAACTTCTTGTGGCCTCAACTGGATTATATGCCTGATATGGATACTGACGACATGTGGTTTCAACAGGACGGCGCTACGTGCTACACTGCGCACGCCACGATAGAAATTTTGCACAAACATTTCAGGGCAGGTTCATCTCGCGCGGCGGCGACGTCAACTGGCCACCGAGATCATACGATCTAACGCCATTAGACTAATTTCTTTGAGGCTACCTTAAATCGCAGGTATATACGAATAATGTTAAAACAGTTGATGTCCTCAAAGTCAACATAACGAACACCATGCAGCAAATTCAGCCAGATTTATGCGACAAAGTCATCGAAAATCGGGCCTTCCGAATACATTCCACCAAGCGAAGCCGCGGCGGACATTTGAACGACGTCATATTTCACACTTAATTCCATAAAATGTACTTTCAAATTTAAAATAAATTGAGTGCATATATCACACAAAACTTGTTTTATTTACATTTAAAAATCGAGCGACCTTATTGAAAGACCCTTTATAAATGCTACTTCAAAACAAGGTCGGAAAAATACAAAACTTTGATAAGCTTCAAACAAAACCCCTGCTTTTAAATCTCACACATTAGTTTACGATTTGACAGAAGTCACTTTGAAATTCGATTTTTGTTGCTTCATCGGAAAACAAATCGAACCTGCAGGCACAGCTTCGGTTTGTGGCCTGCGCCCTATCCACTTCGGCAACGGGCTTTGGGGCTAAAAAAAGGTTTCCAATAAATATCTCCTAATATTTTACTCTTGTGCTAAACTTAAAGGCGTGAAAAAAACATTTTATCGGAATTTTTCGTTATATGAAAAAAAAAAAAACTTATGGCTTCTTCTGATCTAAATTTTTTCTAATAATTTACGGTAGGTTCACAAGGTTTTAGAGTGAATAGCTATTTCCTTGGGCTAAAGAGTAAAATGCAAACTCTACTTTAGAAAAGATTCGCTATAACCTTCGAATATACGAAAAAAGCACCCCCAAAACAGCCCTGCCTTAATTTGAATAAATTTTCTCATTTTTACTGAAGTTAACCATTTTTAGTTTATCTTTTAAAAAAAATTACACGCGAATAAATTATACTGTCTAATCTGAACGCAAAACTCACACACTCCTAATTCTAGCTTTATGTCAATCATGCCAGGTCTTGTGTTTTCCGGCTCGAGCTGGAACAGGTATGTTTAAAAACTCTACTGGTAAATTGTCGGTCGCTATTCCGGACGTCCGAATCTCATACGTCGTACGATGTTTCGTCTTAGGATGACAAGCTTGTTTTGGTGTCCATATTAAATAACTGATGATTGTGTTCAATTTTGTTTCCACCCTTGGGATCGACTTATGTGAGTTCTTGAGTCTTATCTCCTTCCTATAAATAGCTACCATTGCCAATCTAACGTCACTGTTGAACGTATACACAGGACTGTCAAAGCAAGGCTAGTCTCCATATATCGAAACATCACTCGGATTGCCAAGCTGCCCTTAACTTTCTGGTTATTCGTTCATTCCTGGAAGAGGATCTGGCCTGCCGGCGGCGGATCTTGTTTATGGTACACAACTATGTCTCTCTGGACATTTCTTTGCTTCTACTACACAGACTCTAATTTCTTATCTCGATCTTGCTTCATATGCACACAATTTAGTAAGAGTAATGGCTGAAATTAGGCATACCTTCCCAATAGTCCCTGCTAACCAGAAAACTTTCGTGCCAAAAGAGATGTCGAATTGCTCCCATGTTTTTATCCGTCGAGACTCAACTCGCTCCTCATTACAACATGTTTATGATAGACCATTTCTTTTTATCTATTGCAACCCGAAATTATTTATACTGCAGCTTGGCAACAAGCAGGATACACGCTTTTATACATACTAATCACCCTGAATAGCCTTCGTCTCATTCTTCTTCCACTATCACTCTAAATGGTCAATTAATTGATCATAATCGCTTCCTATGGCGTCCATAAATTACTTGGAAGGACATTCTGGTAATTTGATCTTACCAACGACGATTTGAGTAGAGTATAACAGTGTTTGCGCGTCTTCATCCTGTTTCAGGGCAAGGATAAAGGTCACATAATCGATTTGCGCTGTATTTGAGAGGTGCGTGCCCGAGATCACAAAAATGAGAAGCAGCGCTTTCTGTACGACGTATTAAGAACCAGAAAATTACTAATTATTGCTCGTAAGCTGTAGGTTGAAGTGGTGACGAGAATCGAAATCAGTGTGCACGGAAGACCTGTTAGCAGGAAAACGTGTAGAGTAAAATCACGCCCTTCCAAATATTGGTGGAAGTTACAAAGGATGGAACAGCGGAGGCCATACTCTTGTTTATACCAGAAAAAGCTTCACACTCCTCGGAAGACTATGCTAGATTAGTATTCTTTTCAGTGGCACATTAAAGTGCGGTAAGGTGGCATTATGCAAAAAGCATCAAGAAATAATTATATTATAATGGTTAACTAATACAAATCAAAATGAAACCTATGTGGTCCTCGTATGAGAAAGTTTTGCCAGGCACAAACAGAGAGAAAGCTCAAAGTAACGATCAGATTTCGCTTCAAATAGAGAGACCTCGATTAACTAAGGCTGAACAAATGGAATTTTGCCAAACGTCTCAGATAAAACGTTTTGCTGCAAAAAATGACAGAAAAGAAAACCAACAAAAAATACCAAAGACCGTCCACTTGTCCAAACTATCCTTCACCGTTAGCAGTGCTCCCGATGCTAGCAAAAAACAAAGAAAATATGGAAGGAATCACTCAAAGTAGATTCAACAGGGACTTCCATTATGATGCTTATGATGAATATATAATAGAAGCTTTAAAGCACGACATCATTGTTATAGGCCCTGACTCCTATTTTAACTTATCACACGACCAATTAAAATAAAAGAGATCGGGTAGATTATGGTCACCGGCTAGAGAAGGTACAGCAATATTATAGAAGTTAGAAGAATTAGTGGATGCAAAATAGCATAAAACAAGTGAAATGCTACTATTTTTGACGGATAAATTTTATCAACCAAATTAATTAATTCATAATTAAGTTTTAAAAGTTTAAATATTTTAATATTTAAAAGTTTATATATACATATACCTATATATATTCATAAAATGTAAAACCCAATAAAAAAAATCCACAGAGAAGATTAAAAAAAGGATCAGAAATGGACAATTAAAAAAGATAAAAAATAGACAAAAGAAAGAACAAAATAAGAAGAAAAATTAAAGAAAAAAGCAACGAAAAACTATAAAGTGAAAAAACAATAAACATAAAGCAAAGAAGTGGACCGTAGGGTTTTTGATGGTCCTACTTCTGTAGTTCTGTCGCTCTATACTCAAAATAGACTCGGAATTTAAATCCAATGGCTTGAATGATCACTATTTATAAACAAACAACTCATCAGAGGCATAATTAGTTTAGGAGAAGTTTTAGAATATGTCTTTGTTAGGACTCCTGCTGTATTACTACTTCACGGTTGTGCAAAATTATCTTTGATTAATCTATTTCGTTTTAACCAAAGGTTTTTCAAATATTTTTTAATTTTCCTTGATTTTCTGCAGTAGATTTATCTAATAGCAGTATCCTTGCTAAGATGGGCTTTGTGTCTTCCTGCTGTAGGTCAAGAAGCTCCTCTCTTATTTCACTGTATTCAGTGCAGTACAGTAAAAAATGCTTTAACGTTTTCTGCTCATAGCCGTAACATGGAATTTTTTCCTCACCACCTTTAAATCTATTTCTCCAGTTGAGGTTTAAACATATTCGTTCTACCTTTATCATTAATTTGTTTTCCAAACTGTTATTCATCCAAACTTCTTTTATTTCCAGTTTAAATGGCCTATATATCTTAACCAATTATCTTCCTAAAAATACACTTTCTACCTAATCTTCTCTTAATATTCTAAACAAATTTTCTATCTTTAATGACTATTGACCATTTACAGAGTGTTTGATTTAAATTTCTACAGAGTTATAAGTATACCTAAGGGATAATGACCCATCAATTTAGGTTATATGAACTTGGACACGCTCATTAATAGTTCAACTTTCATACACATAGTAAGTTGTACACGCGGTTACTTTTGAGAATGCCAGCTAAAATCGAAGAACGGTGAGCGATTTTCTCGGCCCTCTGCGCAGGGTGAAGCGAGAAGAGATTTTTTTTAACTTTAGTTGACTACCCGAGGAACCTCATCTACAACGTGATACTCGAGTATGCCGAGTCTGAGAATAAGGTAAAAATGCCTACGTTCATCCATGTAAAGTTTCCCGCCACTTTGATGGATCTGATCGAAGTCAGAATCTAAGGCCACGCTATGCCTTCTCTTATACTTATGCCTCAAGGTCACCTAGAACCTTTACATTGAGGTTCTAGGCACTGTAATTAAGACTGAGATCGACTAAGTAGCCGCAAGAAGGCGTTACGTTTTCCATCAGGAGTCTGCTTCTGCCCACAAGGCAAGGAAGACAGGCGTAGTTGCTCATCAATGTCCCGCACCACTGATCCCAAGGCTTGTGTGCTCATAACTCACCCGACTGCAAATCCCTATATTAGTTTGTGTGGGGGATTATTTAGAAGGATGTCAACAAGGTCCCGTATGGAGAAGGTCTTTAACACAGATACTGGTGATTTCAAATTGTTTCCCAACTATATATTGTGCTCTATTTTCCTACAGATCATCACGCGGATATATTACTTCCTTCAGTACACAACTGATTTTCTTTTTCCTATGGAAAGTGGGTTAACCCACTTTCCATAGGAAGTTTTTTTTCTCGTCAAAAGACAAACTTCGTCTAGAAATGAGCGGCCGTGTTGTTTATGCTTTTACTTGTCCTTGTTGTTTGCAAGGAACCTATATTGGTAGTAGGGTTCGCTCATTGAAAGAGAGGTTTTGTTCTCACATGGGAATAAGCCATCGCACTGGAAAAATGTTGTCTAAGAAGGAAGCTTCTGTAATTAGAAATCATAGTATACAATGCAAGACAGAATGTTCCATAGATAACTTTAAAATAATTGGTCATAATAACAATGAATATAGTCTAAGAATTTTGGAATCCCTACTAATACGTACAAAATCTCCTACACTCAACATAGATAATACCGCTGTTCCTCTTCTTATTTCTTAATTTTAATTACCTCATTCAACAACCAACAACCTTCTCTTATTTAACAACCAACCAATCAAATTCCTATCCTTCTTTAAGCCACATCCTTTATAATTTCTTCACTTTGTGATTTCTCCGGAACTTCATCGGTAAGCAATATTATACTGTAATTTTTTACTTTTGTATTTTTGTTTTTGTTTTTTTCGTGTCAATAGTGATTACATTAGATTAATAATTTGATTCTCTTGCTTTTTAAATTCCTGAATTATCGGTAAGCAATATTATACTGTAATTATTTACTTTTGTTTTTTGTGAGTTTTTTTTTTTCGTTTCAATAGTGTTATATTAGATTGATAATTTGATTCTCTTGACTTTTAAATTCCTGAGTTATTTTCTAATTTTTGATTTACCTACATAGTCATAACCTAATTATTTTTAATATTTTTAATATTCTTTAACTGTATTAGATTAATTTATGTTTTAGAACCTGAAGATGGGTGATACACCCGAAACGTTGTTCCATAAATAAATCACATGTACCTCAGCCTCCTATGTGTCCTTACCTTCACCGTGAAATTGAAGATTAGACTGGTCAGCAGCAACTCATATATATATTAATATATATATATATATATATATATATATATTAGTAGGAATATGAAGACCCAGGTGATTACACTAATCATTTATTGGCCGGACGTTTCGGGCCTTCACTAGGACCATCTTCAGCGACTGTGTCGACTAATGAGAAGGGGAAGGAACATTAACGATAACAGTTAGAGAATGCATTAAATAATGGCTAAAAAAGGGAATGAAGACAAGTTAAAATAATAAAATTGACAATTATTGAGACTAAAGTAAGAACAGAAATAAAAATATATAGAATTAATTAATACTATCCAGTGTAATTTTAAGAAAATAATAGAAAGAAGTGAAGTTATGACATAAACTGACTTGAATATCAAATATTAAAGGTAACTGAAGTAAACAATAAAATAACCTATTATAATAAATTATAAAAAAAACGACAAAAAACCCGAAAACAAATTAGAATAAATTAAACAGAGAGATTAACCTTTATCGTGGGAGTTGAGAAATCAACTTACTAAAGATATAAAAACAACTAACGAGATTTGTTCGGTTGGTCGGTTGGCTAGTTAATCTATTGAAGTGTTGGTTGGTTATATAGTGAATAGTTTAATTGAAGAGGAGTAATTATTAATGTTTAAATTTATTTTATTGATGTACAGTGACTCTAAGATTTTCAACTCGAGAGAAGTTAAGGCTGAAGATAAGACGGTAACTGAATCAGAATTAAGAGGATGATGGTGATACTCAGAGTGTTGCCTGATCGAAGAGGCTTAAGGTTTAGAAATGGGAATACCAGTTCTATGAGACAAACCTAAGTGCTTTTGCTATCCTGCATTTGAGTTGTAAGCCAGTGTGGTCTACATAACGACTGTGGCAGGTCGTACATGTATAATTGTAAATTATACAGGATCGCAAGCCCAAAGGAATTGGCTCCTTATGGAGAATAAAGGAATTTAACGATACAGGGTTGGAATTTATTCAAACGAATTGGAATTGAGGGAAATGATTGTTGCGGGTAGAGAGAAGGAGTTTGTTAAACTCGAGTGTCAAATGCTCGAGATAGGGTAGTCTAATGAAAACCTTCTGTTTCTAAACAAAAAACTCTAAACTAAATTTCCCCCCTTTCAAAATATCACGTTGCTAAAATATAGTTATTAGAAGATATATAAAAATAAATTTTCTGAACTTCACCATTTTGTTTTTTGATATTATAAAAAAATCATTAGAAATTACTTTGATAAAAAGCATAAGTCAGAACCAAACTAAGATGAAATTATTATTCAAATACTCAGAAAAAATCCCCTTCTTAAATCATAGAGTTAGTGATGACGACCAACGTTAACAATCTCATTATTCATGAAAAACAACATCTGCCAAAACTCCTCGATTCTGAAGTCTACGAACATAGTTTACGAGTTTACCTGCCCTAATGAAGATTGTAGGCTTCAAAATAACTCAAAATATGTTGGTATGACTACCACCACACTTTCAAGGCGTTAGATAATGCATCTACAACATGGAGCCCCCAAATCATATGGAAACCGTGCATAACATCAGCTTAACCAGTTACATATTGGTTAATAACACCACGATCAAAAGAAAGGAGGGAAATAAATCTAGACTAAATACCTTAGAAGCTTTCTTAATTAAAAAGAAAGGTCAGTCATCAACACCCACACTACGAGCTGAAATCGAACTTTAAAGTTCTTTTAAAATTCCGCTTACATAGGAGTAGCCCGTTCCCTTGACATAACGTTTAAGCGAGGAGGAATAAATATCCCCTAAAATCCGTTTTCTTTCATTCTGACTTCACTCTTTTTCAACGATAAAGGAGGAAAGAAAACCTTAAGATCATCACATAGATCGAAAGCCGGGCAATCAAGGAAAATTGACTTGAGAAGAGCAGATTTTGCAAGCCTTCGTGCTGGGCTGACTGATGTAAAGCTAGCGGTATGCGAAGATGTTGAGGATTCGTGGAACAACTTCAAAAATAAGTTCATGAGTCTTCAATCAAATTTCATCCCTCTGAAATGCCTCCGTTGGTCTCCTGTTCAACCAAAGTGGTTTAATCAAGAAATCGGACAACTGCTTAGGGAGAAGAGAAATGCGTACCGGTTATCGAAGATCTCGGGTGCCTTTGACGAGTACCGGAGGCTAGCCAGAAGAGTGAAGTCCAGCATAAGGGCAACTAAGCGTACTGAGGAACTCCGAGTGGCGAGACCCTGCAAGGAGAATCCCAAGGAGTTCTTCGGCTATGTAAATAGCCATAAACCAATCCATCGTAGGATTGGGCCCTTAGTGGACGAAGAGGGTGCATTAACTCACTCAGATGCAGAAAATGCTAACCTGCTCAATGACTACTTCTCTTCAGTGTTTACTAAAGAGTGTGGTCCCATCCCCCAACCTACGGATTCCTACTCGAGGGAAAAGCTGGAGGCAATGGACTTCACTGAAGAAAAAATAGAGAAAAAGATCGCTGACCTAAAGACGAATAAGTCCCCTGGACCGGACGGGTTTCTATCCAAGGTGTTGAAGGAAGTGTGTGATGAAGTATCACGACATCTATGCGCTATCTTTAACATGTCAATCCGGACCGAATGCGTTCCTAGAGACTGGCGTGAGGCGGAGGTGACTCCGATCTTCAAGAAGGGAGACCCCAGCCATCCGTCAAACTACCGACCTATTACTCTGACTTCGACAGTCGGTAAACTCATGGAAAGCATGATGGTGGACAATATGACGTCATATTTAGAGTTAAACCTGCTACTGAGGAGTTCCCAGCACGGCTTCCGAAGGCAACGGTCATGCCTGACGAACCTTGTGGAGTTCTTCCACTTTGTCTTCAGTGAGCACGATCGGGACAAGGCGGTGGATGTGCTCTACTTAGACTTTCAGAAAGTCTTTGATAAGGTACCACACCGCCGACTTCTCCTGAAAGTGCGAGCGCTGGGCATAGACGGAAAAGTAGCCGGCTCGATCGAAAACTGGCTAAGTGGCAAACGGCAACGGGTGGTGGTGAATAGACAGGCTTCTGAGTGGGTGCCCATTACTAGCGGGGTGCCTCAAGGTTCTGTCCTGTGCCCCCTCCTATTTATCATCTACGTCAACGACATGGACGGTGACAGGGTTGCCAAGATTTCCAAATTTGCCGACGATTCCAAGCTTGGTATGAACGTTGCAAAGGATGGAAATACTGCCTGCCTTCAGGCAGATCTTGGGAAGATTGGGGAGTGGTCGGACACGTGGCAAATGCCTTTTAATGTGGGGAAATGCAAAGTGATGCATATCGGCCACAGAAACCCCCAATCTCAGTATATCCTTAAGGGTACTGCCTTGAATTGAGTTACACTGAGAAGGACTTGGGTGTAACTATCACTAACGACATCAAGTTCTCGAAACAGTGCATCGAGGCAGATAAGAAAGCCCAAAGGATGTTAGGCTACATAAAGCGCCAGTTTGGATACCGTAACAAGGAGATAGTACTTTGTCTGTACAACTCCCTCGTCCGGACGCACCTGGAGTATGCCGTACAATTTTGGAGTCCTTCGTTTTGAAAGGATATCGCAAGGTTGGAACGTGTACAAGCCAGAGCAACCAAGCTGATTCCCTCTATCCGACATAAAAGTTATGAGGATAGACTAAGGGAATTAAATCTGTTCTCGCTGGAAACCCGTAGACTGTGTGGTCAGCTCATCGAAGTTTTCAAAATACTTTGAGGGTTCGACAATGTTGACTACCGGGATATTTTCACACTGAGTGAGAACAGAACGCGCAATCACGGCTTCAAACCTAAACTGAAGCGTTACAACCGCAAACTGTGTGGAAATTTTTTCACTTACAGTATCTGCGATAAGTGGAACGCACTTCAAGGGGAAGTTGTCAACAGTGAATGTGTTGACCAGTTCAAGTCAAGACTAGACAAAGTCTTGAAAAGTGGCCGTTTATGGACGCAAAACAATTGAGCAGCCATGTGCCCGCTCGATTGCTAGTCCAAAAAAACCCTCTTTGAATGGACCATAAGGTCTCCTAGGGTACTTTCTTTCCTTCCAACTCCTTGTAACTTCGGTTTAATTATACATATTTCATTTAAATAAGAGATTAACGTCGGAGAAGTTGTTTACCATCTACAAGATATACTAAAAAAGATAAGAAAAATAGAAAGTTTCAAAATAAAATGAATAAAAGAGAAATATACTATGGTCTTAAACAAAATCTGCATATATACAGTATATATATAAATAAAATATACATATAAACAATATATAGAATATTATATACTAGTAAATATTTCCCATTTATGTTACAAATTAAAATATTTATAATATTTAATCATTAATTTACCCAGACATGGACTCTTCTTCAGTGGGTGTCTTGCCACGATAATACTGACAATCAGGAGCAGTGGGTTGGGCAGGACCTGCTTGCAGCTCTTCGGTATTAGCAGAGTGTGGAGGAATGAATATAACGATGACAAACAGACACTATTTTGTCTATACAGCTTCAACCATTACGCTCAGCATTAGGCCAAGACTTTACCCTCCCCTTTCCCGCTGCCTCCAAACCCTTCGAAGTCGCTCGCAAAGATGGATTTCGGTCCGTAGATTTCTTAATTTACGAGACTGGTGGTGTAGTCCGTTAATATAAACATAAGAGGGCGTGAGAGCATTTAAAATGAAAATCTTGCTGCCTAAGGCTTCGTCGGCCGGAAATCTATGAACAGGCTCACTGTCCCCTCCGATTGTTTATGTCTATTTTCCCCAAATACACGAAATATCACTTTCTCCGTGCGTAAACCCTAAGGGCCGAAGTGTCACAGCGTTGAAAATTTATGCCCTAGTAGAGGGGCTTTACTGTGAGCTAGTGAGGATTCACCCCTCGTAAACTCCCTTGTCTCCTCCCAGGGGATATTCGACGTATATAACTCGATCTTGAGAAATTAAGGGGAGATTCGACTTTGAGATTATGAGAGCAGTTAGGGGAGGCACAACCAGGCAAGCCCTATTCCCAAGTGGAAGAAACTGCTCCCGAGAAAACCCAATTGGCTATATTTACTTAAACAAGACTAACACAAGACTAACAAATAAGAAGAAAAAGAGGCGAAGTGCCCACAACTAAAGCAAAATGAATAAAAAGACATTATATCCTAAACACCGGCAAAAGAAGAAATATAAATTATCATTAAAAAACAAAGAAAAACATATATACATATAGCAAACAAAAGACTTGAAAGGCTTGAATGCCGCGACGGAGGAAAGATAAAAATTTATTTAATTAATTAAATATATATATATATATATATATATATATATATATATATATATATATATATATATATATATATATATATATATATATATATATATGAGTGTGTGTAAGAAAAAGATGGAAAAACGAACCAGAAATGACAAAGTCGCAACGCGACTAAATGGGAGGAAAAGAAGATCAAATACGAAAAAACCTGAGAGATGCACTCTACACCAGGGCAAAACAAAAACTTCTTTTTATCTTTATATACCTAGCACGCATTTTCATTCTTATTACATCAAATTCAAATTCAAATAGAGGAGAATCGGTGTAGCCATCGAGAGAAGAAGATGAGTCCTTGATTCAAACAGGAAATAAAGAAGATAGTTGGAACCAATCGGGACTTACCCTCCCGAGGCTGTTCCTTTGTTCACTTAGAAAAGCAAACCAGTAGTATTGAGACCCTCTCTCCTACCATTCTCGTCCAGAGAAAATCACGTATCTCAGTTTATTGAAAAAGCAGAAATACCCCTCACCATTGAGGAAGGCCAAAGTGAATTCCCATTTGAGAAAAGATTCTCATCTTGGTTAAGTCTCATCATCGAGAAGCCAGAATTGGTAACACCGGGATTGGGATAACTTCGAATTCATCCTCACTTACATTGTCAAGTCGAGAGAAGCATCAGGTGTTTTCCCGAATCACCTCACCACGCTTGCCTCACGTCAGCGAGGAGGCTCAGTTTCAAGGTCACCCAACTGTAGACACACTCTGAGTTAAGGGTAAAAGGAATACAAAATTTATTCATTTTTATTATTTCCCATTCCATGTGAAAGTGTATTCGTAACAAAACTTTTTCAATCTGGCAGTCGTAACCAGTCTATTTCAATTTCAAATGACTTAGGAAATAGCATTAATTTAGCTTAAATCTCGCGTATTAGAAGGGATATTTGCATCAACCATCTCGTATTACTCATTTGTAGTGTTGATTTGATTTACACCCTCTTGCTATAGAATTAGTGTATTTAAAGATTTAATATTTCGTTATTTTATGTGATAAAAAGTATATTTTGTCGGAGTTGTTTAATTAGACCCTCGAACCCAGTAAATGGCAATAGATATATCATAATACGAAACCTCCCTGGTTAAAGAATTGAAATAGAGAATTCTCAGAGAAAAGTGGAACGGATTATCTCATGTACGAATCAAACGTACATACGTACTTGGCGGTAAACCACGACACAGACGAACTTTCAGAGGCAGGGTCCTGGGTAGAGGCCGCTTGTGAGGCACGGTTCGTCTTCTTGGCATTCTTATTCCTTATCTTGTAGCAGAAGTCTGAGTAGTGTGTTGTGTTCAAAACTCCAAAGCTTTAGTGAAGAACGTTGTGAATTCGCTCTGCTTTTAATGTCGGTGCGGACGCGGTACCCATTCGTTCTAATTGCTCTTCATTAGTTCCCCTTTAGTTCTAGTCGCTATGCATGCGCTCTTAATTCTTTCCCTATTTGTTTGTATTCGTTTTGTTTTGTTCGTCATTCGTCAATATCGTTCTGCATACCTTCCTTCATCGTTGTGCATCTGTTCTTTATACGTTCGTAAATCGCTGACAAGGCATCCCCAAATCAGTTGTTCGTCGTGTTTAACGTCGTATTCGTTATATAATCGGCACTCATAAGTTTATGGTGCGCTTTGGATTCGTTACCCATCGAGAGTTTTTTCAGTGTTGGAACGAACACCAACGAATGTAATCGATTTTTATACCTCTCACACTCGTCGACCCTCTTCGTCGAGGTGTGAGGGGCCATTTAATAGAGCTAAAACAAAATAAGGATATTGTGTTTACAAATTCTGACAAAAGTAATCAGATAGTCATTATGGAGAGCGATACTACTCTGCTAAATTAAATGATTTGCTAAATGATAGGAACACATATGAAAAACTGAATAATATCCACTTGCAAACAAAACTAAATCTTTCAAGAGTTCTATCAAAAATATCATCAAAGGGTTCTCTGATCAAATTAAACACCTCAAAGTGTACAATCCCTCTTTACCGTCTATGTATAGTTTACCGAAAAACATAAATATCGTAATCCACTTAGATCGATTATTTCTAGCATAGAATTCCGCGTGTACAAACTTTCTCAGTGATTAGCGAACATCCTATCCAAATAAGTTGGTACTATTTCTGAAGCTCAGATTATCCATTCTGGCCATTTTGTTAAGCAGTTGCTAAGTTTTGTTGTTAATAGCCTTTTCTAATAAAGTTCATGTTGATGAAGCCCTTGATGTTATTACTAAAAAACTTGCCTTTGTGTAACCTAACATTAGCCTTACCGAGTAATAAAATTGTGAAGTTGCTTCCTTTGGGCATTATAGGCATTGTGGTTAAAGATGAAGATTGTTTTTACAGACAAAAATATGGCCTGAGTATGGATAACCCCCTTTCACCTATCTTATGTAATTTGTTCATGGAAAACTTTGAGAAACACCTCTTCCCCGCTATCTTACATAATCCCATAACTTGTTTCTCTATGCGGATGATGTATGTGCCACGTGGCCTATTAATAATAACGCATTTGATTCTTTCTTTGAACAATCAAACAACATTGACCCCACCGTTACATTTAAAATAGAACAGGAACATAACAACTCATTGACATTTCTTGATGTCGAATTATCTAAAGTAAAAAACAAAGCATTTTGTTATGTTTACCGGAAACTAATCAACTATTTCTCTTGCCCCGACAAATTTGTTAAAATGTCCGTAGTTTCTTCCCTTTTCTAGAGAGCATATCGCTTTTTTTATCCTTCTTTCCTGCAGAATGAAATTAACTCGATCATCCAAACATTCATTTAGCTGCAGTAACCACTTTGCTTAATAGTAAAATGTTATTATAAAGCCAGAACTAACTTTTACTCAGCAGCCAATCTTAAGGAAAATGTATGTAATAGTAATTACATTCCCATACTCGCCCCAATTAATTAATTTTAAAAAGTTGGCACAGGCCAACAAAATCAATGTTGCCTTTAAATACCAGCAAACGATCCGAAATGGTTTGTCTAAGAATAGCTCTACCGATGAAGAACAGGGCGTTTATTATATTCCATGCCAAATTTCCAATATGGTATATATTTATGAAAGCAGCAAATTCTCAAAAAAAATGAAGGAATACAAATGTGACATGCACTGTGGTAGCCTATCTTCTAGCCTGTTCCTACACATGTCAAATGGAAACCATTCAATTGACTATGATAAGCAAAAATAATTCATAATTCTCACAACATTTACATATGCGTCTGATAAAGTCAGCTCTTATAAGGAAATTCCAAACTTTAATACTTTCAATGGGTAATTCAACACTAATCCCTTGATAAGCAGAAGAATTGCTCTTCCTCTGATCGAAAATGCCACTGTTCCATACCGCCCCCTCCGCCCTGTAATTATTATATTCTGACTTTTAAATTTTTGTGTTCTTAGGCTAAGCATCATCTGTTTTCATTAGTTTACTAACGATTGAAGATGACGGATGTCTCTGTCGAAACCTGGTTTCGCAAATAAATCAATCCTATCACGGTGATTTATTTCCTGGATTTACATGTATGTTACTCTGTAGCGTCCAATTGCAAGGTGGAGTAGAGCCAACAAGAAATCTTACAAATGAGCACCCTGTTGGCACTATGAAATATTGAAGGTGGGCACACTAATCCTACATTGAAATAATATATCATTCTGTAATAAATAATCAATGTAAGACAAAACAAATACTTGTAAATAATGTAAAATTACAATATAATATTCAATGTATCAATGCAAAGAAGAATATTTTGTAATAAAGCAACTGAAATGGTTGTGCTCCCACGCGAACATACACGCATACATACATTAGGAAACAGGTTCAGCCAACGACCTGTCTGCAGAGATAAACAGAGACGGTCGAATCATCTATGCATACATAGAACGGAATCTGATCTGACCTTCCAGAGTTGACATGAACCCCTGAAAAGACAAAATCAATCTTGCTACTAATGTTGGCTGATAAAGTACCGTTAGGTTCCCGACTTCAGATACTATCTTGATGTACACACACAACCTTTGACCAAATAAACTCCACCCAGCAGTCTTAGTAGACAACACACGCGCATACCCTTTGATCCGATAAGCTCGCCCTCCGCGTTCAGATTAGAGAAGCGAAGCCACGCCCCCTTAATTGGCGTTAGTATAAATAAGCCGGCAGAAACATACAAGACTATTATTATTAGTATCATTATTACCAATGGAGAATTGGATTATCATTATTAGAATTGGCGTTGGCCTAGAGTCAAACATTATCTCATCTTCAAAAAAGTCTATCCATACTCGAAACTATCTGATTTAGAAGGAAACTTACAAGAAATATTGAACATTAACACGGATAGTCAGCCAAAGACGTGATCACACAAACAAACCACAGAAAACTTAACAATTTCACTTGCCCAAACTTTCATATTGGAAAATTTTTCAGAACTAAAGACAGAATCCCACCTGAAATGAGCTGTTCAGTTGTCTATAAATTCATTTGCCCCAGGTGCCACCAGGGGATCTACATTGGCAGCACTGTTCGCTCACTTAGGGCTAGGGTCTGTTCTCATCTTGGTATTAGCTCTCGCACTGGCTCCACCTTGACCAATAAAGAAACTTCTCCCATTCGAGATCATTCAATTAAATGTAAGACAGAAATTTCCCACAAAAACTTTCAAATTATAGGACATGCAAAGGACTCCACTTCCCTGCGCATTCTCGAATCATTATTTATAAAACAACTAAATCCCAGTTTAAATTCTGATTCAACTGCTTTTCCCCTTCTCATTTCATAAACCACTCAAAATATTTTCACAACCTACCAATCTCTAATCGGTTCCCTTTATAATCTTTCCTCAGTCTCTCCGCTTTTACCGTCCACTAAAGGTGACTAATATTTTTGTGTACCAATTAATTGCCCCAATTAGTATATTCTTATATTTATCCATATTTATAGCATTTATATTCAGTGTCAAGTTTTCAAATGATTTTTTCACATTTTCATTTTATTAAATAATTTATTCCTATTGCTGCTTCATTTAGTGACTAATTTCTGTGTCAACCAATAATTGTATCAACTAGTGTTATATTTATGCATATTTAAAGTACCCATAATTGATCCATATCTAAATTTCAATAGTTTTCAAACGATTTGCCATAATTTCAATTAACTAAATAATTTATTTTTAACTTTGTGTGCATTATAATTTTTGTAATTTTAAACGTGTTCCAAATCTCTTTTATAGACCAGAAGATGGGTAAGATACCCGAAACGTTGTACTTAATTAAATGAGAAATTTTACATGTCTCATTTTGGGATATATATATATATATATATATATATATATATATATATATATATATATATATATATATATATATATATATATATATATATATATATATATATATATATATATATATATATATATATATATATATATATATATATATATATATATATATATATATATATATATATATATATATATATATATATGCCGGTAAAGAAGGAAATTTTTGGCCAAATAGCTCTTCATCGAAGCCCTCGGAAGAAGCTCCTCTCACATACACGAGAAGAAAAGCATTAAATAAGCTTTGTTAAGACAGACGAAAAAACGGTCTTTCGATCTGCCTTTTTTAATTGTCATCCCTGCAAGTCGAAGAGAATAGAAAATTTGTTTTATCCATTCTAGCCGCGCCATGTAAAATCGATAATTATTTACAATAGTGCAATTATAACTATGCGGTTGAGAAGACAAAATTTTGGCTAACTAGCTCTTCATCGAAGACCTCGGAAGGAGCTCTTCTCACATACACGAGAAGATACCGCATAAAATAAGCTTTTCTAAGTGCAAGATCGGCAGGAAAAATAGCGTGCATCCTTAGTGGCAATTATGATCACAATTCTTAGTGCAAAATTTTTACTCACTATTTGATTTATATATCGAATAACTAAATCAAACGGAATAGAAATGCCTACAAAAAAGTGTCTGTGAATGACGAATTCTTGCTGCAGTAACAAAGAGATTCAAATCAACCGAGATAAGTGCTTTCTGATTATAATCAGCATGCCCTTATCTGGGTTGGTTTGAATCAATAATAATTGATGTGCAGAGTGCATTATAAGTATTATTGATCAAAATAGCCTGCAGGGAAATATTTATTAACTTTATACATAATAAACGTAATATTTAGCTAAAGGGTCTACAGTAATTGGAAGAAATTGGCAGTACCAACTGGTATTAACTTAACTGATGTACTCACCTATGTTTATGAGAACAAGTCCATTGATGATGTATGGTCTAAGTATTCTTAATCTTTCGTGCTTACCTAATGATTAAGAATTTGAATGTTGAATTTGAAGTGAGGAGAGAATTTCGGGCATTATACTGAAAATTTATACCTATAATGATGATAATGACCGAAAACGCATATTCTTGAGCTCGTAGATAGAGTATACTTTATCTTAAATGTGGGAATTGGAATTAGCTAGAATAAAAGTTAATCCGAAACGACTAAAATGAGTTAATCCATGACCACAAAAGTTATGCGAACTAAAAACAAGACGATAGAGAGATTTAGCTTAGCCAAATTAGGAACACTATGTATTGGCTAAGTTAGATCTCTCCTGCCTCTTTGTAACAGGAAGGAGGAGGGAAGACTTTCCTTCTCTTTCTCTCTAAAAAATATTAACCACATATATATTTTCGAGGTATAGCCGATATATATCTATCTATGGAGGGGGAGTAGATTAGCCGAGTGGTGAGGAATAGATCGAAATGACGTCCAAGAGACCTTACCTCGGCTCCGTTACCAGATCATGAGGTAAGATAATGAGGGGGAATAAATGGAGGGAAACTGTTGCCTGAGTACGCAGGAAAATAACAAAAAGCGAGTGCAGATTGGCCGTTAACTGCTAGCTATGCCTGAATGCTGTTCGGTGTTATTTAAAAAGAGAAGTAGAAAAATAATATTTAATAACACAATAATAAATAAATATAATTTACACAAATAAAATTAAATTGGATT
The DNA here is from genome assembly GCA_963969495.1 of Ceratothoa steindachneri. Taxonomy (NCBI): domain Eukaryota; kingdom Metazoa; phylum Arthropoda; class Malacostraca; order Isopoda; family Cymothoidae; genus Ceratothoa; species Ceratothoa steindachneri. Next base: position 39,378,868 of record OZ018322.1, on the reverse strand, counting down.
ATCCTAAAATTTAGGGCTCGATAGTGGGGAAAAAGTGACAAAAATGACCAAACCCGGATTGAGTCTTCAAAGGCTGCGCTGAGCCAAAATACAAATGAATATTTAAGGGATGACCGAATTAAAGAGATCCGCACGCGTCGACGTCCTGTAGAAGTTAATGCTTGGGCGACGATTGGAGGTGGGGATCGGGGGGCAATTCGATGAGAAAAATTGCCGTAGGTTGAGATTTACCTCGGAATACCTTGACGAGGGAGTAATTGCCCTTGTGAATGAGAACGGCCGTTACTGTAAATCGCTAATTGACTGGGGCGGAATTCGGACGGGAGAGCTTTTTGCTTTTGCGCTCGTGAAGACGAAAGTGGAACCAAATCGAGAATAGATGTGTCTCGTGCTGGATTCTGAGCCTGTACTTCTTTGATCCGGACGAGTCCGATGTTAAATAACGGCTCACGCTGGGGTGAAATCGCCTTCGGCCATGAAGGGGATTCTCCCAAGGTAAACACAGGGCTGGGGGTTGGACGTCTTACAGCCAGGAATTTGTGATAACGGATGTCTTTCCTCACTCTCGCATGCTTTCAGATGGTAGCGGGAGGCAAGATTGCATCAAGGCTTGAGAGGGAAAACCTCCATAAGTAAATACATCTTCGTTCCGAAGCCTATTCGCGTGGTTTTAGGCCAGTTCTCTCGTCCTTTGACCTCATGTGTGATAGCCACGTGGGTTTTTAGGGTCCATGTAGTCTTCTTTTACTCAATTCTTTCATATATATATATATATATATATATATATATATATATATATAATTAAATAAAAAGTTCTATTTACATTGTTGTTAATATATTCATTTGACCATCTAAATTAAATACACAGGTCTGCGTTTTAAAAACAAATTCACGTTCCTCAGGATTTCTCTCTTGTTTCTTAATGAATCAAACCTCGTGAGCTCAAAAATGAATGTATTTTTGTTCAATCAGGTCATATTTTCTCAGTACAGCATACCCCATTTTCATTGAGATTACCTCATTTTTCCTGAAAAAAAAATTCAAAAACCTTTTTCTATCTAATAATGCATTACACTGACCCGCGTTTCATAACTTTTTTTCAAAGGTCAAGGGTTTCCCAGCTGATTTAGAATCCTTTTTGCGTGCTTAATTCAAAAATATCATTCCTTTTCTTTGGTCAGGTCTGGTTTCTAAGATACACTCGATTTTTATTACAGCATATTTTTCCCAAATAGCGCTATCATCCAAGCGTATATGGGCTTTGTTTTTGCTACAGCTGGTCATGGGTTACCTTAAATAACTAGTTATTCTTTCTCTTTTCAGGTCTAGTTGTGCAGTACGATGGATCGGAAGTGTAAGAACCATCCTAACAATTTTTTTTTCATCTGTAGACACGTGGTTCTTCCAGACCGTCAAGCGAAAGTCACGGATTTTGTAAAGAAGGCTTATTACGCTTATTTAGGAGTCAAACTAGAGGACCAGGATAAGGAATTTGCTCCCCATATCTGCTGAAAAACGTGTGGAGAACATACGTGATTGAAGGAATAGGAAAAGAAAGTATGCCATTTGGTGTCCCAATGGTGTGGAGGGAAGGGAAAGATCACGTAACCGACTGCTACTTCCGCATGACAAATTTAAAAGGCATCAATCGCAAGAACAAGCAACATGTTCAATACCCTGATTTTCCTTCTGCCATAAAGCCAAACCCCATGGACCAGATGTTCCCTTTTCTGAGCCGGATATCATCATGGAATCTAGTTCTGATTCCGAATCTACTGAGATGACTGATACAGGTGAGTGTGGTGCATACGAGCCAGAAGAGGACGAGCGATCGTTGCCATTGACCCAAGCCGAACTCAACGACTTTACACGAGACTGGAACCTATCTAAGGAGTCTGCCTCGCTGTTAGGTTCTCGTCTTTGAGAGAAACATCTACTTACCCCAGGAACAACGTTCTAGTGGTATCGGGAACGCGAGAGCGAATTCAGAAAATTCTTTATGTTCGATGAAGCGTCTTCACTGAACTACTATAACAATATTGCTGAACTGATGAAATTAATGGGTATGAAGTATGTTGCCATGGAATGGAGACTTTTTATTGACTCGTCTATCAGAAGTCTCGAGGCAGTTCTTCTGAATAACGGAAATAAGGTTCCATCAATCCCTGTTGGACACTCGGCTGAAATGAAAGAATCCCACAACAGCATGGAAAGTCTGTTGTCTGCTCTCAATTACCAGGAACTTAAATGGTTGATTTGTGGAGATCTTAAAGTTGTTAGGCTTATCCTAGGACTTCAAGGTCAGTACACAAAGTATCCATGCTTTTAGTGCTTGTGGGATAGTAGGATTGACGACCAGCATTATGTTAAATAAGAGTGGCCATCAAGACAAGAATTAGAACCCGGGTCACACAATGTTCTGTCCCACCCTCTGGTTGAACCGAGCAAGGTGTTACTTCCACAACCACACATCAAACTCGGCCTAATGAAGAACTTTGTAAAAACATTGGACAGGGAAGGTGGAGGATTTGCCTTCCTCCACCACAAGTTCAAACGAATCAGCATGGAGAAGCTTAAGACAGGTATATTTGATGGTCCTCAGAAAAGAGAACTCATAAAAGACTCTAGTTTTCAGGATTAATTAAATCCTACTGAACTCTCTGCCTAGCTGTCCCTTAAGTTAATCATTGCAAACTTCCTTGGTAACCACAGAAGTCCTCAGTACCAAAAGATGGTTGCTGGCTTAATGAATAATTTCCGCAAATTTGGTGCGCGTATGTCAGTGAAAATGCACTTTCTTCGGTCCCATCTGTACTATTTTTCAGAAAATTGCGGAACTTCTGTGAAGAACAGGGTGAGGGCTTTCACCAAGACATCCGTGTCATGGAGGAACGCTATCAAAGCCAATGGGATGAGAACTTTCTGGCTAACTACTCTTGGTGCCTTAAGAGGAATGTGGTGTCTGCTCGGCACAATCAGGGTCACTGAAGAGACCATTCATCCATGAGAAGCTTATTTTGTGCATTGTACTCTTTATGCTATCTATTAAAAATATTCTGTAAACCTTCTGTGAGTAAATCGGTCCAATATTTGCTATTATGTGTTTCATTCACAACAAATATTTGGAAATATAGGAGTTTTTGGTATATGCTCATATTTCAAAAACCTGACCTGATTGGCTAATATGAGCTTTATTTTCAGATTCAGTGCAAAAAACTGAACAAAAATTATGTATTATATATTTGACCTTGAAAAAAACGCAGACCAGTGTTATTATTGTTATATCATAGAAACAGGAATGCGCGTATGCAAACTATAATCCTTTTAATAAAACAAAAAAAATAAAGAATGCAACACAATAAAGAAAATAATTCTAATTTTCAAGAATATACGCCCTTGACAATTTTCGTTTGTGACTCTCATCTGGTGCATCACCCTTCAAACACCAACAGTAGTAAGCAAGCATGTTTACGTCCCATTTACCCTGGTACCTGGATTCCATTGTTTTTATGTCCTGTAGGAATCTTTCTTCTTGTTCTTCACTGTATTCTCCGCAGTTATTGGGAAAATAATCCAGATGAGAGTGTAAAAAGTGTATCTTTATATTCATTCGAGCTCCCAAATGTTTGAGACTTTTGAGGAGCTGATTGACCAGGGCAGCATATTCTGGGCCATTTTGTTGCTTAGAAAATTGTTAACTGGAGTTTTGAAAGTTTTGCAGGCATCTTTTTTTTATGTCCGTCATTAATGCCTCATCCTGTTGATCTCTCATCAGGTTCCTGATATAAGGTCCATCAAAAATTCCCGCATGGAGCTTAGCGTCACTGATTTTCAGGTTTTTTCTAAAAGAAATTTAAAAGCATGGCCTTCTTCATTAAGGGTTTTTACATAGTATTTCATTATACTGAGCTTTATATGCATTGGAGGAAGCAGTATTTTGTGAGGAGGCACTAAAGGTTCAGCTATTACATTGTTTGATCCAATTCTAAATGCTTCTCGTGGAGGCAAAACCTTCTTCTCATAGTGCATACTTTCTGCACGACTGTTCCATAAACATAGGAAACAGGGATGCTTCGTAGGCACTTGTTTGCATTTAAAGTATAAGAGACACTACCTGAAAAAAAATTTAGCAAGGTATGTAAATTCAAAGTGTAATATTTAAAAAAAAAAGAATATGAATATGTACTGAAATATCCTGTATGCTGAAGAATTAAATAATTGTATTGGAACTAATTCGATATATGTACATATTATTTGGAGTTTATTGAGTTATGTTTTATACCTTATAAATTAGGATAAGTTCCCAATTAACCCAAAAGGATGCATTAACCTATAGGGACACACTTCAACAAAAAAATATAACTAAAAAATGACTCATGATTTCCAGATTTGCATTCATGTAAAATGTAAGTTGACCAAAAGGTCTATACAAGTATGTCGTAGAATAGGCTCTCGACGATATACCATATATAACTATTCGTTGAGGTAATTATTCTAATATTTCGAGTCCGTGGTAATCTGATTGACCGAGGTTAGTCCAAAAGGTGGGGATGGGGCTAGAGAGGCTTATTTATCTTCAATATGCTTAAGAAGTGGAACGGAGCACAAGGATAGATAATATGGCTAACATTAATAAAATAGAGTTTTATTAATTAAACTATCAACAACACCCAAAAAAATGTTTACATAAACGGAGAAAAAAAAGGGTCGTGGGAATATCTAACTAATCCGAGGATTAAGATTTAGAGAGATTTAAAAAGGTAAACAAATAAAAATTGAAGGGGAGGAATGGTTCGCTAAACCAGTTAAAGCACAGGGTTGCGTTGAAGAAAGGTTAAATGATTAAAGGTAATGCTCAGCTTACGTAATTACAAAGTTGTTGTGCAGAGGAATACGATGCGAAGGAATCTTCGGTCCACTGGCGATTTCCAGCAGAGGGGTTCTTCGGGGGGTTGTCCTTAACGAAGGGGAAGGTCTGTCTCCGAAGAGAGAGAGAGCGAAATGGGTCTCGAAATTACGAGCGATCTTTGTGACAGCAAATCGGAGATGTTTTAGATGAACAATGGAGGTTATTGTTGAAACCAAGCGTTCTCTTGAAGAACGTTAAAAACGGGGGAATTAAATTATCCATACGTGATGTCTTGGGAACGAGAACCGCTTCTTGACGAACGAGCTTGAAGAACAATGGCTGTTCTAACGTTGTTCTCTTTCTGAACAACAGGGAGGGGGGGGGGTAAGAACCGTCTGTTGTCAAACTGGCTCAAAGAACAATAGCTGTTCTAACGTTGTTCTCTTTCTGAATAACAGGGGGGCCTTGTTGACTTGGCGTCTCAAAGGCACGAACCTTGGCACTCAAGATAATCTGGATCTGATCTGCTTCAATCGGGAAAAGCTATGATATAAATAGTCGAAGCCATTCCCTTGGCTTAGGGGACAATTGAGTGGGAGGCTTCGCGGGAATGTCCCGCTGGCGCCTGAGGAAATATCTTATCTGCCCATAAGCCTAACTTAATCTGGTGAGATCGAAGTATGGAGGCGAAACGGGGGGGGGTGAACCTCCTTGATTGAATATTTGCTATGGTGGGCGATAAAGCGCTCTGCTTCCTCTCGCAGAAGCACGTGGCTAGCATATGTTACTAACATGTGATAGCGGGTGAATTTAAGCGGCCTCAGACCATTCTATCACACCCCTCCATTCCAGGGAAAGTTGTCACTTCAGGAAAAAAGAGAGAAGGGACAACCATACAGCTCCGTTTGGACTACTTACTTTCTTGCATCGACCGTACCTTCATGCACCTAGCTAGTATTACCTCAATACATATGATTATGTTGATCATTTGATTATAGGGAAAACTAACCTTTAATACAAACTTAACCATAAAAGAGACATGGAACAATGAAATAATATAAAATTAGTACATATGGGACAAAAGAATTCATATGTAATTTAATGGGTACAAATATATACACATACGAGAAAAAAAAATAGACATTGAGCAACAAAATTCAGACATATACATTAACTAATTATATTACAGGAGAATCTAATTTAAGTCGTACAAGACGGTATATACGTACGTGAAAATCCTAATCCTACGAATTACAAATTAATCTACACTATTTGGTAACGCATTCCTACTGAGTGCATCAGCGACCTGATTATCGGAACCTTTTATGTAATTTATCTTAAATTGGTACTCTTGCAAGAGTAGACCCCAGCGCATAATTCGGCCGTTGGAGTGTCGTACATTCCGAATATAGGCCAACGGGCGGTGGTCAGTTCCTATCTGAAATTCTTTTCCTATCAAATACATCTTAAACTTGTCGATAACCCAAATAATAGCTAGAGTTTCCTTCTCTATAGTGGCATATCTATTTTCGCGGGGTAATAACTGGCGACTAGCATATGCAACTGGATGACTCGTTCCGTCATCCTCATATTGAAGGAGTACACCTCCAATGTCCTCGTTGCTCGCTTCGGTCTTAATCCCAAAGGAACTTTTCGGGTTGGGCAACTTCAAAATGGGGGCAGAAAAGAGCTTACTCTTGAGCTGGTTAAAATGAGAAACAGCGACATCATTCCAACGTAGTCAATTTAGGGAATTCCTTTTTATAAGGGTGCTGAGGGGCGCCTAAATTGCAGCGAAATTCGGGACAAATCGCCGATAGTAAGAAGCTGATCCTAGGAATGATCCTAATTGCTTCTTAGTATTTGGCAGGGACATGTCGGCGATTGCCTTAATCTTGTCCTCCTGTGGACCTAACTGGCTTTGTCCTATTTTAAAACCCAAGTAATTTATGGTTTTGTGGGCAAAATGGCATTTGCTGGGGCCAATAGTGAGGCCATTTTCGCGTAGTCGCTCAAAGAGAGCTAATAGGGTGGTTAAATGATGACTCTATTCACGAGTAGCGACTTTGACGTTATCGAAGTAAAAGGAGACATTCGGAAGTCCATCTAACAACCTTCTCACGAGACGGTTATAGTTACTATAAGCGGTCACGAGGCCAAAAGGAAGGCGCTTAAATTGCATTAAGCCTTTCTCAGTTGCAAAGGCGGTATATGCTTTCACATCGGGCCGGAGGGGAATTTGGTAATACGCCTTGCACAAATCAAGTTCTGAGATGAACTTGGCGTCTTCAAAAAGGTGGTGGTTTTGATCTACCAACGGGATGGGCTTGGCGTCGAACATAGTTACCGAATTTAACTTCCGGAAGTCGATGCACGTCCGATAAGAGCAATCAGGTTTCTTGACCATGACGATTGGGGAACAATAACTAGAGGTGGAAGGTTCTATTATATCTAAACTAATCAAATTATCGCCTTCGGCGTTAAAAGCTTGTCGTAAATGAATCGGCATGGGATAGGGTTTTGAACGGACAGGTTCTAAGGTCTTTAATTTAATATCATGCTCGAAACTAGTAGCGCATCCAGGCTTCTCTGAAATAACGTCGTCGAACTGACATAATAATTCATGTAGCTGACTCTTCTGATGTGGTGTCAGCTGCGCGTCGATATCCAGGTCAGAGGGTTTAAAAGACTCGCCTGGCAGGAAAGGAAGAGGGTAATCGGCATCAGGTTGTATGCGCACTGTCTGTATGACATTAAGGGACTCCGCGGGGTAATCCTCTTCAAGCGCCGATGTTTCGTCCAGTGCTACGAACGTATCTCCATGGGCGCGTCGGTGGTACTTTTCCAACAAGTTGACGTGGTAGAGCTTATCGCCTGCTTGGGGACCAATGAGGTAATCTACCGGTCCTAGTACCTCGCGGACCGAGTACGGACCTTTCCATTGGCTCAGTAATTTATTACTCGCTGTGGGAAGGAGCAGGAGTACTTCATCACCGGGCTTAAATTTTCGATCTTCGGACCTGACATGAAAATAGGTTTTATATTTTTCCAAATTGACATCGGCATTTTTCATAGGCGATGTTTGCGCATTTCTCGAGCCTCTGGTATCCAAGACATAGGCGTAGGATGACTGGAGTTCTTGATCCAGTTGGGGCTTGATTAGCAACTCTTTTAAAATGCTGAGTGGTCCGCGTACATTACGTCCATAGAGGAGCTCGAACGGGGCAAAGTCTAATGTACGCTGAGGAATTTCTCGATAGGCGAATCGGGCGACCAGAGAGATATCGTTGCCATTCGCGGGGCTGCTTGGCACAAATCTTCTTAATAATGGATTTTAAATTTCCATTTAATTTTTCACACATTCCGTTCGTCTGTGGCCGGAAGGGGGTCGTAAAAAGAGGCTTTACCATGAGCAGCTTTCCTACGTACTCTTTCAACTCGGAGGTGAATTGTCGTCCTCTGTCTGAGAGTATTTTCTTGGGGACGCCTACCCTTGAAAAGATGGAAATGAGGGCCTCGGCGCAAGAAATACTTCGATTCGGCGAAGGGGGACAGCCTGGGGAAAACGGGTAGCAAAGTCAACTAAGGTAAAAATATAGCTGTGCCCTTCTCTCGAAGGGAGGTGGATAGGGCCAACCAGGTCGATGGCCACTCTGAAGAAGGGTTCAGTTATGACTGGTCCCCTTTGTAAGGGAGCAGGTTTGACCCGCCCTTTAGCGGACGTCTTCTGACACACATCGCACGATCGACAATGCTTAAGATGTCAGCTGCAGCACCCTGCCAATAAAAATATTTAAAAATACGCTGACCCGTTTTAGTATGACTAAAATGACCGGAAAAGATGCTGTCATGAGCTATTTTGAGCACTATAGGTACATGGGATCGTGGAAGGCATAAAACAGTTGTAACAGCGTTATTACTGTCCTCGACGGATCGGTATAGTAGACCACCTTGCTCCAGGTACCTTATTACTTTAGGTCCACGGACAGTCTCCGTGTCCTTGTTTTGGGCCTTATCCCATAAGGGTGTTAGTGCTTCACACTCCTTTTGTGCGGACCTAAAGTCCTGATTAAGGAGCTCCGAGAATTCGGACGGTATCGGGGTTCTGAGAGGAACGGACTCCTGAGCTTCCTTCTTAGCTCGGCCTCGAGTAAGTGTGGCCTGGGACACAGGGTCGGAGCTTACTTGAGGGCTCTGTCCTATAAGTACGGAACAAAATTTTATGGGTGCTGAAATGACTTCAGCCCAGCCATCATAATACTGACTCTGCAGGTAACATCTAACGACGGGGAATCGGTTCGCCCGCCCAAGGTAGTCATGTACCACCGCAAATTTTTCGTGGTTAGGGTCCACTGGGGGAAGGAGCTCGTCGGACCGGATAAAACACGTGCACCCTGTGTCCCTGACGAGAGTAGATACACGGCAGCCGTTCACGCTGCCCTCCTCAAATTTCAAAGTTCACGGGGAACTTTTATCAAAAATAAAATTTACCTGGTGGCCTGATGGAGGGGGAGAAGTTGATGCTTGGGTCTGCACCACCGGGGAAGCCGGAGTGGCATTAATCTGGTGAATTGGTGGGCTGGTCCGCTTTTAAGCCTAGAATTTTGGGGGCAATTCCAGCTCATGTGGTTTTCTACACCGCAGGTGAAGCATATGATTGGTCGCTTCGGGAAGAGTGATGGTGGAGAAATTTTAAAGGGAGGTTTGATGTCCCATTGTTGGTTTGGGGGGAAGAAGTTTTGGGGTTTTACGGGGCCCGGAAACTTCGTGGGCTTTCCTGGGAAGGGGCGCGAATCCTTGTTCTTTACTGGTAGGGGTATTGGTGAGAATTTCAATTCTCCTTGGGGTATAAATTATGGCTTGCGGCATAGACATCCGCTTCTTCGGTACACTCTTTAAAGGTCTGGCACCGACGATCCTTGACGAACGCGCGGATCTCCGTCGGGAGAGACGCCAAAAATTGATCCCGCAACACGAAGTCTGATAAGGACTCGTAGTTAGGATCAACCTTTAAGGATTCTAACCAGAATTTAAAATTCCTCTGAAGAATGTATCCGAATTGACGGAACGTTTGTCCGGGTTTAATACGACCTTCTCGAAATTCTGGTCGGTAGAAATCGGGAGTCATATTATAAGCGGCCAATAACACAGCTTTTAAGGTGCTGTAGTCAATTGTACATTCAGATAGTGAAAGATATGAAAAGATCGCGCAATTTACAATTTAAAAGGAGAAGTAATCTTACTACACCTTCAGCCTCCAAATCGATGTTATTGATTTCGAGGATCTTTTCAAAGTGTGCTAACAATGCTCCGAAATCCTCTCCATCCCTGAAATTGGGAAGCTTAAGTGGGAGATTGGGCGGGACTTCTGAACGTGAACTGAGTGATTGTATTTCAACCTCTACGCGAGCCATTTCAAGCTGATGGTGAAGCTCAGCTTGTCTTTTCCGTTCCTCTCTTTCTTCTCGTTGGATTTCTCTTTCTTCTCGTTGAACTTCACTTTGCCTTTCTTCTCTTAACTTTTCTCTTTCTGTTCGTCGCTCCTCTTGAACGTACTCAATCAATTCTCTTTCGGAAAGTCCCAAGGATTCTCCTTGCCCTTTGAAGATTTCAACTGAGTCATATTTGCACTTGGGGGCGCAATAGTCAACCAACTAAATTCCTTGCGATGAGAATTATGCCTTCTAGAGAATTAGCCTACCTAAATATGTGCACTGACCTATTCGTGATTGGTTTCTCGACCTAGATAACCAATGACTAAAATAACACAAAAACCCACAAACAAATTATTATAACAGTTCCTTGAGCTACTCTAGATTCTTAAGTTTCACAAAGGAGATAGCAATCGTTAAAACAAAAGGGAACTACTATACTCTATTCTTATAACGAATAACACTATGCTTCACTCGACTAAGACTAGTGTTTGCAAAGATATAGCGTTAAACCTTACACACTTGACACCAAATTTAAATAGTATATATATATATATATAAATATATATATATATATATATATATATATATATATATATATATATATATATATATATATGTATATATATATATATATATATATATATATATATGTATATATATATATATATATATGTATATATATATATGTATATATATATATATATATATATATATATATATATATATATATATATATATATATATATATATATATATATATATATATATATATATATATATATATATATATATATATGTCGTAGAATAGGCTCTCGACGTTATACCATATATAACTATTCGTGATGGAATTATTCTCATTTTTCGAGTGCGTGGTAATCTGATTGACCAAGGTTAGTCCAAAAGGAGGGGGGGCTGGAGAGGCTTATTTATCTTCAATATGCTAAAGAAGTGGAACGGAGCACAAGGATAAATAATATGGCTACCATTAATAAAATAGAGTTTTATTAATTAAACTATCAACAACACACAAAAAAAATGTTTACATAAACGGAGAATGAAAAGGGTCGTGGGAATATTTGACTAATCCGAGGATTAAGATTTGAAGAAATTTAAAAAGGTAAACAAATAAAAATTAAAGGGGAGGAAGGGTTCGCTTACCATTTAAAGCACAGGGTTGCGTTGAAAAAAGGTTAAATGATTAAAGGTAATGCTCAGCTTACGTAATTACAAAGTTTTTGTGCAGAGGAAGACGATGCGAAGGAATCTTCGGTCCACTGGCGATTTCCAGCAGAAGGGTTCTTCGGGGGGTTGTTTTTAACGAAGGTGAAGGACTGTATTCGAAGAGTGAGAGCGAAGTGAGGCTCGGAAGTACGAGCGATCTTTGTGACAGCAAATCGGAGATGTTTTAGATGAACAATGGAGGTTATTTTTGAAACCAAGCGTTCTCTTGAAGAACGTTAAAAAGGGGAGAATTAAATTATCCGCACGAGAACCGTTTCTTGACGGACAGGCTCAAAGAACAATGGTTTTTCTAACGTTGTTCTCTTTCTGAACAACAGAGGCGCCTTGTTGTCTTGGCGTCTCGAAGGCACGATTCTTGGCACTCAAGGGATATTGTCCTCTTCTGGACAATAAGGGGGTTCTCGAGGTAGAGAGTTCCTAGGGGAACAAGGAAGACCAGTCCGCTTCATGCCTCGCAAAGATAATCTGGATCTGATCTGCTTCATTCGGGAAAAGCTATGATATAAATAGTAGAAGCCATTCCCTTGGCGTAGGGGACAATTGAGTGGAAGTCTTCGGGGAAATGTCCCGCTGGCGCCTGAGGAAATATCTTATCTGCTCATAAGCCTAACTCAATCTGGCGAGATCGACGTATGGAGGCAAAACGGGGGAGTGAACCTCCTTGATTAAATATTTGCTATGGTGGGCGATAACGCGCTCTGCTTCCTCTCGCATATGCTCGTGGGTAGCATGTGTTTCTAAAAATGTGATACGGGTGAATTTAAGCGGCCTCATACCTTTCTATCACCTTTCTGCCAATAAAAAAGACTTTAGAAATGCCAAATGTATAATGATCTTACCTTTAAGTCACCACATATCCGCCAATTGTGGGTAGAGTAATTTATTGCATCCAGCAATTTTTGTATATTTTCATAACTTTCAGTAAGTTGGATTGAATGGCCTATAGGAATGGAAGCTATCCTGTTACCAATATTTGGCAACACAGCTTTTTAACTTCTAATTTTAGGAATCTATGAAATATCTCCATTCTAATGTGTTGTAGGGAATTCTAAGGGCCTCAACAAGTAATTTAATATTGGCGCAGTATACTAAAAAGCTGGAAGAATGCTGTAAAAAGTAGCTTTGAAACTCTTGTTCTCTATTTCTGTACCAAAAAAATGTTGTTTCTTAGCGAGAAGATTACTTTCATGAATTCGACAGCTAAGATGTTGTGCATTCTCCTTTGAAAGCCCCACATCACTGGTCAGGTCATTTAACTGAACTTGAGTGAATGGTCTTGCGACCATATCATATGAGGAAACCTGATAAGACTCAGATGTGTCATAATCTTGATCAACTTCCATATTAATCTCTTCATGAACCTCTATATGTTTAGAGGGAGAAGGTATAGGAATTCCTAGACCATGGAGCAGGGGGTGACGGCAGAAGGAACATACGGATATGCCACACTATGTTTATTCTTCTTATTTATACCTGTGGAAAATATAATTGCATATTACATAAAGGAATTGATTTGGAGTTGCAGATAGTACATAAATGTTTAGTAAAAGATATGTTCATGCTGAAGTGAACTATGTTAGTTTTTAATTTTATGCTAAGTGTATGCATAATAATGACATTTTCAGGAGCCAGTATAATACAGAAAACTTAAATACTTAATAATAAAATGCTTAAAATTAAGATCTGTCATGCAGAAATAGCAGTCCGTAGTGTGCTCCTTGCCCACTCTCCACACCATGGAAACCACAAAAGAGAGACTTCTGTTTGCCCTGACTCCAGCGTCTTAAACTTATGTAGCATCCCTTGCAGCAGATATGTGGTGCAAAACTTTTATCTTTATTTCCACCTCTACTCCAAATTATGCATGATACAAAGATTTAATTACAGGAGAGATTGTACATTGCTCCTGGAAAAAAGTCACTTTGCCGCAAACATAGCAAAATATGTCGGAGCTATTCCTACATTTTCTGTTCATTTTTAACTCACCACTATTATTATTAGTATTATACTAAACAATTGATAACATTAAAAAATATAAACTTATTAACAAAATATACTGCGAATACAGTAGTGCAAAAACTATTGAAATTTTGATGTAATATAGGACATGTATAAACTCTAAAGTTTTTATCACCCCCTGTATCGCAAAAACTGGACCTGATAGAGGAAAACGGATGCCAGATTCGGATTTAGGAGGTCAATTTTATGAAGAAACACTACAGAAAACCTAAGGTACATTTTTGACGCAGACCAGTGATACGAGGGGCGGTCAATAAGTTTTGGGAATCGGTAGGGCAAAACAGAGGTAAGGGGATGGCTGTTTGTGAGGGTGTTAGGACAAGTTATGACAAGTCAGGACCCGCAGCAGCACGCTCCTGCCTCATCTATTTAAAAAGCAGTAGCTGATCGCAGATCGTCAGTTACAAATTTTTCAACAATGGAGAAGGTTGAGCACTGCACAGTGATCAAATTTTGACCAAGGAAGGCAAGAATGCAAAAGAGATCCATGAACGCATGGTTGCAGTGCACACCGTCACCGCCCCTTCCTATGCAACCATTGCTCGCTGGAATAGGGAGTTCTGCCATGATCGTGAGTTCCTTGAAGATGACCCCCGTCTAGGACGTCCGTCAGACGTGACCAACGAGGACAATGTGTCCCGTGTGGAGAAGATGATCCTCAAAAATCGAGGGGTAAAGGTCGAAGAAATCGAGCGAGAACTTGGAATATCACATGGAAGTATTATCAACATCATCCACGACAATTTGGTCATGGCAAAGGTCTCTGCCCGTTGGGTCCCTAGAAACCTGACGCCCCATGATTGACTTCAACGTCGTCAAAGTTCGGAGGAGCTGCTGCTTCTGTACAACCAAGACCCGGCGGGATTCGAGTCACGCATAGTGACAGGTGATGAAACGTGGGTCCATCACTGGGATCCTAAGACCAAGCTCAAAAGCATGGCCTGGAAGCACAGGGGCTCTCCGACCCCCATCAAGTTCCGGACACAACCCTCAGCCAGTAAGATCATGGACACCGTCTTCTGGGATTCTGAGGGAGTGTTGATGGTGGATTATGCGCCTCGTGGAAGGACCATCACAGTCCAATATTATGCCGAGGAACTAGCAGGGTTGAAGAAGTGCATACGTCAGAAGCAGCGCGGCAAGTTGACACGCGGTGTCCTGCTCTTCCACGACAATGAATCTGTTCACAAGTCCAGAGTTGCACAAGCTGCCCTGCGCGAGTGCGGATTCGAGGAGCTCAACCATTCCCCTACAGTCCAGATCTGGCCCCTAGCGACTACTTTTTATTCCGTCAGCTCAAGGCTGCACTGCGTGGACGCCGGTTTGGGGACTATGAAGATGTCCAGCTCGCCGTCCAGGAGTGGATTGAACAGCAGTCGGGAGATTTCTGGTTGGGAATTCGAAGCCTCAGGGACAAGTGGCGCAAGTGCATTGAAGTCGAGGGTAGTTATATTGAAAAATAATAAAACTCTTTTCCTCATACCTCGTTTCCTTATATCCGAATTAGAAAACTTATTGACCATTCCTCGTATATATGTACATAATATAAAGGCAACGAAAGTTGAATTTTAATTGCTGCCTTTATGTTTTTTTTTGTATATAAAGAAAAAACATTTTAATTGTCTATAACTTTCACGAGCTGCGTAATTTACATGTAGCCATTTTTTCAAGAATTTATCTCTAACTATTTACCCACAAAATGGTGGTCTATACATACCAAACGCTACTAAAAAATATCTTCTCCCCCTCTCCTTCTGTAGGCTTATTAAGCACAAATTGGCAATCTTTTTCTCATCAAACTTTCTCTTAACTCATTTGTTTCGTACATGGACGCTGATTTACAACCTGACTGACGGCGGGGCCATTTTGTACAGTGTTCAAAGGGAGAGGAAATTACAGGATAACTCTTTTCCTGATAGCATCCCCTTATCAGTGGTTAGTTTGTATTTTATGAAGATTATTTTATCCCTGCAAAAAGATTTATAATAATAACAAATTTCAATATTGTAATGTTTTTCTCGCTAGGGGTCTGTTTAAAGAGTATTCGGTTGATGGATAACTTCTCGTCTATTTTGCCTTATTTTTCTTCCTTGAAACTTGTCATGGTCTAATGATGCGCAAGATAAATCGCATTTTGTTTGTTTCATGTTACTGGAATTCATTTCTCATGTGTCAATATACATTGCTATTATATTCAATCTTCGTTATTCATCATGACTTCAAAATTGCTCTTACAGAACGGGTGCAGTTGCATTTATGAAAAGGTTCTTTGGTTCTCTCACTAATATTATTATAATTTTTTATTTTAAATTTGAAACTGGTAATGTCCTAATGACAATTAAGATTGACACTTTTCTGGTAATATTTTGTAATTGATTATCTCTAAACGTCATTATCTAATATACTCTAAGAATTTTCCCAGTTGCACTTTTCATTTGTGACGTTGAGTAATTGAGAAATGTGAGAAAGAGAACGAAGATCCCTTAAAAATTGAGTGTTTATTATTCCCTTAAATTATTTAGCTTCTGGGAATTTCGTCGTTTATTATCAATTATCTTGGATTTAAATTTTAAAATGTCTTAGTTTTTTTCTATGAGAGTGATAGAACAATGTTTGATGAAAGTGTTATAAATGAAAACTAGGGAAAAAAACATTACTAGGCATTTGAAGAAACTTGTCACACTACCGCAGCCGAAGAAAAGAAAAGATTTTGGTATAAAAATATTATTTAGGAATTTCTGAAAATTTTAGAGACGAAATAGTTTACTAGTATTAACTAGTTTGCTGTCATATCAAGAACTGGTTTGTTCATCCCCTCGCTTAGCTGTATACCTAATTAATGTGTCCTGAAATTCAACTTTAAATTATTCATGTACAAGTTTGGCGTAGAATGTTTGGAGAAGGAGAAGATCTCACCAGGGGACACTATTTTTAGACAAATTAAGCACATCTTCACAAACAAAGGCTGCATAATTTGGAATAGGTCGGATTCAAAACAAATCACAGATATCGAGCAAACTGGTTTCTATATTTATATCTCTTTTTTTATGAAAATAGTAGTTGAGAGTAGGGTAGAGAAAACCTAATACGCACCACGTGAGCCTTAGGGAGCACAGGCTTTTTCTACCTAAGTGGTAAAGACATCTTCTCACATCATGAAGCGCCGCAAACTACAATCAAAGAGATCAGAAATACTAATAGGAGACAGATTGGAAGCAAGCATGCGAGGCATTTCGCATCAAGGTGAACTCCTAATCAAAGACTACTGTTATACTTTATTTTATTGATTATCAACAGGTCTCGATTATGTCAATTTCCCAGCTAACTCTTTGAGATTTAGTCACAACGAGTATTAGTTTTCCTCATCTTGATTTAAAGTTACCTCTCTTGATTGACAACTCTCTTTGATCATTATTCCATCATTCGATTCCAACTTCCTTCATTGGGAAATTTCGAGTCCATCACCTTCTGTCATTTTCGTCTGCAGGTCGTTATTTTCTCTCATTTCACGAGCAAGATCTGTGACTGTGTTTGTTACTTTTACACTTTTCTGCTTCACCGAACCTTTAAAGCTGCCGTAATATTTCCTTACGATTTATTTTGATTTTAATTGATTTTACTTCCATTTTAATTCTATTATCGCAAATTCTTTCCTGTTGATTAAAAGAATAGGAGTCAGCGCACTTGTGCAACTCTAGGAATGGTGTAACAAAACAATGGTTCTACTGCTTGGGAAGAAAATGCGAGTGGGGAAGAAAGGAAGTAGCTAAAGGAAAAGGGAAAGGTGAGAGAAAGAATTAGGAATATAAACGGGGAAAAGAATCCGCCCCTGTCTAGTTTCTAAAATGGAAACATTTAATATAAAACGCGGTCTGCAAAACCTACCTAGGAAGATTTATTGCGAGAAATCGTGTGTGTTATGAAAAGAAATTCCAGCAAAACGATAATCCCCCCTAAAATAAAGAAAATTTAATGTGTTAGGTCTAACAGAAGCAACTCTGCTACATATGATGGGAGACAACTAATAAGATGGAAATATTCTCCATAATTAAAGGCAATTATGAAAAGTGCAAGAAAGATCAAATCATAAGTGAATATACGGCACAAGGTTTAGTTGAAACTTGAATAATGAGCAAAATAAAGGTCAATTTATCGAACAACTTGAGATGACCACTCAATGATTTAATTACAAGTCTGAACAAAATTTACAAAGTTTAACTATTATTATAAAAGAACTGCTAAGTGCTGAACCAATTTTAACCCCTTTCCATGTAAAAGAAGAATCCACGACTATGTATCATTAATTTTCGTCTATTTAAGGAAAAATTGTGATCGATGATTCGTCAGAGAAGATGATATATAACTAGTCTCGAAGTTAGTAAATCTACCGGTTATTAGTTATAGACGGTATTATGAGGTTAATAAATGTGTAAGAGCGTTCTTGTATTCTTGTTGTAGAAGATTCAATGAACTTTTTATTTTAGGCCACTGAGAACGTGGTAGGCTTCCGAGTAGAGAGGAATTCGCTTGACCGAGGCTTAATATAAGGTACGGGGGTTTAAAGGGTCGATATGGATTACCTGTAGCAAGAAAATCACACACGGAGGAATCTCGGAATCTTTATTAGGGTGCAGAACGAGGGTAGCTTTGGCGTAAGAAAGATTCGAGATGGTCGTGTAGTGTATTTAAGCGGACCTATTAATCCATGATGTCTCTCTGACTGGCTGACTGACTGACTGACTCTCTGACGGCCAGAATTACTGACTTTGAGTGTGTGAGTTTGGCAGTATATATTTGTGTCGGAAACAATGGGCGTGGCCTATTATGATCTAATGAAGTTGTTTGGGTGGAGTATATTCCACTCCCTGTTAATTAGTGTCCATGAAGATAGAAATTTGTTTCTGGGTAAAATCTCAAAGAAGCCACTTTGAGTTTCGCAGTCTTTTGTCAGTAAATAATGGCCGCTGATATCGTTTTGTTAGTCCTGCATCTATTAGGCTGAGGAATAAGTTCTTGCGTTTTCTTTTAATGTTGTGTTGATTTAAGTTTTGTTGACGTGGTTTGTGCACATATTGAGAAATAATAATAAATAATGAGAGCAAAATTTGCAAAGGTTAGGCAAAGTCTCTTAACAGCGTAGACTATTTGGCTTTTGCTTAGGCTACGTCTTGAAGTTGAATAATAAGTCATTGCGTTTTATTTAAAAGTTGTGTTAATTTAATTTTTGTTCTGTGGCCTCAAAATGGAATGTTAAGTTGAAAGAAAGGCGCATTTTCGACACTTGTTGTAAATCATTTTTAATCAAGACGGGAACAATGCAAACTCAGCCAAAGCTCGTCGCGATATTTGTGCTGTGTACGAAGAAAATACTTTATCAGAAAAGACAGCTCAATGGTGGTTTTCACGTTTCAAAAACGGTCATTTTAATCTTAATGATGAAGAACGTTCTGGTCGCCCCATTAAGTTGCATAAAAATCGATTGAACGAAATTCTTCATGAAAATCGTCGTCAATCAACTAGAAAATTGGCTGTACAATTGACGTGTGATCAGAAAACTGTAGTGAATCACATTCATTAGATGGGAAAAGTTTAAACACTTGGTGCATGGGTTCCGCACGCTTTGTGCGAAAGTAACAAGCTTCGACGCTCCACGATTACTGCAGGTTTGCTTGCTCGTCACAAAGGTACTCGTGGATATAATGACAGATTTCTTCCCCACATCATCACTGGCGACGAAAAGTGGTGTGTTTATGTCAACATGAACCATCGAATACAATGGCTTAACCCCAATAAAAAAACCACTTCCGCGATTAAAGCAAGGACCTTATCCGCGAAAGAGGATGCTGTGTGTGTGTGGTGAGATTGTGAAGGCATCATTCTTTATGAGCTCCTTGCGAACAACGAGATTGTCAATGCAGAACTCTACGTTCAACAAATGTATCGACTCGCCAAAACTATTCGTGAAAAGCGACCTCATCGAAGTTATGGAGTCCTTGTGCAAAACGATAATGCTCGTCCTCACATTGCCAATATGACAAAAGACGCCATCCAAACGCTTAATTGGAAAATCCTGCTGCATCTTCCATATTCACCAGAGTTGGCTCCATCGGATTTCCATCTGTTCCAATTGACCTTTAACAATTTGCACGGCGTTTCGTTCAATACTGATGTAGAATTAAGAAAATGGTTAGACGAATTCTTCGAGTCATAATCCAGAGATTTTTATTGCGGGGGCATCGAAAAACTAGTTGAACGCTGGCAAGAAGTCGTAAATAACAACGGACAATACATTATTGATTAAATTGCATATTGTTATCAATTAAAAATGAAGTTTTTCTAAAATTGTTAATGGTAATGAATAAATTTGATAAAACCGCAAGAATTTATTCCTCAACCCAATACATCCCAAGCTTGTTTAAACAGCCGACCTTCTATTGCGGCTATAAGAACCAGTTTTGTATGGGTGTGTATTTGTGCATATGTTTGCGCTGCCAGGTGCACGTCTCGAATTCATTCTTCTCGCCTAGAGAAAAATACATATATTATTTACATTCATGTTTTCTTAACACATGTACATTTGTACTATAAGTGATTTGCTCTATTCTAGATGGGTTCATTATTACTAGATGGTATATTATTCCTGTGATAAATACTTATGTCTGCTTTCAGGATTTCATAGGTCCAACAGGGTGCTCATTTGTGAGGTTCCTCACGGGGCCTACTTTACCTTGCAATTCGGGCTCGCTACAGATATTCTTCCACTGATCCATCGTCCAATTTTTGTCTTCTTTGCACTTTTTTAGAAGTTTTTGTAAGATTGATAATGATGAGGAAACTTGTAGCAATGGCAGTCTCTAGTAGTAGTCAGCTGCATTGAGCTCTCTTAGTACGCTTTTGGTAGATATTGACTTGGCAACATGTTGGTTTAGCTTTGCAATCACTATTACAAGATATTTTGACCACCACTACAACAGTCTTGGAAGCGTTAGAAAGAGATGTACGCAGCGAAAAGGTCTATGGGCATTAAATAGCTTTATAGAATTTTTTAAATATTGAGGAGAAAACCATTTCGAATTTAAGGGTTCCTCATGTTTTCATACAGACATACAAGACACTTTAATGGTTTTTTATACCTTACCTTTTACTAATAAAGAGGAAAAAAATGAGGTACCAATCATTTTTACATACTAATTTTTACAATAAAATTTTAACGTTCCCGTTTGGAACGATATGGAAAATGTTGTTTCAGGAACAATTATTTTACTTCTCTAATAAGCTATGATTTATTTTATTTTCTTTTCTAAAATCAAAACTAAATTTTATATAGATTAGAAATTAAGTTAAACGCTTGTGATAGAACGGTCTGAGGCCGCTTAAATTCAGCCGCTATCACATGTTGTTTAGAAAAACGTTGCTACCCACGTGCATCTTCGCGTCGAAGCCGGGCGCGTTATCGCCACCTGAGTCAATATTTATCCAATGAGGTTCATCCCCCCCCCCGACCGTTTCACCCCATTCGTCGATCTCGCCAGATTGAGTTAGGCTTATGGGCAGATAAGGTATGTTCCAAGGCGTGGCTGGGGCAGTCCCTCGAAGCCCCCACTCCATGGTCCCCTACGCCAAGGGGATGGCTCCGACTATTTATATGGAAACTTTACCGATTAGATCAGATCAGATCCAGATTATCTCGCGAGACATCAACCCGATCCGGTCTCACCTTGTGCACCAGGGGCCCTCTACCTCGAACTTCACTATTTTTGTCCAGAAGAGGACAATATCCCTCGAGTGCCAAGGTTCGAGCTTTCAAGACGCCAAGTCCACAAGGCACCCCTTCTGTTGTTCAGAAAGAGAACAACGTTAGAACAGCCATTGTTCTTTGAGCCCGTTAACAAGAGACGGTTCTCACCCTCCTCTCCTGTTGTTCAGAAAGAGAACAACGTTAGAACAGCCATTGTTCTTTGAGCCCGTTGACAAGAAACGGTTCTCCCCCTCCCCCTCCTGTTGTTCCGAAAGAGATCAACGTTAGAACAGCCATTCCTCTGCACAACAACTTGTAATTACGTAAGCTGAGCATTACCTTTGAGTATCTAACCTTTCGTCAACCCTACCCTGTGCTTTAAATGGTTTAGCGATCCATCCCTCACCTTTAACTTTTATTTGTTTGCCTTTTTAAATCTCTGTCAAATCTTAATCCTCGGATTAGCCAGATATTCCTCACGACCCTTTCCATTCTCTGTTTATGTAAACATTTTCCGTTTTGTGTGTTGTTGATAGTTTAATTAATAAAACTCTATTTTATTAATGATAGCCATATTATTATCCTTGAGCTCAGTTCCACTTCTTAAGCATATTGAAGATAAATAACATCGGTCAACCAGATAACCACGCACTCGAAATATAGGAATAGTTCCCTCAACGAATAGTTATATATGGTATATCGTCGAGAGTCTATTCTACGACAATGCTATTTCTTAAAACTTTAACAAACGAAAAGTTAAATTCATTAATCATGGTTCGGGCAATTAAATTTTGGTAAGGTTTGCTCTAATGTTTAGCATCTATAAGGGTATAAGGAGAAAATATGGAATGTATATTATTTGCAATATTAGCAACCTTTATCCCTTAATATATATATATATATATATATATATATATATATATATATATATATATATATATATATATATATATATATATTATATATCCATAACTCTATATTTTTATTCACGTGATTTTTTGGAAATAGTTAATATTTTTTTTAGTTGACGAGTAAACACTCCCCCTTTTCCCTTTTCCTCCCTCTATCTCTTCCTCTTTCTTTCCTCATCTCTCCCACTCTCTCTCTCCTCTCCCTCGCCCCTCTCTTCCCCTGCACCCTCCCCTCTCTCCTCTTGCACCCTCCCCCCTCTCTCTCCCTCTCCCCTCTTACTCTTCCTCTCTCCCGTCTCTTACTCATCCATTTTTAATTTCCGCGCTCTCTCTTTCTATCCTCTATCTCTTGCCCTCTTTCCATGGAGGTCATTTTTGGTAGAGATGATCAAAATAGTTTTGAAAGATAAAAGAGGTCGAAAGCCTACAACCAGAATGGCTCGTATCGGTTGAAGAGAAGCGCAAGCGATTTCGAAGCCATGGCCGGGTATATATATATATATATATATATATATATATATATATATATATATATATACACTCATAAAATCACAAATTAATATATTTTAGGATATTGTACTCCCTAATTAGGGTTCAGACAAAGGTAGTCTAATCCCCCCTCTACTCTTTAAGCCAACGTTAGTCTTGCCTTTTGTTATTCCTTGATAAGGTCTTTGAGAATAAAGAAGAAAGCACTCGGAATCGTTTTTTCACTTTTCCTTTGTAGGTTTTTCTTTATAATTTGAATCACGTTCATATTGTGCTTTTTTCATATATATATATATATATATATATATATATATATATATATACATATATCACTCTCAAATCTATGTTTGATAATGTTGTTACAGTGTCTCTAATCCATGCGTCGGTAAACCCAACCACGTATGCCAAACTTAGCACGCGAGACATCCATCCCTGGCACGTGAAAAGATTTTTCCTCTCTTTTAAGCAAGGAGATGTGTTCACATTCAAATTTATATATATTAAAATTACATATTTTATAATGATAAAATTTAATATATTTCTTTTAACGCATTATTTACAGTATCTTTTGCCATATCGACTTAGGACTGTTGACCATATTATATTATATAAATTGAGCTTTATAATTGCTTGGCACTCAAAGGCAGAAATTCTTTTTTTTAATGGAATTGACACGCAAGACCAAAAACTTTGCTGACTACTCCTCTAATCCATTACTATTATACCTGGGATTTTATTTACTTTTTCATCTTTCTCTCACTACCCTCATTATCTTTCTGTTGAGTGACAATGATGTGGTTGTTTACATCACTTAAATGATTAGCCTGAAATTAAAAGAAGAAAATAAATGAAATGTTCGTTTGGACAAAAGCCACAGAAATATTCTTCTTTGCCTTCTGAAATCGCTTAAAATTTCTTTTCGATAATCAAATTTGATCTTCTGTCCGATCATGGTCGACTATTATCTATGCATCTTTTAGAACCATAATCACTGCGTTCAAGTGTTCTCAGTTACTTGATATTTTTCGCAGTCTAGCAGTTCTTTTTGGAATTGCGTGTGTAATTTAACACCATACGCAAAAGTTTTTCTTTTTCAATATACTTATTCTACGCGCGAAATTTTCTTGAGTGTTGGATAAGTTTACATTTCGAAATATTACTAATAAATATTTATTTAGTTAAAGTTTTTTTCTTACTCCTAACGTCATTAAATTGTACTTTCTTAGTATTGTTTACATTAGTACATTTGGAACTATGACTCAAAGGTGGACAGAGAAAGTAAACCTCAACAAAATGCTTGCGAGGAACTCTTGATCCGTTTTTTTCTGCGCCCGATTGTTTTCAACGAGTCGACTGATCCAGGAAGAAACATACTAATACAAAGCAAGATATCTGACCCTCCTCTCTCTGAAGATCGAAGCAAAGATGTTTATCAATCGGAAAAATATTACACCTTTGAGAAAAGATCAATTGTCTTTATGGTGACTGCTTCTATGATGCTGATTTGATGTTCTCGACAGTTATAAATTATAATTTAGTTTTTTCTCTTCGTTACGTAGTACTTATATCATAACTAAATACATATCACAATTTATTCTCCCCAAATTATTTTGGGGCCATTGCCCCCTAAGTTTCATTCAATGATAACAACTACTTCAATCAGATTCTTAAATTTGCAGTTTCTCAATTCCACGTATTTATTCATTAATCAGATATGATTTGATGATGAAAATTGCCATTTGATCATTAAAATATCAAAGTGATGTTAAGGTTTTACGTGAAAATAGACATAAACAAACTCGAACCTCCTGGCAACGTAGTAAGGAACATAGTTTGTGTTGCAGAATTTATACCACACCAACTAGAGAATACGAAACCAAATCGATGGAGCTCGAAATTTATTCATTCTAATAATTCCCTGAGTGTAACTTCATTGTCAAATTTCCGTAAGCGAATGGAAATCTTTTCCCATCATTAGTCCTTATATGGATCGCACCATGGTCTAAAGTATATACATTTAAAGGAACATAATGGGGTGCATCATAGCTAAAGGTTATATATGTATCAAACTAAATTGAGTATTAATTTCAGTTATAAATCGGCCAGAGTATTTTCTGGAAAGATACCAAGCGATCCTCTAGAGTACAGTCTAACTTACAACTGGTTAAAAAAATCCTGGTATATAAGTGAATAAAACTTCATATACACCTAACCACACTACACACGAGCTAGAGATATGCACTATTTTTAATTTTAATTGTCAATAAAAAATTAAATCTAATATTTAAAACATTTGGCACTTTAGGCGTTCACTTTATTCCTATACGAAATTTTTGACTTTATTAATAAATTACGTAATTTCTTAAGACTTTCATGACAACACACTCAATTCTACTTTGAGTGATCTAAAAGTCGTAATGGTTTTACTTTATATTATGCAGACTACCATGTTTAATATAAATGCCCTTGCCAAATTCTAAAGTTAGTGACAGGGGTGGTCATTATTTATCGAAATTTTTGCTCTTACTTTGAAACAATCGGTTAAATTATTCAACTCTGCTTTTAATTCGTAACATGCGTGATAAAAATTATCAGTTAGTCCACAGCGGCATGCAACTTGGTACATCTTCACTATATCTAACAAAGCCTTCAAATTCAATGGAAACATTTCTTCCGATTAAGCTCCAAAAGTTCATTATGAAAGACATTGATATAGTTATTTGGGCCACCATACACGTCTTCTGGTAAGCATTACAACAACAATTGGAAGTCTTTGAGTGTTATGTCTCTTATTATACTTCAAAACACCTAATGTATCATAAAATAGACCCTTTGATAGATAAAAAGCTAGATTCAAATGAATAATAAAAGTGTGAATCTTATCAATTTGTTGGTTAGTAGTGCTCAAAGTTTCGATGAGTTTTACAAACAAACACAGCAACAGATTGGTATAAGAACTGACTGATTTTCTTTTGCAGGATTCCACCACACCTTTTACTCTCACAATGTTGTCATAATTGTTCACTTGTAGTCGGTGGTCTAATAGTTCATCAGTTCTTTCTTTAAAATAGTTCTCAAACCATTTATGGATTGGCTACATAAATTTAAAGAATTCATTCATACTTAACACTCTATAATTTCTCTTTATCACGTTCTACATATGATCTGAAGTCAATAGACACAACACGGTTTGATTTTTTTAATACTTTAAGATTCGCATTTGGCGAAACCTGACAATATGCCAAGATGTTATATGCAACACCCATTTCTTTAGAAACTTATGCATATGGATCGAGTCACTTCCGACCTATCTGCAATGTGCCACAGGCACCAAATGTTGAAAATGGTACAATGGGCTTTTGTTCGAAATTTTTTAAGAAAAAGGATTGAAAAAGAGAGAGATTTAAAGATTTTTACCAAAATGATTAAAATTAAGTTTGGTTTTTCGTATATTTTAAGCTTTTATCAAAGTTCTTTCTAAGAGTTCAGAAAAAAATAGAAACATTTATCGAATGTTTCTGAAGTAAAAAAATATCTTCGTAGAAGTCTAAATACTACGTACATTAGTGTACGCAGAGATACCCCGACACAAGCTGCGCGTCCCTCCCGTATTCCAAATTCACCTTTCGCTTAGAATTCCCTCCGCCCTTTTCTTGCCTTTGAGACAACCAAATTCGAGACGGTCGTTCATGAAAATGTCTGCCGCTAAAAGACACCTGCTAGCCGAAGAAGGTCCAAGTTTTCGCGCCGTCGTAAACTGCGACGTGGAGCGAAGGTGGGAAAGATTTACTCTGTCTGGCAGCAGATGAAAAGGTCTTTCACACAGCGATACGGATTTTATTAGAATTCGATGCTCTTTCCCGATTTTTGCTCCTGAGGGAAATAAAAGGGAAACATTCCTGGAGTCAGGCAGAAGACCTTGGACCTACGTCGACTGTGTGGAGCTCGTTACACAAAGAAAACAGTTCGCCCGTTGTAAGAATGAAACTTCGGAAAATTTGTGTGTTGCCGTCATGGTACTTGTAGATAGAAAACTTCTCGCAGATCCCTTCTTCCCTTAAGAGTCTGATGTTACACAGGACCTTCCTCTGCAGATTACCCTAGACGTAGCTAAGTAATCGGTTTTGGCTACCCACTCCAGGAGACGAATAATCGGACAGTCACTTTGAGGAAGATAAAGTCCGATTTGAGCCACAGTTTGGCTCACTTTCGTGATCCGGCATAGGATCATCATATCACCGTTCTAGGATTACTTTCTCATTCGGTAAACTCGGACGGCCAGACTAAGTGCGATCATCGTCACCAGAAGAAGATCTTCACCGTCATTCTCAAAAATACTCACGAACTCAAATGTATTGTTAAAGTGAATTATCGCCTCCCCTAACTTCACGAGTTTGTTTGTTAACTAGAATTCCCATCCCGAGCCCATAACTTCGAGTATAAAAAGTGATTAAGTCAATGCTTAATTCAATGATATTTTTCCATTCATTCTGTCGGGTGCGATTAAGACGCAAGCATGCTAGTGAGTAATTTTCAAATATAATCCCCAAGACATGTTATAGACTTACTTATTCAGTGCAAAGATTAATTATATTTATACCTATATACGCTGTTTCTTATTTCTAATTCCTGTACATTAAAGATTATTTTTGTATCTGTGTGTTTAACTATTTTGGAGGATCCTTTGGCAATTAATAAGCAATCCACTCGGCTTAAATCTCAATATAACACCGGTCCACCCATGAGTGGCTTTTACTGAGTGGGGACACACTCAGGGGACCATTATCTTTATTTGATCAAAAGGGAAGCACCGGGGTTATTCTTATTCACTGGAAGTGGCTACGGTAGGTGCATTGGATACACTTCACCTCCGCTTCACCTCGGTGCGGTAATAAAATATATGTTCAGGAAGTGGGACTGGGATTACCCCCTCACAAAACCTCGACAATCTTAATTATTTGTAAAATTCGTGAAGTTCGTAAATTCATTAAAATTGATGCATGGCTGTTTTTTTTTTTAATTTTTCGTATATAAAAGTAAATTTAAATGAGAAAAGCATGAATAGCTTATTAGAAGATATGTACTGGAAGCCTTTAATTTTTTAGACCAAAACACCTTTTCTAGAGGAAGATAGGCCATGGGTCACAGACGGAAGGTCTGCCTGCGAAGCGAAAGTTTTTCCTGTACGGAGGTGTGGCGAAGCCGCTCTCTTGTCTGCTAATAAATTAATCCTTTTATCTCTTTTTTCACATTGATACTTATTTTCTACTCCTAAAGATAAGAAAAAACCTTTCGAAATACAAAATAAATAATCAGCAGGGCTTTTTTACAGATCTAAGGTTGCTGTAATAATTTTAATTTACTTATTCGTTTTTAGGGGCCAGGAGCAATTTCCTCCTGCTACATATTCAAAATGTTAAAATTTGATTTCTTAAATTATAGTGGAAAGAATTAATAAAGCTACTCAAACGTTGCATTCTGTTTCAATGTGTTTATATCATCATTAAAATTTAAATGCTGGAGAACAAATTCCTGATACTATCTTGACTGATCTTGTTATCTTTTTGTTTAATAAGCATCTAACGGCTCATATTTAGTCGGTTTTTGTTTATTAACCGCCAGTTTGATTATCACCCATAAATTCTCCATTGGGTTCAAATCTGGAGAATTCTCCAACCAAGCTCCAAAGAGTTCGATGTTATTTTCAGCCAAGTACTTTGTTATTGCTAAAGATTTGTGGCAATGTGCGCCATCATATGAAAAATACAGTTATCATCTACAAATTGATCCTGAACTGTTTGGAAAAGGTGATAATGAAACAAACCTTGGATAATTGTTAGTGCTCTAATTCCATTTAGATGAGAAGGAACCCCAGAAATGAAGAGGTTTCGGATACTTGTTCGTGGGCACGACACAGGACACGTGAAAGCGCTACCTTTCCTCCTCCAAACAAGACATATTCTTGAAGCTCCAATCGCTAGCAAGCTTGGGACAGGAAGCAACCCAATCCTTGAGATCGGACTTTATTAAGGGGGCGATCTTGGCGTTTATTTGAAGCTCTTGGGCGTTTAAAAGACTTCTTTATAGTAGTATAGCCAGTATTTTTAAAATCATTAATGATCCTAAAAATGGTTTCCCTTGATGCAATATCCTTAGCATCTATCTCCTTGCATTTCAGGTCACTTTGCTGCTGAGCAACTTAATTGCAGGATGTTCCTTGGAATTATTTCTAGAATTGAAAAATATTCAAACATTTAATTTTACAAAAAATATTGAGAAATAGATTATAATAAGACAAGGTCATATATATAACCCATGTTTATCATAATTTATACTCGTTTAATCGAATAGCAAAGCTCCAGGGAATCAAAATCTCCTCCTACAGGAACAGGAGAAGAGCGCGTTTTGGAATTAGCGAAAAATATATATTTTATATATATTTGAAAGGCTCACTTTTTAATATACCGGCAATAACATAAATATTAATTATAATAATTGTTCCTATGACGTAAAATAAAAATATATATATATCGGCTCAAAACTTTTGCCCATGACTATAGTGTTGTGATATTTTATGTACATTATTTGTGTAAATTGTTGCATCTTGTTGGGCTAAGAATTTTTGTACTTGCTGACACCCAAAAGAAGATGAAAGACTCGCAGTGTAGTCTTCTTTAATATGTTAGCCATTTTATATATTTATAAAAAAAGGTTATAACCAAGGTTAAGAAGGGCACAACTCTTTTAGATGATTAATGTTTCGAATAAATTTTATAGGTCTATTTACACTTTGATCCGTTT
The DNA here is from genome assembly GCA_963969495.1 of Ceratothoa steindachneri. Classification (NCBI taxonomy): domain Eukaryota; kingdom Metazoa; phylum Arthropoda; class Malacostraca; order Isopoda; family Cymothoidae; genus Ceratothoa; species Ceratothoa steindachneri. Next base: position 39,349,384 of record OZ018322.1, on the reverse strand, counting down.
TCTCTAGAATCCAAACCTTTGAAGGTAAGGTAAGCTACAGATTTCTGGTTAAACCATTAATGTTAGAATCCGCTAGTGGTTCTCAATAAGGCCTTTTTTGAGTGTCGATCTCTGGATTGTCTACAAGGCTATAACGCTCATAACTCCTGCGTGTTATGTGTTTAGGCAATCTTCATTTTGTTGCGTATCATCCACTATAATCTCTAGAGGCTTCTCATAATCCTCAACCTCTACGAAATAAGTTTTCAGAAGCTGTTGTTATTGAATCATTTTGAATCCTGTGGCATTGGCTTTTCATGGAGTTTGTGAATTAATGATTCTATCTTTAAGAGCTTATTATCACTAACATTTGAGAATACCTCGCTGGCTAGAGTAGACAAAGGCTGAGCACGAAGACATTCGTACATGTCAAGGTTGACTTTAATTGGAATAGCACCTCTTATAACATTCAAGCAAACCATGTATATTTTTAGAATTTTCCAGTTGCGTTAGTACACGTCTTTAATCTTTTCCTTTTGGATCAAAACGCAAGAGTGAAAAGGTGTGTCCAAACTCTAAACATCTGCGCACAGGAGCTCTACATATATTAAGAAAAATATTGGATGGTAAGTAGTTAAATATTTTATGAGTCTAAATTGAGGTAGAATTTTTTAGTAAGTTATTCAAATGTGATTGAATGAAAATTCTTAAGGGGCACTAAACCACCAGATAAGTCCTTTTTAAAAGACATAGGCAATGAGCTTAAGTCCTGGAAATAAAATTATTAATCGCTTACCAGGAACAACTATTAAGGAATGTGTAACGTAAATCTTAATTATATCATACTTTAAGTCATTTTAGCCTGAAGATTAATTTTTCTTAAGCTTAAACTAACTACAATATTTCTTTAAGATATCCTTTTAATATATTTTTAGTTTAATTTTAATGTAAGTTACTATCTTAGTTATCATATTGGTAATACTTCAGTTTAGGGGCGCAAGATAGGGGGCGCTGCAATTTAGGCCTTACGACGTCAGACGTCATAAGGCGAAGCCCTTCATTTCCAAAATAACAAAAAATGTTAATTTTGGGCAGAAATAGCCTAAAGTAGGCAGCGCTATCGTCTTTATTATTTCGATAAAAGTGCACAGCTGATCGCACGTTTATCAAAATAAAAAAAGACGATAGCGCCGCTTAATCTACGCTATTGCCGCCCAAAATTAACAGTTTTTAGCTACTTTCGAAAATAGGGGGCTTCGCCCTCATACCCAACTTTATAAAAACCTGGTAATATTCCTAATTCGAAAGGATAACATTAGTTTTGAATGCATAAGGCGATTGCTAAATGTCGGCAGCGATATCGTCGTCTTAAATTATCTAACAATATACTCACTTCACGACAAAAGCTAAACTATCTCCACCTTTAACTATACCTTTGAAAAATCTTCCCTCTTAAAATGAGGCCACAATCTATAGAAAAGTCTATTAATTCGACCGAGAAATTAAGACAAGTCGTATGAAGTCGAACAAACCAGATTGGTAAGAATCAAGCTCTTTTAAATGCTTGGTTTCGGGGCTGCCAATGTTTCAAATAAGGTTGAATTAAGTGTTGCCAGTGTGTGAAAATAATATTTAGTGTCACAAAAATAGGTAAACAAACATACAAAGTTTAATACGTGTAGGGGAATCGTCACTTCCCCCCCATCCCCGTTCACTCGTTTTGCAGTCACAAGGCGGTTACCGCAAAGATATCCGCCCCAGGCATCGGCGGGTCAAGTGCGTAACCGCAGCGTCGCACCTTTCGGCGCCATGAAAGACCCTAAAGGTCAAAATACAAGATCTCCCCCAGGAGAGCGAGATTCAATTTCACGTCAAATAAGAAATTGGAGACGTGTTTCTCCCAAGCTCGAAGGCTAACAAAGAGCCAATGTAAGACTTCGTGGGAAAAACCGTTGGGCAAAAGAACTCTCCTGGGGCCGTCCTCAAGCCCCATCCCCCCTTACGACTCCCCCAGTGGGGTGACAAGGTATAAATGAGGAACACTGAGGAAAATCGTGGTAGTATATGTCATATTCCAGGTGACGAAGTCCTCGATTAAAACCAAGCTACCTAGACTGGATTGGTAGTGTACTTGGCTCGCCAGACCAAGAAGTACCCTGCAAGAGAGACAGGGCTACCTACCTTAAGGGGCTAAGAACAGGCTCATCCTCGAGCTAGTCCCTGGCTATCAAACCAAACATTAAGTTAACTTTGTTAAGTTCAACTTACTCTCGTCAGAGAGACTCCTCATATCCTGGTACATCTTAAACACCAGGGGTATTCCTCGTCCTTGAGGAATTAAGCAAAGAAGACGGAAAAGGCTCCCCCTCGAGCCCGTTACTCGGTGGCCACACCGAACTCATAAGTTAACTTGGTTGAGGAACCAAGTTCAACTTATTCTCGTCAGAGAAACCCCGTCTCATCGATCCTTGCCCTTGAAGAAGACTCTCCCCGAGTTCAGTCCTCGTCCATGAGGAATTAAGTAACGAAGGAGAAAAGCTCCCCCTCAAGCTCGTTACTCGGAGGTCACACCGCACTCCAAGTTAACTTGGTTTAAGAACCAAGTTCGACTCACTCTCGCCAGAGAGACCACGACTACCTTGGTGCCGCATAAAGCACCGTAATTGTTTCCTTCCTTGAAGACCCCCCCTCCCCGGAATACCGTGTGGACCCCCCAGCTGCTACCCTCGCCAAAAAGACATCCGTGATCTTGCCCATCTACATCTGGCCAGACGGCACGCGTCGTGAGTCAATAACATTTCTGAGGCCTTTAAATTCCAGGAGAGTCCGTAAGCCTAAATCTTATATTATTGTTGTGTGTAGAAAAATGAACCAATTTTTGAGGGTCAAACTAATTTAATTAATTCTTGTTTATGATAATATTCAGAGTTTTGCTGCAGTTAATGTTTAGTTAGATGTTGTGTATTCAATAGTTAAAGTTAAAATATAAGTTTATTTTGAGATTATTGTGCGTTTCTCTATATCCTTACGTGTTTCGGAACGGCTCTGTTCTTTAAGATATTCTTATAATATCAATATATTAGCACTCTTAGCACTCTTAGAACAAAAAGGGGGGGCATTCTACGACATTACTATAAAAGTGGTGTCAGGTGTGAGGTTTTATATTAGAAAGAACCCAGCAGTGTCTAATTAAGAAAGAGCCAACACGTAAAGGAATATCATAGCAGGAATAAGAGAATGATTGACGAGAGGAAAATTGGTAGAGTTAGGGGTGGTAACAAACTAAGGTAATTGGTAGGCCAAGGGGAAAATTTGTTGTCGGAGTGGCATTTCTATCAATATAGTAGTGGGATTAAGGGTAAGTTATGCCGAGTGCTACCTGGTGAGTGGTGGCATAATTACCTGAGAATACAGAAAGGAAAAATCGACGGACCAACACAAAATGGATCCGGTCAAAAGATTTTACCAACAAGCCCAAAGTCTGGGACTTGAAGGCACAGAGATGCATGACTACGTCATGGAAGAACTAAGAATAAATTGTGAAGAAGAAAAAAGAGTTTTGGATAGAGAAGAAGAACAAGAATTAATAAAGTTTAATATAGAAACAGAGGATATAATAAGAGAGGATAAAAGAGGATGGGAATTAATGAAAATACGGATGAACCGGAAAAGTGAAGTAGCCCGAATACAGCGGAAAATAGAAATAGAGGAAAGAAGATTCTCAAGAGGAAGTAAGACAAACGAAAGAATAAGACAGTTGAAAAGATAAGCAAAAGAATTCAGAATAAGGATAGAAAGGGAAGATGAAGAAAGAAGAATAAAGATAAAGCTGGAAGATGAAGCAAGAAGAATTCGACGGGAAAACGAAATAGCGAAAGCAGTAAAAGAAACCGAGGAAAGGAGAATGAAGAGGGAAAAAGAGTCGAAAGAGAGGAGAATAAAGATTAAAAAAGAAATCGATGAAAAAAGAACACAGAGGGAAAAAGAACTTGCTCAAGCTGAAAGAGTAGAGAGAGAGAAGAAAAGGAAAGATTGCTCGCACTCGAAAGAGCACCTATCGAGAATCTGATAGAGGCCGAGGAAGTTGGAGCTCGGCCTGGACCTAAGAAAGGACCATCGAGGGAAACCCAGCCAAATAAAGTAACGATGGAAGAAGTAGAAAGTAGGGATGAGTTACCAGCAGGAGTACCTAAAGGAAAATCTACGAGGAGAACCCAGCCAAATGGGGTTATCAGGGAAGAAGTAAAAGGTAGGGTAGTGGTACGGGCAGGTGTACCTGAGGAACTACCTGCGAAGAGAATCGAGTCAAATGAGTTGACAAGGAAGGAGGAAAGAGGTGCTATAGCGATACACCCAGATAAATCTAGTCAAATGGTAGACACGGATGAGTATCCCCTACCGCTAGTAGTCTCCTCCCCGAACGGAACGTCCACGGAGTTACCGCTGATACGACAAGTCGTAGTGAGCGCCACGCCCATTAACGACCTCGTAGGGAAAAGTTTTCTCGATCCCCAAAGATCGAACCCACACTTGATCTTACAGTATATCTTAATAAAGAAGGATTATAGGACTCAAGTTCTCATCAATTATGGCCCGCTGCAACAGGCCGCTCTAGCAATAATGTTCAGTTAAAGGTAGTCAAGTACCGTATGAAGGGTAATTCGAGTAGGTTGAAATACCGCTACCATTTAGAAACATACTGAGGTAGACTTAATAACCCGAACGGCCGACTCAGGCGCGGTAAAGTATTGGTATTAGAGCACCATTTTAGTATTAGTTACATCAAAGGAGCCGATAAAGTACCGCTGCTCTATAGGCGGAGACGAAATACCATTGAGGGTTATTTCAGGACCTAATAAGCGTGAAACCATGTTTTAATTTGAGATAGCAGCGGCATACCAACCACCTCGCCGCTTGTACATTCCGATCCACTCAGTAATGGAAATATTCAACAAGAATAATCCAACTATATTGCTGGGGGATCTGAATGCAAGACTGGGGGAATCTGGTTACAAAACAACGAACAACGCGGGACAAAATCTAGAACTCCTGATAACAAGAAATATCCTGAATTGAGCAGGACCAGAATTCCCAACCTATATAACCGAGAGAGCTTCAACCAAACCAGACATTTTACTAACAAATCTAAACTTTCCCTACAACATATATATAGAACCAGTCCCTGTCCTATGCAACGACCCCATTGGAATTCTGGTGACTATCAACCAGAATCCATCCAATAAAACCCCGGAAATCCCTCACAAGGGCAAACTGGGAAACATATACAATAATGCTGGAAAGTTATACTCAACCGGAACTAGACGGGAAGAACCTGGAACAATTGGAGGATATAACGGACGCACTAAGATAGAAAATCTCAGAAGCGGACGCTTTGAGCATACCGAAAATCAAGTATAAGACGTTCCCTCACACGAGATTGACCGAGGAAATGAAGCGAAAAGCCAAGATCATCAAGAGAATTTACGCAGACATTAGAGAAACGGGTACTAACAGATACAAATTCAAAGATCTAAAACTCCCTAAAAGTGAAATGATATTCCCGATAGAGGGCAACAAAAGGAAGACTGGGAAATTTTTAAGGGAAATAGAAAACATTGAACAACCAAATAAACCATGCAAACTAATAAGTATGATTAAAAGCAAATCACCAAGAAAGAGAATACACATAAAGAATGATCAAGGAGAATTTTTAAAAAGTAACGAAGAGATAGAAAATGAATTTAAAGAACATTGGAGCAAAGTATACACCATCGAAGAAGAAGATAATCTAAGATACGACAGAGAGACGGAGGAAACAGTCCACAGATACTTATTAACAAATCGGGATAGAATAACCCCAGCAGAAAAGGTGGACTATAGATTTCAGGAGAACGAAGGAATAGGCAAATACATCACAATAGAAGAACTAAAAAGAGCCATCAGCTCATTTAAACAAAGGGTCCACGGAAATACAGGCCTCACGAAATATAATTACGAGACAGCACCGGAAACATCTTAAGGGCCATAACAGACCTCTTCAACGCTTATCTTAATATAAGAGCTTACCCGAAAAAGTTAAAGCTAGCAAAGATGGTGTTCTTGCCGAAACAAGGGAAAGCACTCCAGCAAGTTTCCAGCTACAGGCCTATCTCCTTACTAAATTTTCTGGGAAAAGTTCTCGAAGAAATATCAAACACAAAACTGGTCCATTTCCTCTAAGAGAACGATAAATACAACGCAAATCAATATGGCCTCAAAAAGGAAAGAGATGCAACCATGGCGATAGCTATAATAACGGAAAGAATAGCGCAGGACAAGCTGAAAAGGGGTACGTAGATGTGGTCCTCCGTGATATAGAGAATGCCTTTTACAAGGTCTGGGTTGAAGGACTCTAATATAAGGCTCCTCTACCTGGATCTCGGCATCAAGATGGAGAGGATGTTAGCGAACTCTATCTCCAGTAGGAAAGCCTACATTTCCATCGTAGACCACGAGGGACCGACATTCCACCTTCAGACGGAGGTCCTTCAAGGAAGGTGCATGAGCCCCACCCTGTACACGATATTCACGGCTGGTCTTCCGTCCCCAATAACACTGGGGTGTATTAATATACAATACGCGGATGACATCAGTCAAATTATTGCACTGCATTCCACAAACCCAAGACGGCAGGCAAGATCAACCTAAAGAGAAATTCCCAATATGAATGAATTTGAAAATAAATGAAAAATAAAAACAAACATAAATAAATTTAAAATCATCCCAACACTGAGGAATAAAAAATATAGTATCAACATCAACGGCGCCAACAATGCGCATACAAAAGCAAGGATAGCCAAAGCCAAAATGGGCATAAGGCTACTATCCATTCTGGGTAATATGAACGTAAAGACGAAAAGAACTATTTATAAGGCGTTCACGAAATCGGACTTAACCTATCCACCGACCCCATTGCACACGATCTCAAAGTCGAATAAAAGAAAAAGGCAGAGTGCAGAATAAAGCGACGCAAATAAAACAAATACAAAAAGAAGAAAAAGGAAAAAGATACAAAAGATCATCAAAATAGCCGCTATAGTTCCAATTAACAACCTTGGAAAAAAGGGCGAAAGACCTCTGGAAGAAACTGGAAGAAAAACAGCAAGAGACAAGCAGGATGTTAGTAATCCAGAACCGGAACTATACTGGCAAACGCAGGTGGACCCTAACAGTAGGGTCCACCTGCAGCAAAGGGAACCAGAAATCTTCACTTGAGTGCACAAGTACTCAGTGAAAAAGGAAAATCAAGCTAACACAAAATATAAAATAAAGGCATGAATATCTAAAATAGAAATACGAAAGCAAAAACGAAACAAAAAATGAAATTATTAGAAGAAACATATATAAATATATGTAGATACAAATATAAGTACATAGTAAAATAATCAAACGAATTAGAAGTGACCAACCTGCATAAGGTAAATAAAACACAAATATATATATATATATATATATATATATATATATATATATATATATATATATGAATGACGTTACAGCCACGAGGAAAATGAAACAACGGAGAACTGCGAGGCCTTTCGACTAATGGTCCTTTACTAAGCAGACTAAAAGACAGGGAAAAAGAGAAAGACTTAATGTAAATCTTGTTTTCTCTTATACTAATACTTTAAAAAGAATGTTAATAAAAAATTGCCCTAATGAAAAAAATAACGTAATTTATAAAATCTCTTGTTTGGATTGCCCTTCATTATATATTGGGCAAACTAGCAAGGATCTGAATGAGCGTATTAAGCAACATAAGTACTCTGTAAACACTGGGCAAACATCAAATGCCATTTTTATCCATTTGAGTGAAAATTCCCATCGTATTAATTTGAAGGAGAGTTCTGTGATTGCCAAATCAAATGACTTTTTTTCACGGAATCTTTTAGAATCGGAATTTATACAACTGACTTTGAATTTTAATCTCAGCCCTGGAATGTATTTTTGGGACCCTTGTATCAAAAGAATGTTTAAGAATGATTTTAAAGATAAAATTTCTGAATTAATGATTACCACCTAGAAGTTATTTTAGCTTATTTATATAAAAACCTTTCCTCATATTTTTCTTTTGTCATATTTTCTTGTTATCATGTGTAAACTTTTTTTTTTGTTTTCATATTGCATATGTGATTCCTAAACATTGCCCTCCCCTTTCTTTTGTAACCCGTAAACTTTTTTTTTTTTTAACCCTGACGGCTCATCTCGTTAATAGGATTTTTCAAGGTATCTGCTAATCCCACCCCTTTTAATCTTTATATCCAATATTTTCATTAATCAGGTGTATAAATATCTTTCTCTTTTTCCCTGTCTTTTAGTCTGCTCAGTAAAGGACAATTAGTCGAAAGGCCTCGCAGTTCTCCGTTGTTTCATTTTCCTCGTGGCTGTAACGTTATTCATAAATTCCTCACGTTCCTTTTTTTCGTGATTCAGTTATACATATATATATATATATATATATATATATATATATATATATATATATAAATATTATATATATATATATTATATATATATATATATATAAATATATATATATATATATTATATATATATATATATATATATATATATATATATATATATATATATATATATATATATATATATATATATATATATATATATATATATATATATATATATATATATATATATATATATATATAAGAATATATTATAAAAGAAATTAACACTGACTACCTGCATAAGGTTAACTAAATACAAATTAACGAAACAAAAGGAAGAAGACATAGAATCAATCAACAATAAAGAGATCAGCCAGTATCCTGGCACATATACACTATAATACATATACTCATATTTCACCTACTCCCCCCAAAAACCGTCTCATGCTATATATCTATCTATCTTCCATTCTTCTCTTATCTATATAAAGAAGCCTGCAAAGTCATGTTTTGTTTTAATTTTATTAAAATCCTACAAATTATTAGTTGCTAATTTTATGGAAATTGGAGCTTCCCAAAGCATACAAGAGCATTTAAATAAAATAAGATGAAGAAGAAAATGATAATAAAACAGAAGGTATTCAGAAACACTTATCTCTTCCTGAAATTAAAACCATTTAATTCAAGTAAAATACTTAATTTAATAACAATCGAATTTAATTTGAAAATTAGCGTCCTTTGTGTATGTATATAAAATAAGCTGTATTTCCTGTGTCAGTCCCACAAAAATATATGCGCGGATATTTTCCTCTCTTATTATCTATTTTCAATTTTTGGAAATATCTAAGTAGAATATTTTCCCATATCAGCACTAACTGCACCGCAATTTCAGGTGGAAATCGAGATGTAATGTTAGGAAACCTTTTTATATGCACGAATTGCAACCCAAGTTTCCATAACTTGAAAAATATTTTCGAATAAAATTGGTAGTTCAAATCACCTTTGTTTTCTAAAGACCCTTCCACGCCAGATCGAATGGCTTCCCATCAATGTATTATGTCGTTTATAATTTTTTTTTATCTTTTTTATTATTTCCGTACTCATTATTGAAAATGGTTTCTAATATACGGTAAAGCAGCAACAGTTTTATTTCAGGCTGTTACATAATTATTGTATTAATTTTAATTTGATATACAAAGGGAGCTTAAGAATCTTGTTTGATTGTAGGGGAAGAGGATCTAACACGTTAATAGATGTGTTTCTAATCAGCTCGATTCAATGAAAATCAATTGCCAGACACTCCCCAATTTATAAATGAGGAACAGAAACTCATATGTTATAGTTAGAATTATCAATAAATATTTTCTAATCTTCTAGTTCGTTACATGTTAAAAAGTTTTCAAAAGTATGATTGTACAGCCTTGCCAAAATTATGGGGCAGGTATGAAAATGTGAAGAATATGATTGAAACTCCTTTATTTCCTAATTGACATAATACAAATTAGCATTTTTTGCGTATATTCTATCAATAACTATTAATTGATGTGTCCTTTTTTTGCTTTCATAACCACTTTAATGCGTTTTTACATATTTTGGATAAGTAGTTGGAGTAAACTTCTGCCATCCACTGTGTGATACTAATGTTTATTTCTATTTTTTTAGTAATTATCTTATTTTTAACTTACAAGTGGAATTATTTTGTCAAAATAATATCTCCGAAGAAACAAATTCCTGAAGCTCAAGGAGCTCAAATCATTGCAATGTCCAGAGAGGGATTATCCCAAGTCAAAATAGCAAGAAAATTTAAATGCTTGAGAAACAGTGTCCAATCAAGCATTATAAGGTACAGTGAGACCAATTCTTTTTAAAAAACCGTGATGGTCAATTACGCAAAGGGTGTACAACTTTGAGGGAAGAGAGGTTGCTGAAAAGGACATCTGTGGCCGATAGAAAAAAAACTCTTCTGATGCAGCTGCTGAGTTTTATGCAGCAACAAACAAAGAAATATCAACTTGCACATTTAGAAGAAGGTTATTAGAAGCTGGGATCAAAGGCTGTAAGGCTACAAAGAAACCGTTGCTGTCCCAAGTGAACAAGAAGAAGCGTTTGAATTGGGCAAAAGAGAAAGGAGATTGGACTGTTGATGATTGGGCTAAAGTTGTTTGGTCTGATGAAAGCAACTTTGAAATAGGTTCTTTTCATTAGTTTCCACTAATTTATTACACTTGTATGCACTTTCTATTTCTCCTCAGAACTTTGAAACCCCTGTAGCTGTTTATGTTCTTCGGAGAGTTGGGGAAGCTAATGCCCCGAGATGTATTGTCCCAACGGTCGAATTTGGAGATGGCAGTGTAATAGTTTGGGGCTGAAAGTCGTCTTTAAGTCCAAGATTGCTGTTCACTTGTGGGGGCCGAATAAATTCCAACACTAACACCACCATGTTAGACCAAGTTTATCAATCTTCCTTAGGTAAAATTTTCAATGGTTACATACCAGATGGTATAATATTTTAATAAGACAATGCTCCCTGCCACACATCTAGAGTCTCAAAGGATTGGTTCGAAAAGAAAGGGGTGACTTTGATAGAATGGCCCCCTGAATCTCCAGACATCAACCAATTGAACATTTGTGGTCATACTTTGGCACAAGAGTGTGGGTGCACAAATGTTGCTTAAAACGTGAATTAACAGTCAAAATTCATGAAGAGTGGAAGAAAATTCAGCCAACCACCTGTGCCAGCTTAGTCTCAAGTATGCAAAAAGGCATAAAAGCCGATGTAAAAACAAAAGGAGAACACATCAAATATTAATTATTGCTAAAATATACGCCAAAATATTTATTTTTATTATGTCAAGCTAATTTTTTCCATTTTTCAAATGTATTCAGCTAAAACAGCGCTTTATATTTAAATAATATTCAGTTTGCTATGACGGTAAACGAGACTAGCATAAAAGGGTGCCTTTAAAATGTGTTTTTGTGGGGACATTAGAAGGGCTCCTTAACTACTATCTGACAATATATATATATATATATATATATATATATATATATATATATATATATATATATATATATATATATATATATATATATATATATAAGATATTGAATCAACCTGTTAGAATTTAGCATATTATTCATAAATATGTATAAAATTATATATTCCAAAATTTTTTAATATGTTTGAATTAGTAAGTAATTTACGAAGTGTTGTGTAAAGAACTTAAAGAAACACAGAGAGCACAATTCAAATTTTGCCATAGCCACGGGTTATCACAAGCAGAATCGCTAAAAAAATAAAATGTTTAAGAGATCTAGAAACAAACACTCTATAACGATATAGAGAAAACAGGTATTTTGTACCAAGGAAGAGAAGTATCAGAAAACGTCTTCCACAACCTAGCTAAGAATGTCTATCATTTGGGCTTCATGGCAGAATCACATAAAAACCGTGCACTTGTTAAGGAATCCAATATGCTTTAATCTACGAAATATAACCCGAACATTTAGAATGAGATTTAAAGAAAAAGGGCTAAAATTATGCAGGGCGAGATGGAAGCCATTGATATCTCACGTAAACATAAATAAACGTCTTCAGTTACCAAAAGGAGCACAAAAATTGGACACCTGAACAATGGTTTAAAAAGTTATCTTGTCAGATGAAAGTAATTATGAGCTATAATATAAAGACTTTTGTATTGTTGTTTTACATGTAATTTATTTAATTCCATTTAAATAGATTTGAGGAATATGACTTAATAAAAATAACATTTGAAAGAATTTGAAGATTTTCGGCAGTTCTGTGGGTACCTTTATAACACAAAAAGCTGGAGAGTTATTTCGCACAATTGTGTTTCACCACCTGTAATCAAGTTGATATTTCTTCATCAGGGCAAGGGAATATGCTTGTTTGCAGGGAAGAATCAACTTATACAACTTATACTACTATGTTGTTTGGTTTCATGGCATCTATCCAGAAAGTGCACCCCATGGCACCAAGAAATGAAGTTATATATCAGCAAGACAATGCCCCATTCAAAACATCCAGCCACATCACCAATTGGTTTAGAGAAATGGAGATTACCCCTAAGGAGTGGCAACCACAAAGCCAAGACTTAAATAGAATAAAAACCTGGTAGGTTGTGTTTGCAAACGCACTAAGAAGTACCACATGTACAAATAATTTGAATGAGTAAAGATACCTTCAGTGATTTTCGAAAATTTGGTGAAATCCTTGCGAAGAATAATTTATTATGTAATTACAGCAAAATTGGATCCACCAAAGTATTAAAATAATACAAATTAAATAAATATATAATATATTCATATTGAATTCATTTAACACAAATTTACAATTAATGTATCTCGTATGAATGATTAAATAGAGTGATATAAGTCTCAACACCGATGATCGGGCGTTAGACCGATGAGGTGATTAGTCAGAGCAGCACTTTAATCCAGGTTAAGCCTCTTTCAGGAGCATTGGATATGGGTTTGGGCGGGGCGCAGGGAACAGGCAACTCAACTCTGGGTCAATAAGAATGGCCGGCCAAGAGCAGTGGTGAAGAGGTTGGGCAGACAGAACAGGGTAATACAAGGTAACATCACCCATGGGTCGGTGCGGTGACCCATACAACTGTGTCATTTGAAGGAGTTGGTGAGGTTTAATTTAACAAATAAAGTAGCGCAAGCTGTGGTAAAGTATTGCTACAAAAAGAAAATTATAAGTGAAACTATGGTTAAGAAAAAGAAGGGTTGAAAGGGCCAAAAGTACAAATATAACACACCGACTAGATATTAGAATTCAGTGGGGATGAAGGAATCTTTTGGGATCTTGTTTCTTTTAGAGGAAGAGGTAAAATTGTTACTGTCATTCCTTTTCCAACCAGCTAGCTCTCAGACTGGTGCCGTTTTTTATCCTGCATGAAGGAGTGTGATCATTTAGCAAATGACAGCAACACTTAAGAAAAGCTTAATAATGATCCACTGGCAAAAGAACTAAATCGTTCAATACTTAGCGCAAAAACATTCTTAAATGAAACTCTGATCTAATTTAACAATTTAAAGAGTAAAATCCTTCGCTACCGTACATGTATGGTTTACCGAAAACACATAATCACGATAATCCACTTAGATCGATAATTTCCAGCGTAGGATCCTACTCGTACAAACTTTCTCAGTGATCAGCAAACATTTATTCTGGCAATTTTGTTAATAAAATTAAAGAGCTTGATCTATCCAATAAACAGATACTAAGTTTTCAGGTTAATAGCCTTTTCACTAAAGATTCCGTTGATTAAGTCCTTGATGTCATTATAAAATACTTGTCTTTGTATAACACAACATTACCCTCAGCGTGTAATAAAATTGCAAAGTTGGTTCGTTTCGTGTGTTACATACATTATGTTTAAACCAAAGATTGTTTAAATAGACAGATATATGACTTGTACATAGATAATCTCCTTTCCCCGATACTATATATTCTGTTCAGGGAGAACTTTTGAGAAACACCTCCTCTCCCCTATCTTACTTAATCCCATAGCTTAGTTCTGCTATGCGGCTGATGTTTGTGCCACATTGCATATTAAGGGTAATGTATTTGATTCTTTCTTTGAACAATGAAATAATATCCACCCCACCATCACATTTAAAGTAGAATGGGAAAAAAACAACTCATTGCTATTTCTGGATGTAGAAATACCTAAAGTAAACAATAAAGCATATTGTTCTGTGTACCGGAAACCAAATAACTTTTATGCCTATATTATATATTTCTCTTTCCACGACGAATCTGTAAAAGGTCCCTAGTTTCTTTCCTGTTTCTGAGAGCATATCGTATATGTGATCCTTGTGTTTCTGACGAATGAAGTCACTACGATCATCCAAACATTCATTGAGCTGCAATATCTCTTTTGGTGCATAGAGAAATGTCATTATAAAGCCAGAACCATTTTTTACTAAGCAGTCAATCCTATGGAAAAGTATGTGGCCATTATTATATTATATTCCCATACTCGCCAAAATTAATTAATTTTAAAAATTTGCCTCGGACCAACAGCATCAATGTTGCATTTCAATACGGAAAAACGATCCGAAATAGTCTGTCTAAAAATAGATCCACCGATAAAGAACAAGGCACTTATTATACACCTTGCAAATCTTGCAATCAAGTATACATTGGCGAAAGCAGCAGATTCTCCAAGAGAATAAAGGAACAGAAATGCGATATACGACCTGGATCTCTTTCTTCTAGTTTGTTTCTCTACATGTCAAATGAAAACCATTCAATTTACATTGATAATGCAAGAATAATTTATAATTCTCACAATTATATATGTATATAGGTTTCTAATTGAATCGTCGCTATAAAGAAATTCCAAACTCTAATACTTTCGATGGGCAATTTAACACTAATCCCTTGATAAGTAAGAGAATTATACTTAGTTTACTAAAAAATAGCGCTGCTCCCCCTCCCCCCTAATCGCATTACGACTTGTAAATTTGTGTGTTCCTAAGTTAAGCATATCTGTATTCAAGAGTCATACAGCGATTGATGACGACGGTTGTTTTCGTCGAAACCTGGTTTCGCGAATAAATTGATTCCAACAATGTGGTTTCTTTCCTGCATATATATATATATATATATATATATATATATATATATATATATATATATATATATATATGGGTAAAAATCACGAGAGGTAACAGGTGAATAAGTATAAATATTTGGTTGTATCACGTAGGAAAAAAGAAAGATAGATTGGAGCTAGTACTTTCGTTATCTTAATAACATTTTCAACCTCACAATGGCTTATAAAATAGAGAGACACTTTATTTATACAGAGAAATGTTTTTCCTATAAGGTCAAATTTCTTTATGATCTCTGGAAGAAAACAAACTGGGGCTAATATTTACATTTCTCTCCTTTGGGCTGGAGATAAGGTACGATTCAAAGATATTTCTGCTAATAAAATCATTCACATGCATTATGGTGTAGGCGTTTGACCAGTTAATCAGGTGACCCATCTTAAGCCTGTGGATGGCCAAAGCACTATTTGAATATCCCTTAAATACTGCATTTTGATTGTGCTTAATTCTTACAGAGATACTTTTAGAAGTTTGACTTGCATAGAATAAATTACAATCCAAAAAAGATATACTATATATACTTTTTAATATATAATTGTATGCAGTAGTATCAGATAAATCCCACATGTGTGTAATAAAGAATAAGACATTGTATTTATAAAAAAATGCCACTTTGTTATCTGGTACTACTACATACGTACCGTTTAGAAGCGATCCCTTTGATGAAGTAATTAAGAATTTTAATAGACGCCTAAAAAATATTTTTAAAAAACACAAATCAATTATTGACTCAGTCTTTTCTAATGGTTCATCATTACCTTATTTGAATGACCTAAAAAAAATTTATAAACCAGGCAATCCATTAAAACCAATCATCAGTGTAACTGGGTCAATCTATTATAAACTCTCAAAATATTTAGTAAATTTATTTGCTCCGATCTTAGGATCCATATCACCCTCACATATCAAAAGATTCACTTGATCTTTTCTTTAAGTTAGTTAATATGAATGTAACATCAGACCTGAGATTAGTCAGTTTTGGTGTTACTTTATTATTCACTAAAGTGCCCGTGGATGCCTTATTGGATTTCCTAGCTGCTATTCTGAACTTTTATGATATGCCTTTATCGTCCAACTCGATCATTTAACTCATTTGTTTATGCATTAAAATATGTAAATTTCGTTGCAATGGCAAGTTCAACGAATAAGTGTTTGGCATGACTATGGGTAATCCCTTATCTCCCTTATGGTCCAATTTATATATGGAATATTTTGAAACTAGGCTGATTCCACCGGTTTGGGCCACTCAAATTGTTTACGATCGCTATGTAGACGATGTCCTGGGAATTCTAAAGGATGATTTTGACCTCAATGTTTTTTTTATTATTAATTCATTAGTTCCGTCAATTAAATTTACTTTAGAAAAAGAAGAAAATAGTAGCTTTCTTTTCCTAGATGTTCTAATAATTAGACGACCAGACAGGTTTAAGTTTTCTATTTTCAGGAAATCGACAAGTAATTAATCCTATGTCCATTTTTAGTCGGGTATTCTAAAAATATTAAAATATTAGTATTTTCTTTCAATGTTTCTTAGGACACTCAGAATATGTAGTCATAACTATATCGACCAAGAATTTACAAAAATTGAAGACGGAACCTTCAATCTGGGTTACCCGAAATATTTTTTGGAAAACTGAATGTATTAAGCTAAAAAAAACATTCTATAACCGCAAATTAGGGAAAACAGAACCTTTACACAACATATTACTTTTACCTTGCATGATAATTTCTTGCATGTAGTACCAATGTTAAAACAACTTGAAATAAATGTAACTTTTAAATAAAATTATACATTAAAATAAATGTTAATGAAACACAGCCCAAGGAACGATAATAATGTAATACATAGTTTACCTTGTTTTGATTGTAATTTATTCTATGTAGGTCAAACTTCTAAAAGGATTTCTGTAAGAATTAAGTAATATAAAATGCAGTATCTAAGGGATATACAAATAATGCTTTGGCTCACCAGATTAACTGGTCAAAAGCAGATATCATAATGCTCAGGTCATTTTAACAATCCTGGTTTTCAATAAAACACCTTTATTGATTTAAAAAAACGCCGTTATTGATAATAATAGAAACAAATGCTCAAATTGACTACCATCTGCAATCAAACATGCATCAATTCTCTTTATCAAAATGTCTTTCACACTACTGAGGTTTTCAGAGTTGATCTTTTGGCACTCAGTTGTCATTGCATCCTTCAAATCATCAAGAGTGCGTGGACGATTTGCGATGTCCCTAAAGAAAATAGTCAAGAGAAGTAAGATCTGGTAATCAAAGCGGCCAATCCACGGGAACTCTGAGTCCAATCCGTCTGTTAGGAAAGGTCTGGTTTAAGTATTCACATACGCAATTAGCCAAGTGCGCTGGAGCTCCATCCTGCTGAAAAGGAAGTTTTGCTGTTGACTTATTGGAACATCCTCAAGGTACTCAAACAAGAAGGTCTGCCAGAGCTCTAAGTAGGGTTCAGCAGTGACATCATCTTGAAAAAGTAAGGGCCAATGATTTCCTCCCCCGAGATTCCAGCCCAGACCATGATCCTCGGGTTGTTCTGATGGTGTCCCTCCTTATTCCAACGTGGAATGTTATCTGACCAATAGTATATATTGTGCCGGTTTACTTAGCCATTCTCATAGAAAATGGCTTCAATACTGAACAATATTGAAGACTCCATATGTGCGCGCATCTACTCACAGAATTCCAATCGTCTATCTGTGTCATCAGTGTCATCACCATGAAGAGCTTGCAGAAGATGCACTTTATACGGATGAAATTTGTGAGTGATGAAAATACGACGCACTGATGATTCGCTAATGTTTAGCTCCCGACTTACTCATCTGACTGACTTCCCCGGTACTTTTTAACAACATTCGCCCAAACCATAGTAGATGTTATTTCTTTGGTCGCCCACCTCTCTTACGGAAAGCAACAACCAGTTTCTTGGAAGCATTTGATTAAACGACAGACAGTAGTTTGGCTCAATGGTTCTCACTCAGGTTAATTGTGGTTGAATTCTTCAGCTACCGAGAGGTGTATTGCCCCATGTCTTCCAAACATGAAAACAAGTTGAATTCTTTCTTCTACTCTTAGTTTTTCAGCCATAATTCAATTTGAAATTGAAATCAATAAAGGTGTTTTTTTTTTAAACCAGGATAATGCGCGTCTTCAGGGACACCATATATATATATATATATATATATATATATATATATATATATATATATATATATATATATATATATATATATATATATATATATATATGAAATGAATAACTCGCATGTAATACGTGAGGTTCGCAATGAATAAAATGTCCCGGAGGAAAAATGAAAAGGTGTTTCCGAGTACTTCAGAACTTTCTTCAGTTCATTCTAAAGGATAACCACAGGTGAAAATAATATAATAAGGGTATACATAAGATAGTAAAAAATAAAAGATCCACTCTAAGGCAAGAAATCACCAATGAGGAATTAGGAAAGGGACGAGTAAATTCACATTAAGATTTAGATACAGAAGGTAACAAAAGGCAAACCAAGATGAAGAACGGTTAAGAACAGAGCCAAAGTGGTTAAAACGATTAATGGAAAAGGAGATAGCCTAAAGAGGGAGATTACGAAATACACGAGAAGCAAGCCGATACGTTGGGAGGGGGGGCAAGGGGAGAGGGAGAGAAATAAAATAATGTTAATACAAAACCAATGAGATAATTAAATTCACAAGTCGGGTATCAATAACAATTAATATTGCAAATAAAATTAGGAACCGAAGTCAAAACTAATTTCCTTAAGAATAATTTTTTGGATAACAGCATCAATTTTGAAAGGGCCAGGGGAAATGTTCAAGTTATCGAATTAACTAATACATGAACATTAAACTGTGGAGGGCATGGTCCTGGGACTAAAATTGCACCAGCAAAGTGCCTCGCAGGAAGAATTGTACGAAATGTCCCCGATAGCAATAGAAACATTATGATCCAGAGGCCACGCCTCCTATACTATTTATAGAGGAAAACTGGAGAATTCGAGAGAAAGAGATTCATTCACACTTGGATAGACAGTTAAGTCAGAGAGACGATCGATAGTAAAGAACTAATTACGGTTCGTTTAGTGTAGTGAAGCCTCCGTTTTACCGCCTAAGTCTTGTTCTCGTAACATTCGCTTTCATGACCGGTAGTGAAATTTCCCTGGACCGTAATCGTGAGCCTCCCTTTTGCTTGGCTTGTTTTGTTTGTTGGAATTAAACATTTATTTTTATACGTGATTTATCTCAATCATTTCTGGATCACCATTCTTCGGTAAGTCTAGTCAAGCCGGAATATTATTTGAGTATCTTTGAAGTCAGATACGAGATTAAGGCCAACTATAACCTCACTCGTGGGACTTGAGGGACCTCTCCCAAATATCTGCGTCATTTTAACCTTCAAACTGGTGACGTCCTTTCTCTTTCATAAACGAGGTTTCTTCATTCCCATAAACTGGTGACGGTTACCTTCACCTCCTTGCCATAAAGTTGGTGACCTTCCATAAAGTGGTGACAGTGAGCCCCCGTCCCCCCACCTATACAAAAATGTTTCTTTTAATAGCGTCATTTGGAGCCTCACGAGCTCCATTAAAACGATTGGGTACTTCTTTTTTAGATATGGGCACCTCATACTTGCAGCAACGTGGCTGCTATCACAGTTGAAACAATGGAAGGTATTATTTGTGCATGAGATTTTAAAGTGACCTTTTAGAATGCACCTCGACAGACAGGCTCGGATTCACACGAGCTCTTCTGGTGGCTGTTATATAACAGCACAGGCAATGGTGTGGGCTTTGTTATGTTGGAGCTACATTTGGTGTTTCGGTTGTTAGGTTAGGTTAGGTGAAGATGCAAAAAAAAGTAGTGGGATTGGTGTCGATAAGTTACAGCAAACTGGCAGTTGGAGAGGAGGGTTTAAGAAATAACTTATAAGGGGATTATAAGGGAAAGGGACGCCAAAAGAATACTCCCTTCATTTTTTTTCTTGAAATCCTACCCTCTCTCTGTCTGCTGAGTATAACTCCACATGGAGTAATCTCTGAATCCCAAGAGAAAAAAAGAAGAAAGAATTTTAATGTCCGTCAGCCTCCTCACAGGTGCAGTTAAATTAGTTAGGCGTGTTAAAAGCTTTTACCTCGCCGATGAAGCGCTAATCTCCGTAGTCGGGAAACTGCTAGCCGGAAGTTTCCCGCCCACATCGTAAAGGCCATTAAAACTTAGGTCAGGTGATAAACGTTAATCCATCTGGCCACCAGAAGTGGTCAGCCAGTCTTCGAGGCTGCCAACGAGGAGCAAGCAAGAAAATGGCCGTCATATAAATCCCCTGGGTTTTCAAATATCAGGGATTGAGTTTAGAACCCGTTGCCTTCGGTTCAGATCGTGTGTCTGTTTCCCCAAGTCCCTGGTATTCGCTTATACCATCGAGGCTGGATCTCACAGAGCAGATTCATCTCTTTTGTGAAGGCCTACTCTGTTCAGAGCAAGCCTCGAATCGTTTCTTCCGATAATGATTTGCCGAGATTCCTCTCGTCACATCTGGAACCCCCCTCAAGGATCTCCAGTTACCCGCGTGAGATTTTGCTCCACGCCGCGTCACTGTCTTTATTTTTGGAGGTTGCACTTCTCTGGAGCAGAGGTGCCATCATCCGTCTTCAAGGAGGATCGTGAACTTGTTTTCTGCCCTCCTTCTCCCTTCATCCTCGTCACTGTCACGATATTCGGTCGGAAGTCACGTCCAATGTCCGTCTCCATTTCTCCGCGATGACTCGCTAAAGGATTCCCCTCCCTCGAGGTGGCCACATTAAGGTAAAACGACCCTTGATTGTAATCGACCCACTTTCCGACATATTAATATTCCCTATGTGTAACTGATTTATAGTATCCATCATTTAAAAGCTGATTAACGAGTAATTAACGTTACCAGATTGCCAATTAATCTATATTTTCTCAGAATTGTCCTCATTTACATTACCTATATTTTCCGTATGTATATATATGCTAACTAGTGACTTATTGAAATTATATATTGGTTTTCACTCTTTAAATATATCTTTGAACTACAACTTGGTAAACTCATTAAACGCTATCTTCCCCTGTAGTAAATCACACTTTTATACCTCGTAATCAACGGATTACTCTTACAAAGTAAACGTACTTGTATGTAGCCAAGGACGAGTACGTAGATTAGAGGATATATGTATATATAACTGTATATATACATATTATCGTGGCTTTTATCTCTTTCCTCCCAACCAGCCGATACATATATGTATATATATATAGACGTATTGTCTGGGGAGGGGGGGTAACCTATTCCTCGAGAGGGATAGCAGGAGAGAGATAGGCCAGTGGCTATACACCGGTACGAGGTATAGCGTGTTAACGTGTTGTACGAAAAGTGTTGTTTGACTGGCGAGGATGGTGGGTCGGCTAGGGATTGTCTTGCTTAGATCGCCGAAACGTGGTGGCTTAGTGTACGAACATTTCGGAGCGGTGGTGTCCTTAAAAATTAAGGAATAACGTCACGCGATGCTGCTATTAGGTGTATAATGGTTCAAGTGGGTGCTAGCTATGTGTTGTTGGGAGTTTGCGACCTTAAGCAGCAGCGTAGTGTATGTGGTGAACTTGGTTGTATATGGGGATCTCACTCGAGTTTCCTTGGTTGTTGGGTTAGTTTTGTGAACTTGTATGTATTTAGTGCTGCGAGTTTATTTGCGTATTGTAGTGTCGACATTCTAGTGTGCAAGGGAGAACGACAGGGGTGAGTAAGATAAAAGTTCTGAATGCGCTGTGCGCTCCACTGCCATGTGGGGCCATCAGCCATTTGTGAAATTAGTGAGTAAACGATTATTCGTCTGACGAGTGTTTTTTACAGATGTAGCTGCATTATGTTTACTGCTGGGGTAGAACCTATTCAGTATGTTGTTTATGTATTTGGCTTTGGATTGTATGTTGTTTCGGTGTGTGTGAAAGGGTAAGTATTTGTCAAATGTTGCCTAGAGTATTTTTGTTACGGGCTAGTATGTAAGTCTTATAGCCTCGGGGCTGGGTATTGTGGGTTTAGTATATTATCATATATTTGTATGTTCTCCATATAGTAGTCTTGCGCACCGTATAATGTTACCTGTCTCTTCTAAGGATTAGTGATTACCAGCCACATGTATTCATATTCTATCTTATCGTTGAGTATTATGTGTGCCTGGTTCGCGAGTTTTTAAGGGCACTGGCTTGAAACGAGAATGGTCTCGTCGTTTGCACACGCTAATGTGTGTGCTTTATTCTTCTGGATGTGGTGTGGCATTTGTTTAGATTATAAATAGTGTAGGTACCAGCACACTACCTTAGGGGACTCCAGTGGGTGACCTAAATGGGCATGGTAATATGTTGTATCGTATATATAATTTCTTTCTTTGTAAAGTAGTGAGAAATTAACCTTCTGGTGCAGAGAAGCAGCTCCATGTTATTGAGGATTTTCCAACGGAGCCCCTCATGCTACACATTATCGAACACCTTTTTTCGACGTCCTTGCCTATAGTGAGTTTTTTTCTGTCGTGCTTGATGTGCTCTTTGTATGATGTCGTTAACGATTTTGCCCACTGCACCGTGACATCAGCCCCTCCTGAAACAGTATGGGAGGGGAAGAACTAGTTCTTCTCCTCCAGGAAGCTCCGCAGGTGGTGTTCACCATACGTGCTAGTATTTTTCCTAATTTCTCTAAGAGAGCAATATGCTTGTAGCTGTTTGGTTGTTTTGGGTCTTTGTGTTTTTTGTGGAGTAGAATGTTGCGCGAGGCCTTAAATATTTTCGAAAAATATCAAGATGGTAGGTAGGTGTTGTCAAGGTGTGTTAATGTTCTGTAGATACTTTCTAGTAGGTGATGTATAATTATGGTTGGAAGGCCGCTTTGATTTAATGTTATTTTTCCTTGATGTTGATTGGAGTGCTTAATGTGGTTGTGTTATTGAACACTTCCAGTTCGTTCAGGGGAACTGGGTCCAGCTTGTGGGCATGGACTATGCACCATTCATGAACTTCCTGGAAGTGCTCTCGTGCCTGTGGTTTGGCTTGACTATGTGTGTGTACTTGATCCCAGTTCGACCGGAATGTATCGAGGATGTCTTCTGTGTTTGTGAGTGTGCGTTTGTGAATCTGTAGTTCTATGGGTTTGGGAGAGTCCGTGCCAATCATACTCTTGACCTGCCACCAGAATAAGGAGGGGTCAGTGCAGCGAGCATACTCCGCAAAGCGGATGACTTCTTTCCACTGACAGTTCCAGTTAGCAGCACACACTATAGGATGCAGCCATGAAGGAGTGTAATATTTCGTTGTCGTTGTCCTCTGCCGTAGTGATTCTTATATATGGTGATGAGTCTTTTGGTATGTATTGAGAAGGTGAAGTGTCTTATACGTTTGTATGATTTGCGGGTTTCGGGTAGTTTTTATGGTGTCTATGAGAATCTTCCAGTAGTTATTTAGTTGTGAGGAAATGGTCCCCTGAAGGTTGAGGTTGCGTGGTGTGCGTGTGGTTATGTAGTTCCCGAACTTTACCCAGTTTGTGTTAGTGCAGTGGTATATAGGAGGTGTAGGGATGGGGATTGGAGATATTGATAGTAGGAGAAACATTTCAAAGTGGTCGGATAGTACATGGGGACCCGGAACTCTGTCTATGAAAGTATGGTGTAGACAGCGTTTAACTAGGATAGCTGAGCCTAGCTGTCGCGCCTGTGGGGTTAGATAACTATGGTAGCCTCCAATGCGAAGTCTAGTATTTGGGGGTTGTAGGATGGTAGAGTTCAGGATTATTATGTCAGGGTGTTTTGTGTTGAGTACCCAGTTGGAGATGGTGTGGCGAACTCCGTGCCAACTGGGTAAATCAAGTTGCACTACGCTCATACGGCCTATTCCTGTCAAGAGCGCAGCGTGTTTATAGCACTCTTACGGCTCCACAAGTCCTAACACTCAGACAAGATGGTAGAAGGCACCGCACATTGTGGTTTTGTTGTGGGGTTGGGGTGTGATGATGGGAATGTCCGTTTATTGAGTGTGGTAAAGGTAAAAGATGGAGCAGTTTTGGGTGTCTGGACAAGTGTGGGGTGTGTTTTCTTGGAGGTGGTGGCGGGAGGGGTTGGCAGATGCTGGGCGTAGAAAGTGGGGTTGTGGGCGTAGGTGTGAGTGCGGATACCAGTGTAGTTGATGGTGTTGGTTTATTAATGGAAGCAGGAATTGGGGCGGGAGAAGCCTAGGAGCGAATGGAGGCAGAGTGAGGTCAGAGGAAGAGAAGTTAGGAACAGGAGCGGAGGGTGAGGTAGGTTTAGGGACATAGGAAGTGACAGGGATAGGAGTGAGGACGTTGAGGCAGGGGGTTGTAGAACGGGTGGGATGGTGGGAGGAGCTTCGGAGGATCTAAGAGGGGTTTGTAGGTGGATAGGGGGCGGGCATGTGCGGTGTGGGTGTATTGGGTCTGGTATGTATTTGTTAGTGTGGGCAGAAGGGCTGGCTTTCCGGTCTCTTGGTTCTGTATGGTGGCAAATATCATATCTAGGAAGCCAATACGCACGAGTTTGTTTGCAGCTGAGAGCTGGTTCCGGGGAGCGGTGTAGAAGCGAGGTTCACTTCCAGACATCTACTGTCCCACCCCAAAAAGCACGGTGGCCAGGTGCACCTTGCGCTGTGCCTGTTGTGGGCGTGTTGGTTGGGGGAAGGTTGGTGTCTTGACATAGGATATGTGTGTGTGGTGGTTGTGGAGGAAGTGTTAATGTATGTCTGGGTGGTGTGTGTTCAGTCAGCATGTGTATGTTTTCTGGCGGAGTGTGCGTATGTTCGTGTAGTGTGCGTGCACGGGTAATGTGTGAGTGTGTTCAGGGAGTGAGTGTTCATACACGGTGGGCGTGAGTGTAGGGGGGGAAGGGGGTTGTGTGTTCTCCGAGGCACCGCAAGCGGCAGGGAAGGATCTCGTGAGGGAGGCTGGAGAAGGGGCAGGTATGGTGTGTGTGTTGGGGTGTGCGCATTTCTCAAATCGCCATAGCTCGCTTTTCTGTGATGTACGGGCACCTCTGATTTACTGCAGCGTGATTGCCACCTCAGTTAACGTACAGGAGAGTTGTGCTGGTGTAAGCAGTGTGAAAGTGTCATTTCATCTTGCATATCGAACATATCTGCTCTGCTAGGCATATGCTCGTTGTACACCCCTCTTTGTAGCAGCAGAGGCATTGTTTGGGACGGATGTTGAGTTGTTGATCAATTCTGTGAGCGTGTGTTAGTGTGCCCAGGACTTTGATGCCCTGGTTTTTATTTTTTATGCAAGATTGCCTTCATTGAGCTGCCTTTGATCTCATTGATCTTTTTCTCCTCCTCCCTTTCTCTTGCTTATAAAAACTTCCTTTCTTGTGTCATTGCTCATTAACGTTCATTTTCTCTTTCTGCATAATATATGGTTATATAATATAATCTACAATAAACGGTTTCTGCATCTTTTTTATGCCGTCAACCTGTTTGTATATAAAATTTAATTAACTGCTCGAGTTACTCATAATGTTCGCATCGTCTAAGTCGAGCTTTATTTTATCAAAAACCCGTAATCACTTATCCTATGGAGTAAGCCTTATTGATTCTTTAATAAAACAAAAAGAGGCTTAGCCCACGCCGCATACGGCAAGGCATTTGTTGAGTATTTTAGCAAAGGAATAAGAAATTATTAATAAGGGAAACGAGAAATCCGCCTTTTACCTTCATTTCTAGGATACATATCTACATATGGATATATATATATATATATATATATATATATATATATATATATATATATATATATATATATATATATATATATATATATATATATTCACCTAGATTCCTTCTACAAAGATTGAGTCTTATATTCAGTAAGAAGGACAAAACGAAGAAGGCGGGTCGCATCTATAATTCCAACATTTCGGGTTATTACAAAGTCCATCTTCAGGAGCTAGAAACAAATTCTAAATGAGTAATCTAAGCCTAAAAACATAAATAATAACACAAGTTCAAAGGTAAACACCACAGATCAGAGAAAATCACAAAAACAACGTTAAAAATTTAAAATGAACGTTAGGTTAATGAACAAACAAAATAGTGAGGTAAAGAACAGCAGAAAAATATTTGTAAAGAGATACTATTAATTAAGGACAAACAAAGTGAACGTAATATTACAAAATTAAACAATTGAAATGGAAAAATAGAGAATTGGATACAAACAAAAGGTAGAACTAAATTATAGACACTGAAACATTACCTTACATGGTCGGATCACAATGACAAGTGAAAACAGGAAGGAATTTAATACAGAGTGATTCTTTTGCGGAGAGATGAAATAGATTTAGCAAATTTTAAGACATAAAAATAATTTAAGAACACATCTGTTTTACAATCAATAGCATGTTTCCTAATCGAAGAAAACTCTTTGTTACTTAATATTTACTGGTTCTATGGCTAATTTCCATATTAGAACAAAAAGGCGACTGAAGAGTACGTACTGTGCTTCCTATATAGATCCCCAACTCACAGCTAGGGCAAATGAATTTATATACAATGTACGAACTAAACGGCGTTGGAATACTATCCTTCACTTTAAAGAAATTACCCATATTTTTGTCACTAATGAATATAAGTTAAAAATTAATTTAACAATAAAATTTTCTAAAAATGGAAATTAAACGTTTTCAGAGAAGGTCATTACAAAGGCTGATGTATGGTAACAAGACATACCTGATTTCCTTTGGGACATTAAAAGAAGTGGAGGGGTTATAAAGCCTGAAGAGGAACTTCCTAATACAGCTTTCAACTAAAGATAAGGGGTAATAATTTTTTTCAAGGTATTTTTTTAAAAATTGAATTTAAAATGCATACTAAAATAAGTGGAAGACAAATTAAAACCTCTGAAGTGGAGTGTTTTAATGGCGCCAATTTTGTATGTTAAATCACAGAAACTAAAGAAATTTAAACCCTGCCCTGTGAAAGTTGGTTTTCTAAAAACAGAAGTTTGAATGCCGGGAGGGGTACGAGAGACATTAATATCTAGAAATGGCGACATATTATTAATCTCATGTTCTTGAGTGAAAGTAATATTAGGGTGTAAATTGTTTATAAAATCGAAAAAACTTTTTCAACAAGAACCAGAAGAAAAAACCCGCAAAGGTATCGTCAGCGTATCTTTTGTAGAATAAGGGACGAAATCGAGAAGGGCAATCACGAAAGAGTCGATCTTCAAAATTACACATAAAAATATTTGCAAAAATCGGACCTAGTGGGTTTCCCATCCCAACACCTTCAATTTGATGATAAACCACGCCATTGAAAGTGAAATAGTTGTTCTTGACAGCTAGATGCAATAACTGCTAGAATTTTGAAAAAATGAAACCATTAAAGAAGGCATTTCTATCCGGAAAGGCTTTAGTCAAAATAATCTCTATAGTTGCCTGAAGGGGAATATTTGTAAATAAGGACGTGATGTCAACTAGATATTCTAGTTGACAACACCGCAATTAAAAGAAAAGAGGGAAATAAAGCTAAGATGAAGATCTTAGAAGCCATCTTAATAGACGAAGAAAAGCCGGCTCTCAATAGTCAAGCGATGAGCGGGAATCGAACGTTAAAGTTGTTCTAAAAATTCCACTCACCGGATTAGCTCGTTTCCTTTGACGTTACGCTCAAGAGAGGCGGAATAAATATCCCCTAAAAATCATTTTCTTTTCATTCAGCCCAATTCTGACTTCACCATATTTCATCTGTAAAGGAGGAAAGAATACATAAAAACGCTTCAGAGATGATCGAATAAGATCGAAAGCTCAGCAATTTAGTTTGGTTTTTACCAAACCCATTCATTAAAAAGAGGGATACAAGATGGACTAAAGAAGAATAGAAAGTTGCCAAAGGAAATTGATCAAGACGAAATATACCATGGTCTTTAATATATATAAATATATTCCTTATTATTAACATCAAATATTAAATTGTGTCAGATTTATGGGGTTAATCTTGGTAATGTATTAGTAAATCTTGGTTTTGGTTCTGGATATTAAAAACTGTGAAGGAATAATCTTTGCATAGGCTACTTGCAAAACAAATTTGTATTTACCCATTCCCATCGTTGTTGTGAATTTATTTTGTGATTTTTTTTTGTGACTGTGCATCACCGGTATTCCTCCCTCGAATTTCTGCCCTTTCAGGGCTCATACTGTTTGCCATAATTGAAAGATACAATAAGAATTATACTGTTTATTTGTACGTTCTTTTCTTTATTTGGCGTGTTCAGGGGATAGACGCTGAGGTTTAATTTCAATCACAGTAGAGAATTTCGTTAAAACCTCGACTCCCCCCAATTTTTTTCCAGTCATTGTATGGGATAAAATTCTCATCGTGCGAAATAATTGCGTTTGTTTTTATTAGTGTTTTTTTGTTGTGTTGGAGATTTCATTTTAGGTCAAGCAAAACCCATTTGCAGTTCCGTTCGTTCATATAAGTAACTCAAGCGTTTTACGAGTAATTCGGATTCGACAAATCCCGCTACATTCTTTTGTTGTGCTTTAAATTTTTTCTTCGCGTAAAGTTAGTGAACTCGACAAGCCGTCTTCGTTCGAGATCTTTAAAGCCCGAGGTTAATCTCTTGGACTCAACGGAAAAGAATTAATGGCTTATATTCAAGAAGAAAAGAAAACATAAAGAGCAGCAAGAAGAGAAAGAAAAAAGAACGAAAAGAAAGAGAAAGAGCAAAAGAACGAGAAGAAAGAGAGAGAATTCGTTCCCACGAACTTGAAATGAGTCGGGTAAGGAAGGAAACGCTTTGCATTAATTCAATAACAGACGTACAACAGACAGCGTCTATAAACTTGCCCATTTTTAAGGAAAGTGAAGATTTAGGGTCGTATCTCCTTCACTTTAAGAAGATCTTTGAGATCAGTGCCTGGCATTATGGATGGCTCCAAGCTCAATGAGGGGGTGGGGCTCTGTTTCCATGCCGTAATCATCTCTGTTTGAAGTCAGTGTGGCTCTAACAAGAGCTGCAAATGTCTTTAATGCCGAGCTGGTTGCAATACACCGCTCGGTACGGGAGATAACGAGCGTGCCAGATTGGGAGACCAAATTATGGTTTTAACGACTCACAAAGTGCTATTAGTGCTCTCCTGGCATTGGAATCTCCACAACCTTTTGTTAGAGGTATTCGTGATTCCAAGTTTGCCGCTAACCGGGTTGATGAAAAGACTACCTTCTGCTGGGTTCCTGGAAATGTGGGAATTGCAGAAAATTAGCTCGCCGATGAAGGCACCAAAGATTCAGCGAGGACTGGGCGAACAAACCAGCGTTTTGCGCTTCCTGACACTTACTACATGCGAAAAAACTCTTGGTTGCTTGGCAAAAATATGGGAGACGGCCGGGTGGAACTTAAATTTGCGTGCCATTACGCCACCACTGTTCCCAAGGACCTACCCCTCATTGCGCTGACGGCTTCAGGTCGCTTTGTCTCATTTTCGAATTGGGCGCACTCGCGAGACGCACTGCCATTTGATAGAGCCTTGCCTCCACTATATTGCGACAACTACGTTGTCTTCCAGACTAATCGGCACATTATTGTTGAATGTTCCAGTCTGTTTGATCTTCCCGCAATTACCAGTCCCGAGATCAGGACAGCTTGGCCAATGTACATGGGATAGTCTCTTACACAGAGACTTGTGGACTATCTGGCGTTTTGACCGAGGTTTACCTCCTCGATTTCATTTAACTCTCTTTTTTGCTGGTCGCATGGGAGTGAGCTGCCCTTCCACAACGCTATTGTGTTTTCTTCTTCTCCTTACTTTTGCTTTTGTTTTGTTTGGGTATTTGTTTTTTGCCTTTGTTTTGGTTTTATTTTTGTATTTGAGTTTGTCTGTTTTGTCATATTTTTTACTCTAACCTAGCATTATGCTGTAAAATGATTATGGCTGTTTTTTCCCTAGTAGGTAGTCGCCAGATGGGTTTAAAAAAGGAGGGTAAAAAAGATTTACCCATTAATTGCACCCAACGCCCAGAAAATCTCAAGTGATGTTCTTTTGCATCTTGCACCATTAAATGGCATTATTTATAGAGATTCCAACGCCCCTCTTCTGACGCTGCTTGAAATAGCCGCTCAGGTCCTTAAGTCAAGAGAAAGCGTTGATGCATAGTCGTAGAAAAATAATATTGGTGAGAGGGAACGAGAAGTGAGCACAATTGCCTATGGCACCGTCAGAGAGTTCAAGTCAATGCAGTGAAGGAGTTTCCGGATTTTGCACCCAGGCCAACTGAATGGATGTGTGGTTCGTCAAGGAGTGAATGTATTCAGCTATACAGGCTGCTCCACATTTGTGAGTAAGATGAGGAGAATTTGTACAGAAAAGCAAAAATTAGATTTCAGGGGAAGAAGGAGAGGCTAAACAGGGGTTGGATGGGGTTTTAAGTCCCGTCAGGAGGGCGGCCAGTAAAACCCATCACCGTGACTTTATGGGCAGAAGAGAAGATAAAGTTTTATGGGGGATAGGAGGAAGTGCAGAGGGGTGAATGAAGAGAAATTAAAATAGGAAACAAATAGATAAGGAAAACTAGACGATGAAGATTTGGAGAGGGGGGGAGATAAGGGGAGAGGGAGGGTTAGAAGGAGAGAAAGAGGGATCGAGCGTAAGCGATTGGATGAGAGGGAATAGGGTGGAAGCAGCAAAAGGTGGAGAGAGAGAGGAGATGAGACGTAAGAGATGGGAGAGAAGAGAGGAGATGGGAGACAGAAAAAGGGAGATGGAAATAAGGGAGAGACGGGGAGAGATAGAGAGGGGGACAGCGGGAAAGAGAGCGGGTTGGGGCCAAAAAGGGGAGGAAGAAAGATGAATAGCGTAGTGGGGGAGTCTATAGCAGAATAAAAGGGGCATATTGGTGGTATGGGGGGGAGGGGGGAATGTGTAGAGATAGTTGTTACTAGCGTCTATCTAGCACTTGCCTACAAGGGTATAAGTTCCAGTACTCATTCTCAAGCTTAAAGCTAGGATGCATTAAAATTAAAATAAGTAAACAACAAACAAACCCCCGCCAAAACTCATCAAAACCCAAGAAGACAAAAGAAAAAAAACCAAGAAACGAAGGAAAAGCAAAGCATGAAGAATAAAGCACGTTCCAGTGTACTTTCTCTCTCTCTCTTCGCCACACAATCGTGCGACCAACACCAAAGAGAGTCAGATTAAAGGGAGGAGATCAGTCTCCTCCTTAAGGTCAGATAATCCACAAGTCCGTGTGCAAGAACCCGTCTCGAGTAAAAGGGACAAGTGATATCGATCCTGGTCTTCCTGGTACCTTGACATGTAACGTTGCGATGATGCAACAGACCAAGGCATTCGAAGAGAATGTGCTGAACAGTCCGGGGGGAAGGGGGACACAGTCGTTGCAGTTAGGTGCAGGAGATCGATCCATCTAATGGCGGTGCGTCACGCGAGTCTGCTCAATTCAAAGCCGAGAGAGTATGGAGTAAAGTAAGGAGGGTAGAGTGAATGGAGAGGGTAGGAGGAATCTAGAGAGAGACTGTGATAATTTGATTTTCAGTGTGAGTGTTTGTCTGCATGTGCTCTGTTTCAACTTGCCATTTCAACATACATATTTTTTTGCTTTAAATTACACAAAAATGTTTTTTTTCCATTTATTGATCAATAAAATATAAGGAATTTATCCAAAAGGTGAATTTTAGAGAAAGGTACTACAAATGCGATTTGGCACCGCCTAGGTGGTACTCTATTATCATGTACTGGTCATATTCACGTTCCTTACTCGTAAATTGAGTACAAAATGGAAATCTATTAGTAAAATCGAATCAACCTTTTAACAACTTCAACGAGTTATGCCTAGCTATGAGTAAAATTCATATTTTTCACACATATTTTTCTTTTCCAATATAAGTTTACTCAGAACCATCTTAATCGTTCGTATGCCTTCACTCTTCACAGCAGGCAGCCAATTAATTATTCAGTTACTAAAGGAGAACTTCCATTAGCTTAGGACTTCTGATAACAGTTTCATCATATTTTAAATTATATTTTCTACACTTGATCTTTGCTGGTCTAGAAAATCATCAAATACCCTCACTGTTTTTTTCTTATCTATGGGTAGTAAAAATTCCGATGGAACCTAAAACATTGGTTTAAAATAAAGATTTTCTATCTCCTATTGAGTTTTGCCTGAAAGGTAATGTATTCGTTGTAAAATATCTCATCAAGCTTTTAAGGATTTTTTTATTTTTGTTATTTGTCATTTTTTATAATTATTCCTTTCCAGACTTGTTTCTCATCTGATCGGAATCTTGGCTCTGTTTCTTTCCGTGTAAGTTTAGTAGTTGTTTCTAAAAGCTCAAAACCCGCCAAACTAGCTTAAATATTTAGTAACATAATCTAGAATTTAATAGTTTAAGCACAAGAAACAATTAGGAAGTTAGCTGTTTATATAGACTGCCAAAATAAAAGAAAAATCGTTCTGAGAAATGTTAACTTCACTACCGATGGAACTTCTGTGCGTTAGTCACTAAATAAGATAACGCTTAGAATATTTGTGTTTCCTTTAGTTTTTAAGTTTGAAAGAAAATAACAATATTGCGAAGAAGCTTGAGTGATTTGAGTGTGTGATGAATGTTTGCTTAGGTCACTTACATAACTTATTATGTGCTAAGATAAGCCTATAGGGGAGTTTTCCACAATTCAAGTTTTTACTCAGTGCGAGTTGAAAACTAAACGTGAGTTTTTGCCCGCAACAAGATAACATATTATACGTGAGTAAAACTAATACTTTAGGGATATGAGTTATGGTCAGGGGTCAACAATAGTTATGTGGTTTTAAGTGGATGTTTTTCCTAATGTATGTCAGTTGAACAATACAAATGTGTTAGGTATTTCGCATTTTCTTAATATTGGCTTTCAAATTCCATGTTCTTATAGTATTTAAAGTTTGGAAGTCACTTTTAATAGTCTGCTTTCGCCTAAAGCGCATGTTACTCCTCTCTAAAAGTCATCTCTCCGCTTCCTCTTAAATCTTGACCAACTTTGACTAGAGAAGTTTTGTGGCCGTAATTTACGTTTTCTTTACTTTCCTACATGACTCCGTTCTCACATTTCTTGCTGGATCTCCTTCTTGGAATCTGTGATCCTATCAACGTGCCCAAAATTATTCAGGAATTTTCTCCGCTATGTACTGATGCCGCCACTCTTTCTTATTCACGCATTCCGGCTCTGCCCCGTTATTGTGCGTAACGTTTGCACTGCTGCGCCTTCAAGAAAACATTGAAGACGCAACAGTTCAGTCAATCCTTCCGTTAGCACTAGAGAACTACTATGCGGGGATTCACAACTGTAAAGAACGCTCTACGAATAAATTGTTTTTTTTTAATCGTTGAGTCACTGATTTATTTCTCCTTAATTTACCAGCACTATTTCCTCCAAATAAAGGGATGAACAGACGATGCGAACATCGTATTTAAATGTCTATATTCATTTATCAGCGTTATGCATATATGCGAGCAGAAAGGCGCGTAGTATTTTATGTCTCCTTTTATATTTCTAACCGGGTATTCTACGCGCCTTTCTGCACGCATACACGCATAACGCTGATAACTGAATATAGACATTTTAATACGACGTATCTGAACAACTCTATTCTCTCGGACGCTATGCAAAAAGAAAGTTGTTTTTATTGGATAAATGTAGGACTTTCTCTATATGATGATATTTTAAGCTTTTCATCCAAGTGCATTATATGTGTCCTTATATCTTCATTAAAAAGGTTTTCACACTTCGTGCGATCTGACGATAACGAGATGTAAGGCTTTTAAAGAGGTTGCAAAGTGAGAATAATGGCCTTGATTTCCTTACGTGCCACAGAAAAATTGCAGAACAAGGACAGGGATGAGCCTTAGACTAGTTCGGTAATTGAGATCCTCTTTGATGGTGGAACGGATTCCTCAAAGCAGTCTGGGTAAATCAATGTCAAACAATGTTATTTCCGTGTAGGTCGATGTCTGGTTAGGTGGTAACATAAAAAAATAGAAAATTCACAATGGGCCTAAAAGAAAAGATTGATTGGCTTAACAAGAAATGAGACTACTTTGTTTTCAGCATAATGTATGTTTGCACAGCTTCGCCCGGTTGCCTGTGCGGCTTGATATTGCTCTCCCTCTCTATCTCGTGGCAGGGCCATCAACTATGTTTCCATGTAAAATAGCTTAAATCTTGCATGCAAGACTGATAGGGATCAATAATCTTTGTTCCATCTTCTTCTCTTTAGCCCCAACTGAGTTCACTTCTTCAACTCTTCCTTTATCTTTCTTTCTCATTTTAGCCAAGACTTAATACAATGTAACATAACCTTTGCTATTCTAATTTACATCTGCTGTTTATATATTATCGTACTATTAGTGATTGGAATTTATTAGGTATTACTTTATTGGCTTCTTTAACTAGAAGTCCATCATTACTAGAATTCAAATCGGGCACAATTTTTTTCACATAGAAGTCAAGGACCGGAAACTTTCACAAACATTGCTGGACTAATAATAATAGGAGACTAGTCATGATAAGGAGACAGTTTCTATTGTTTTTAAACAAACCTAATTTTCATGGACGCTTATTGTTTTATATCATTACCTGAGTGCAAAGAAATTGTTTTAAGATTAACAATACATTTTTTAAAAAATTTATTTTGTACCTGGTGGTGCTTCGATATTTTCCACTTTGGGCACATTTATTCCTCTGCCTTTTTTACTTTGTAGTGATAAAACACTTATTCCCCAAACTACCGGTGCTCTTTACCTTATCGAAACTGCTGAACAAATTTATCAAACTCTATCAAAGATTTATTCAATTGTGTTACAAATCCTTTGACTAAATGAACAGATTTCACTTTTCAGTGATAAATTTAATCGTCATTATTATCCCTTCATCTTTAGGGTCGAAGGTTTTTTCAACCTAACCAAAAATCTAAGTTTAAAGTGAGACAGAAGAGACGAGAGTGAAATTATGTAAGATGGGGCAGATTTTTCAACTTTCATTGCAACAACGCTCAACTTTTACACTGCGTTTTGTGGAGAAAATAATGCGCAATTCTCTTTGGAGCTCGTTTTCTCACTCGAGATTTTATTGACATGATGCCTACTTGTTCACTTACTTTTATATTATTACAAAGATAATTGGATTAGTGGCCTGAAATGAAGAGAAAAGCGGAAAAATGGAACAATAATTAATAGTAGTAAAAACTATCAAAAATGTCGGAAAATCTTACAACAAAGTTAAAATATGAATAAAGGAAGGAGGCTATGTAAAAATTTATGGAAAGTTTACACAAAACTAATGAATCTAAATGAAATTTAGGCCATTGGTATTGAATTAGAATATGGCCATATCTAAAGTTATATTAATTTTTGTTCAAAAAAAGACATATCAACTTCTCAAGGTACAACAACCTACCCAAATACAACAGCCCTGGCATTAATAAAATATTTTATCTGAATCACGCTTAAGAAAACGTTTATAGATGGGCAAATGCAGAGAAACCATTCCGTATGTACTTTATAGAAACTCCCTCGTTTGTTCGATTTCAGCACCTTAAGACCCATACAAACAGATCAATAGGAAAGGATGATTTTCAAAATATAGTTAAAGAGCAGTTAAATGTGCAATAACTAAAATGAATTAAAACATTTTATTTTTCCTATAAATTAATATTAATAAATCTCTAAAAAATCAAAATTGAAACGGAATCTTACATGTATCTGTGAGTCGTCGTAAGCAACTGAACAGGAGTAAATTTGAGGTAACAATGTAATGATAAAATGAAATAATTGCCAAAGTCCTCCCAAGTTTAGTCCTTTTGTTTTGGCAATAACCTAATAACTATTCGACCGATTTTAAGGAGATTTAGGTAAAACTCTGATGTTGTTTTACATTCTTTTTCGAATGATAGGATTGCCAAAATCATTCAAAGGGTACTAAGGAATTATTTTGCTTTGGCAATAACATCAAAAATATTCAGCTCATTCTAATGAAATTCGAAATACGTCTGTTGTTTGACCTTTTCTTTCAAATGATATAATTACCAAAGTCCTCCCAAAGTTAGCACAGTAATTATTTTCTTTTCCAATAAAATCACAACTATTAGATCGATTCTACCAAAATTTGAAACCCTTATATTGTTTTACGGTTTATTTCTAATAATATAATTATAATACCCATGGTTAGCCCGTGTATTATTTTGTTTTGGCAATAACATCAAAACTATTCAGCCCATTCTAACGAAATTTAAAATCCGTATGTTGTTTTACCTTTTATTTCGAATGATATAATTGCCAAAGTCCTCCCAAAGTTAACATGGTAATTATATTCTTTTGGCAATAAAATCACGACTATTTGACAGATTCTAACGAAATTTGAAACCTTTACATTGATTTACTCCTTCTTTCGAATAATATAATTGTTAACGTTTTCCCAAAGTTAGCATGGGTATTATTTTGTTTTAGCAATAACATCATAACTATTCTGCCGATACTAACGAAATTTGAAACCCTTATGTTGTTTTACATTCTCTTTGAAATGATACAACTTACAAGGTCCTCCCAATGATAGTCTGGATATTATTGAAAGTTTTGAAAGTCGTAAGGTCATAAAGCAGAATAAGTGAGACTACGTGACTTCTTATTCAGCAGACCTTGTTTAAATGGGAATTTAAAATGTGCAATCGTTCCCATGATGATTTTAATGCAGAGTTTCTTAAGAATCATTTAGTCTAAAGAAGTGGTAGCAGAAGACAGGACTTATAAAGTGTCTAAATGATTAGGTTAATTATGTTTTTGTAATATACTAGTATTGGGGAAAGTTCTGGTTTTGAGAAAGGAATATTTTGTTTTTGACAGAAACTAAAATGTTTAGTGATCCTGTATCTCCATTCAAGGCCTGTTTGACACACATAAAGACTTTGACAGATCAAACAAGCAAAGTTATAGATGACATAAGATTGCAAGAATCTGAAAACTGACCAAAAATAGAGTAAAGAGAGAAGGTGAGAGTTAGAGTTTATCCAAACGAATTTATATTGTAGAAAGTAAGTTTTGAGAGTATTTTTAGGGTTTTATTTAGTTTAGTTGTACAATGTTCTAGATATTTAAGTTTTAAATATAACTTTGCTTTAAAACTGTTTTTAATCAGGCTGTATTAGAAAATAGTTGCGATAAAAACTTAGAAATGGTTTTATCATAAAAAGGATTCAGGGTATTGATTAATTTTAAATTTCTTACATACATATCTTACTTCCTTGTAAAATAAAGTTCAATTTGAGCAAACTGATATGGTGTGTTAATAAAGAACTGGGTTCTTAATTTAGTTGTTGTTGGTTTTCTATAAGGTCACGTATTAAAAGTAGACACAACTGTATTGACATTAATGTCCATAAATGCAACATTGTTGTTAGATTCTGTTTCTATTGAAACCTTGATATTAGGGCATTGTTTGTTAATATAGTTTGAAAATAAAGGAGCATGGCCCTTTTGGCTAAAGTAAAGTAAACAGTCAGTAACATATCGTCTGAAGACAGCGGGTTTAAATTCTAAAAGAGAATTCTCCAACCATACTTTTTCGTGATTTCTAAAAAAACTAATTGCAAAGGAATGAACTAAAGAGAGCCTACTTAAAACATGAGAATATGAGGTATCATTTATGAGAATTTTCCACAGAGGCAAGAAGGAAATATAAGATAGATGCGATATTATTTACAATGATTATAAATGAAGGCATATGCACACTTACACGAACAAACAATGCACACTCCAACTTAATTCTATTTTGTAAAATATGTCCATGTGTTTTATTTACGTGTTAACACATAATTTGACTTTGAATTGTTTGCTAGGATGTTTATCTATCCTGTCCATTCCTATTATTAAATCAGCTCTGTTCATTTTTTTATATATACTGACATTTTTCTTCATACGATTTTATATATAGTTCTCGAAGAATGCCTCATGTCTTTGAAACCAAAGAATTTGTATAAGAGCTTGATTATATTACTATTTTATCTGCTCACTTCAATTCTGGTGTAGTAATAGGTTTTTCAAAAGTTCAGTTACACACGTTTTTTATTTTTCGAGAGGTTTATGTATCTGCTAGAAAATTTTCTGTCAAACAAAATTAAAGTTCTACTTTTCCAGCACGTGTGATTAAAACTTCTTTTACATTGTGGAAAGGGTGTGTAGAGATGGAATTGAAAAGAATCTAGATCTCTGCTCTCCTGTGCACTGTCTGCAACAAGTCCGACATCGCCAAATGGCTCAACCTTACCAGGATGACTGTCCATAGAGACGCTCAAAAACAGGGAAGATTTCAAAGATTAATCTCGTTCGTCAAACATCAAGTTGTCAAGGGTTTGGCTGTCTGAAAGGCATTCGAAAGTGCTCGGAAGCTCAAAATGACAGCCTTTGCAAAGAAGAATTTCTGGTTGGCCACGTTGTCCAGAGCGTCCAGGAGAAGGGCTCACTTTCTCAAAGAATTGAATAGCCACGTCAATCGAATTCTCAATTTTGTTCTCATGGACAAACATTTAGGTTCAATCCGTTATTCAAACTAGCTGAACAACTGCTTGGTAAGCTCCGGCCAAGGCGTCTCCAAGGTTTGCTACGTGTTCATGACCAAGCACCCGACTTCGATGATAATGCTCTGCTCCCTTGCTTCAAATGGCGAGAAGATGAAACCAATCTCGTTCGCGGCCGGTTACAGGTTCACTGCGACCGATTACAGGGACATCTTTACCACAAAAGTGCCGAACTGGGTGAGAAAAATCAAGATAAAGGCGGAGTACGTCTTTCAGCATGACGGTGCCCCGCCAACACGGCCAAAACAGTGTAAGAAATGTTGGGGTCGAACATAAACTGTTCGAACTAATTTTGGCCGCCATAGTCGCCCTACCTCAATCTCCTTGACTACATAGTGTGAGCGCATGTCAAAGGCAAGGCCTGCAAGGTCCTCCAGAGCAACAGCGAAGAGCTAAGTTTCTCTATCAACCGCGTGTGAGCCAGATTGAGGAAAGACTTCGTCCCCAACGTGTGCGCGGAGTTTAGGTCTTGCCTGGAGCGCTTGCTCACTGCCATAGGCAGCTAGATTGATTAATATTACAAGTTAAACACATATTTAAATGTTAATACATTAAATATCTGACTAATAACATCATCACTATCATTGCAATTCCTTTGTTGAGAGCGTCCTCAGGAGTGTAACAGGACCTTTGCAATACTCGGTATATACATTACCAAGATGTGATAATTATGTGTGTCATTATGGGTGCATTCATAATAGAAACATAAGTTTGCCATCGATAGTGCATGGCAGAAGAGAAAAGTATTAATTATCAGTGAGTAGAAAAACTCCTCTGACGATGGCTAAGTAGTCGTCGTTTATTCCACATAAGTAATCTTTTATGCCAAGTAGAATTCTTAGACCGACAATCTTCTCGGGATTGCCCACAGAGAATGGGAATTTTTTCACCACAAAAGGGTAGAGAGAACAGAAATCTAGGTGGTGAATTTTCACTCCTTCAGTTGATACTTGGAGAGAGTAATAGGGTTACAGTGTCACCGTATAACGACTCTCATACTCTGAGAACGCCGTTATTAATAATTATTGACATTGATACATACATTCTCTGGAATCCTTCTCGCTTTGTAGTTTATCATCATACCAACACGATTTCGTTTTACCGCCCCTCTCTATTTTCAAGAATCAGTCAGGGTAAAATAAACCTCCTTGTATCTTTAGGTAAACTTCGCTTTCATTCCTTGCATGACGAATTTTGAGGTTTCTTTCCAATTTCTCACTAGATATCTAACGTAAACTTTATATCAATAAGGCTTATGATTATTCCACTCTATTATTGGAAGTATTTTTCCTGGCATAAAAAACTCTTTAAAAAAATCTAACAGAGGGATGCAATGGTATGCATGACTGCACTTTTAGAAGCACCTTTAAGTATGTTAACGTAATGGAAACAAGACTTCATTACCTCAGATCGAAGGTTGTATTCTCTATTCTTATAAATGTCATAAAACCCGTTAAACTTTAGCATTCAGGTACATCCAATTATAAATGGTATTTTGTTTTTCAGGTATTTTGCCAATATATATTTTTTAGTTTCATCGGAAAGAAAAGATTAAGAGAAGTAACTTTTTCAATATCTGGGATCCTCATTGATTTGGGTAGCTTTTTTAAGAAGATGGCACAATTAGAAGAATATTTTGAATATAATATTCTTTTCTAGTTCAATCTAAAATATTTTCGTCCAAGTATCACGGTGTTATTGGTAAATAAATCTCAAGTATTATTGTGGAATAAAACATAAATTTTTATGTTTCTCCTTTTCTCTCTCAATGGCATAAGACACTATAGATTGTTTAATTGGGAGATGGTTTCTGAACCCTCTTAAAACTCTGGTTCGCTCTCGGCACTTACCGCTATTTTCATTGTTTTTATTTAGCTCATGATACCGCAGATTACAGATTATCTGCATTACCAAGATATTAGGAAAGAGTATGAAGGAATTTCTCTTTTTCATCGATTCAATAGAAAATTAAATTGTTGTCCATTTTATATCTTCTTCTTCATGCCTTCATCCAGTAAATTGATCTGATACACTGGTCTCGTATTACTCA
Source organism: Ceratothoa steindachneri (assembly GCA_963969495.1). Lineage (NCBI taxonomy): Eukaryota > Metazoa > Arthropoda > Malacostraca > Isopoda > Cymothoidae > Ceratothoa > Ceratothoa steindachneri. The sequence continues at coordinate 39,308,590 of OZ018322.1, read as the reverse complement.
TAATACACGTTACAGTCAATCTTTCCACCATCAAGTTTTTTTATTTCCATAGTCATTTACAATTAAAATACCACAACATAATTTGCATATTTTTCTCCATTCACAAGTATTTTAATGATTGTCAAAATATCAGAAATTGAAAAAGTCTTTTACAATCCTCACATTCAATTGACTCATTTTCCTTTCCTGGTTGGACTGACCACTGGCCACTCATTCCTCATTACTTAGATATGTGTAATGTAAGTAGCTTATAGATTAGTATACGCGATCTTTAGGCCAATTTAGAGTAGAGGTCTCTTCCTTGACTAAATTCGAGGGGTATAGAGGAGTTTGAATCGACGTTATACTCGTCCTCGGTTTCCCAACCGAGATTAAAGATAAACTTGAACGAGATCTTAATATTCTCTCCAAATTGGCTCTTTCTATACCACATCAACACGGTACTTATTAACAACTAGATGACCCCAACTACTCCTAACTAAATAATAATATTTATTCCTACTGCACTACTATTGGATGATTTTCTTTTCATTCACCATCCCAAGAAAGTTTAGTTGGGGGAGGTGGGGGCTGATGATGGGAAGGTGAGGGCCAATGAGGAGGTGTATGAACCTTTATACATAACCGATGATTTGGCTTTAGACAGATGAGGTGGTTGGTGAAAGCAGCACTTTAATCAAATGAGCCTCTTTCAAGAGCATTGAACATGGGTCTGGGCTGGCGAGGGGACCAGGCAACTAAACGATGGGTCAATGAGGATGCCCGGCAAAGAGCAGTGGTAAAGGGGAGGGGCGGACAGAATAGGGTGATACAAGGTGACCTCGTCGAAGGGTCGGTGGGTAACCCATAACACCGTGTCATTTAAAGGAATTATTGAGGTATAATTTTACCAATGAAAACGTGTAATTTATGGTAAATTATTGCTGCAAAAAGAAAATGATAAGTGAAATTATGATTAAGAGAAAGAGGAGTTTAAGGGGACTGTAGAAAAATAAGATCGAAGGGCGACCACGTGATCTCGAGATCACCACATGGAGCGTTGGAAGCGAGGCTGACCTACGGCGAGGATGCAGTCAACGCCGTTTTATTGAACCCCAGGTGCATTTACTTAGGGACACATTCTTCTCTTCTCGCATGTCCTCGTAACCATCTTCTTGCCCTCCGGCATAGATCGAAGCGCGTCAAACATTCTACGCCATCTTTATCTCGGTTTCCCCGAAGCAATCGCTCCAAGATCGCGCGAGTAATGGAGGCTCTCGCCAGGCCAACACAGCCACCAGCGAGAGCCTATATAATCCCCCGACTCCGTTTAGCGTGTAGCACTACAAGACTATCTTGCTTAACACCATGTACGAGCAAAGGACACGCTCACCCGTTGCGATCAGAGACACCGACGATTTCGATACGAGAACGAATGCTAAATCGATATCCGTGAACTTTGCCATAGTCAATCGGCGAGTATCTGACGAGAAACTCCATCTTCGGAGGCCAAATTACGTGTGCTTCCTCATCCGTCCCATGAGGTAACCCAGCTTCCCCATTGCGGTCATCGTATCCCGACCGGCACTTCCCTTCAACGAAAACGTAAGCAGTTGCAATCGTTGACGCCTACAGATTATTATATAATCTAGTCTACCTAAACCGTCCCATCTTTTTGTGTGAGCCACGAATTAAAGTCCCCTTTTAACCACCGACCAGAATCAGAACACTGATCCCATATTTATCCCTCCTGTGTCACGTGCCGAAGGTTAATTTCGCCTGTGCGACCATTCTCTTTAAACCCTATATCTGTATATATTTTAATTCTCTTTATTTGTTTATTTGTTAGTGAAGGTATATTTTTGTTATTGTCTTTTACTTGCAACTATAAACGAGTACCAGCTACCTGTTAATCTTTGGCCAACTTGCAGGCTCAATTATTTGTTTTGAAAGGACCCTGCAATTAAAAGTAAACCATTCTCAATGAATCCATAGCTATTTCACGTTCACGAACCGGCTAGGTCAAATCTTAAACCCACTTCGACCTAGAGCCACCAAAAGCCATACATATGTTTATATAGACTGGCCATTCCACTACAGGAACAAAAGTACAAAAGTAACACATTAACTTGCCATTATAAGTCAGTGGGATGAAGAATCTTTCGGGATCTTGTTTCTTTTAAGAGGAAGAGGTAGAATTGTTACTGCCATCCCTCTTCCAACCAGCTAGCTTTCAGACTGTAGCAGTTTTTATATCTTTCACGAAGGAGGGTAATCCTTCATGACAGCAACTATGAAAATTTTTACGTGAGGAAAGCATTGAAGTTAAAGAAAAGAAAAATAGCGGCAATGAGCTCCACTTGTGCGTATTGATTACAAAAGTTTCTCCTCCGAAGCGAAGGTATTAAAATAAAAATAATGAATTTTTCCATTGCCACACATACGCTCATTTCTCTTTTTTTTACAATGAACTACATTTCACTTCTTGCGTATTTACTTTGCTTCTGAGCTTTTAAATTTGTAATTTTTAACCTTTGAATTAAAATAAAGAAAATGACGTTAATATATTTTATATTTAGTTCATTTCATAAATTTTTTTAATTTTTTAATATATCACTACGGTGTAGTTAGTTATGAAAGCATCATTGCTCAAGAATTTATATTCACGTCAACTTCACTTTCAGAACAGATACAGTACAGAGAGGCTGATACCGGGTCGACATATATTAAGGAATATTGCTGATGTGCTATTGACACCTTTTGATAACATCTTCTCTTCAGATATTTAATATTTCTCGTCTATATTCTTTCTTCTTGTGAAATATATTCCTCCTTAAATACCACTTTTTATTTTATATATTTCATTGTGTAAAATAATTTTTAATTACGCAACGAAACGTTCTAAACTAAACCAAGGAACGATACTCAAGTTATGCTAACTGGACTTTGGACCGTTCATTCTAGTCTAAACCTTTCCTACGCGCTTACCAACAAACCATATAGAACTTATAGAGTCTTGTATGCCATTGACCTGATTCAAAGTAAGTGTGGGGATGGGGGGAGGGAATTCGACCCTAACATCAATTTAAAAGAATCTTTCAAGTAAAGCTAGTCTGATTGAGACAACGAACTCATTTTTGGATATTCATCATATATATATATATATATATATATATATATATATATATATATATATATAAATAAATATATATATATATATATATATATATATATATATATATATATATAAATAATATATATATATATATATATATATATATATATATATATATATATATATATATATATATCTGCAATAATTGTAACTCAGAAGTAAACATGTTGAAGGAAAGAAAGATTATACACAGCTGACCTTTTGACCCTAGCTTGGTTTTCAGACCCAAGCTAGAGTCCTTCTTTAGATAGGTGCGCAGTGCGGACTCCAAAAGAGGAATGGTTTCGGTTGTCAAGTCATGTGTGTATAGAAAGCAAACGAGAGGGATCGGTGTGGGAGCGCAGGAGATCTTTTAGTAAGAGAGGACAGGTTTCGGAAAAATCAAAGGGAATAGGAGGATTTGATATGTCGGTAACTATATAGCGATGCGAGTGCTTCCTTTCTCGTGTGGGTTCGACTAGAGCATTAGGAGGCAAGGCGAGATGGAGAGGCGCTCTTACCATAGGACGCTACTACGTGATGCTGTGATGGGGTATGCCTATATGTTAGCGCGTGTTTTTCTCTCCGGATGTTTTCTCAGACATGTTGTTCGCGCGCACAGGTCCGAAGCGTAGTGCGCGAGCTGTGGTTTTCTTCCTCGGCGCCTTGTTTAAGCTACGAGACGTTTTTTCCCGCATGTGCAACTATTGGGAGTGTTTATAGTGTGGCGTTCGATGTATTGGTGTAGTGTGGATGGTGTTGTGTCTTGTTTTGGCAGTGGTAATGGTACAGTAGGGGTAGGAGCTATTAGCATGGAGGCGTTGTGAGTGACAGCAGAAATCTTGGTATGGAGTGGGGATTGCGTGTGTCTTGTGTAGGTGCAGGTGTTGGTTGCTGCGGCGGACGTGCGTTTGTGTTCATCAATTAGGGCAAATAACTCTTCGCTGAAGATAATTTTTTTCATACTGCACGCAGCAATACTCTGGTTTGGTATTTTTGCGTATAGTCTTTGGTTAACACTTGACATTTCTTTAGCATTCGCTAAGGGTTCTGCAAATATTGTTGAGGCCTGGGCGTAGGAGTCTGTGTTGGGTGTTATGAAGATAGTGTCCGAACATTGGGTAGAGGTGGTAGAAGGGAAGGTGTGAGCAAAAGAAAGGATGGAATTTGCTTGATAAGTGATGCGGTCTGCGGTAGGAGAAGTGTGAGCTTGTGGAGTAGGAGTAGGAATTTGGGGAGAAGCATAATCTACGGGAGGAAAAGGATCATAGAGAGTGGAAGGATCGAAGGGAAGAGTGATTGGATAGGGATGAAAAGGAGCAGGATTGATGGAAGAATAGACAATTTTGAAGGGAGAAGAGAAAGGGTTGATTGAAGAAGAAAGAGGATTGGTTGAAGAGGAGACAGGATCAATTAGAAAAGAGACGGGATCGTTTGAAAAAAGACAGGAGCGTCAGAAGAAGGAATAGAAGCCACTGGAGTAGGAGAAGGAGGAAGAACGACAAGAGAAGTGGTCTGGAAGTCAGGAGAAGGTATGTCACATCATATTGACAGCAACGTGGCACCCATCACAGTTGACACAACGAAGATTGTTATTTGTGCACAAGATGTAAAATTGACCTTCTACACCGCAGTTTGAATTGACAGGTTCCATTTTTAAAAAGCTAGCCTAGTGGCTGCTTTATAACAGCACAGGAATTGGTGTAGGTATATGTTATGTTGGAGCTCCATTTGGTATGTTTCGGTTGGGAAAGACACATGTATTTTTAGGCGGGCTGCGGTGTGACAAAATTGGTGAGAATGCATCACTTCTCCGCATGGCTCCACTCTCAGGAATTGCGTCCTATTTAGCCTCCAGATATACGAGGGGAGGTCAATAAGTTTTGCAATTCGGATATAAGAAAACGAAACATAAGTAAAAGTGTTTTATTATTTTCCAATATAACTACCCTCGACTTCAATGCACTTGCGCCACTTGTCCCTGAAGCTTCGAATTCCCGACAACCAGAAATCCCCCGACTGCTGTTCAATCCAGTCCTGGACGGCGAGCTGGACATCTCCATATCCCCAAACCGGCGTTCATGCAGAGCAGCCTTGAGCTGGCAGAATAAAAAGTAGTCGCTAGGGGCTAGATCTGGACTGTAGGGGGTAAGGTTAAGCTTCTCGAATCCGCATTCACGTAGGGCAGCTTGTGCAACTCTGGCCTTGTGGACATGGGCATTGTCGTGGAGGAGAAGGACACCGCATGTCAACTTGTCGCTTCTTCTGACGGATGCACTTCTTTAACCCAGCCAGTTCCTCGGCATAATATTGGTCTGTCATAGTCCATCCACGAGGTGCATAGTCCACCATCAACACTCCCTCAGGATCCCAGAAGATGATGGCCATGATCTTCCCGGCTGAGGGTTGGGTCCGGAACTTGATGGGGGTCGGAGAGCCCCTGTGCTCCCAAGCCATGCTTTCGAGCTTGGTCTCGGGATTCCAGTGATGGACCCACGTTTCATCACCTATCTCTATGCGTGACTCGAATCCCACCGTGAAGTTTCGTGAGGTTTCTATGGACCCAACGGGCAGAGACCTTGGGCATGGCCAAATTGTCGTGGATGATGTTGATAACACTTCCATGTGATATTCCAAGTTCTCACTCGATTTCTTCGACCTTCACCCGTCGATTTTCGAGGATCATCCTTTCCACACGGGCCACATTGTCCTCGTTGGTTACGTCTAACGGGCGTCCTGGACGGGGGTCATCTTCAAGGAACTCACGACCATGGCAAATCTTCCTATTCCAGTGAGCAATGGTTGCAAAGGAAGGGGCGGTTTGGTGTACCTGGCAACCATACGTTCATGGATCTCTTTTGCATTCTTGCATTCTTTGGTCAAAGATTTGATCACTGCCTGGTGCTCAACCTTCTGCATTGTTGAAAAATTTGTGACTGACGATCTGCGATCAGCTACTGCTTCTGACTTGACATAACTTGCCCTAACCCCCCCACAAACAGCCATCCCCCTTCCTCTGTTTTGCCCTACTGATTCTCAAAACTTATTGACCGCCCCTCGTATATAAAACATACGCATTGGTTGAAGTAGTTTTTAGAAGATAGAGAGTAGTAATTCATTAACAGAAAGGTTATATGTTCGACATAGAGCAATATTATGAAAATATTTTCTTTTGGCAATGATGATTTAATGGTTCAAGAATGATATATTTAGAAAGAAATAGGAGTAGTAATTGAAATGAATGAAATCCCAATAAATATATTATATCCCTCATGAAACGCTACCAGTTTGAGCTTCGAAAATTCGTTGTTTTGCCATTCTATTTATAAAAAGGTATAGTAAAAAAGCATTACAACTATAACGATTAGTTCGAACAGACCCTTAGAAAAAGCCTGGGCATGAGATTTACTAAATATCATACAATTTTATTAAAAAAAATCAACTTTCCTTGCTTAGACTAAACACACTCGTGCGAACATTTTATCTGCCTTATACTTTTACTGAGCACTCTTTAAAGATTAAATTTAACACCAATGAAAAAATTTGTTTAAAGATTTTTATTGGAGAAAGAATGGAGAGTAAAAAGAATTCTATAATAACTCTTTTAAATTAAAGCTGATGTTTCCTCTGTGAATAAGTTAATAAAAAAACGAGAAATTTGGATGAAGCAGAAATAAGAAGGTAGTGATCGTTGTAAGCAAATGACGACATCAGAAAATGTTATCTGTGATACCATCATAAGACTATCACAATAAAATCGACCTTGTTCATACAAATATCAGAGAACAATTGCTGACTTCAAAAATCAGTAGACGTTCTGTAGGACGTATAGGAAGATCGCTGGTAGTTAAAGTATTTAAAAGAGTTAGTGTCTCAAGAAGTAACGAAACAGTAAAAGATAAAAGAAAAGTTTTAGCGATGAAATTCCTAAATATATTTTCATCTAATGAGGTTAAACTAAGTAATCACTGAAGATGAAAAAGAATATACTTCTTACATTCTTAATTTGCCACCGTTGGCAACTCTGAATTCCGCACATGCATCTTATCTGGAGGAAGAAAGATATTCACACATCCAGTCTTTATCATTAGAGAAGTCGGTTTTCGAAAACAAGATATCATGAAATGTAACGACTGATTTTTCTTCATTCTTCAAAATGGAAAAATGAATTCAGAAGTTTTTCTTTAAGTTTCAAAAGAAAATCCTTTGCCTCGTTGTTGGCATTTTTATTCCAGGCTGATTTTATACTACAACAAGATGACATCACCTAGCAATTGAATTTATACAGACTTATATCAAAAGAAGGATACGATTACCTTTATTAGCAGAGATGAATAGCTACCTCAATAACCAGATTGAAATCCGCTGGAAACCTTTATTTGGAAGACTTGTAAGAGAGTTTGTAAATGTGCCTAGAAAAAATCACAGATGTTAAGTAAAAAGAAAAAATACTCGATTTTTGGAATAAAATAACTGTCAGAAATTAGAAAGTGAATCATTTCATAGAAAAAAGATTACGATTAATACAGAAACATAACTTTGGACATATTACTACCTTCTCTAAGAGTTGTTGATAAAACCCCCACTTATTTATTTCCCTATATATATTTCGAGTATAAATTTGAAAAAGAGCAGAGCATGGAAGTTTATGAAATATTCATGAGTATAAGGGAATAAGTTGCAGAGAGCGTAATTATTTAGGCAATTTTGAAACATATACTTGTGGGTAAAATATTTTTTTTAATTTTGGGGGGGCACACTATATATATATATATATATATATATATATATATATATATATATATATATATATATATATATATATATATATATATATATATATATTAAAAAATCAACCACAGGAAAATGCGAAAGGTAGCAAATTACTTTAGAACTCAAATTTCACTTTCATTATTCGGTAATAGATATACTAAGAGAAAACAGCTTTATATAAATGTCGTGGTATGACCAGGAGTACGCGGTTATACGCACACTGGCCTACTGGCTGACCGAAATTAAAGCTCTACCTGAGGATAGCTTTAAGAGTGCTTTAAATAGACAGTTGCTAGGCCAAGGAATATTCAAACATGGCTGCAAAAATATACCTTAATACAGCTAAAGTTTACATATACATATATGGCAAGTTAAATGGCAATGCAATTAAATATTGACGGTTTACGGCTAAGATGATTAAACTATCAATTAAGTTTGAACTGAGGGGTAATTAATTAAGAAATAATTTTACAATTATGCAAGTTCTTAAGCAAAGGGGATCCTTGAGGTTTGACGCCGTAAAGGTGGGGAGCGGGAGTTAAATCCCTTTTACCTTGATGTGCGGCGAGTAGGACCAGGTAGGTAAGTTTGATCTTGAACTTATGGGCGTCTCACGAAACGCTCAATCCAACTCGTGGAAACTGAAGTTGGGGACCTCTTATACTTAAGAGGCAAAGGGAGGGTGCTTCGGGGATGGCTTTTACGATCATTAAAATAAATCTGAAGACGTGGTGAGAAGGGTTAAAGCGTGCCTAACTATCTTCACGAACAACACTGAGTGACGATTAGCTCTTCATTGGCTCTTCGACAATCACTCAATTCTTCTCTGGATGAGAATATAGTCGATTCCCTCTCGACTAACGAAGACATTAAGGCTAACGTACTGGAAGGCGGCTTCAGACACAATCTGCATGTGAACTTCGAAATATCGAATATATACTCAGAAATTATCTAGGTGGGGAGAGAGATTCATCGCTAACAGACTTCCTTAATTGCCTTGGGTTGAAATAAGGGCCCATAGCGTGAAGTTGCGATGCCCCCTTAATGGTTTTTGCATTGTTTTAATTTTCGCGTATATAAGGCAGATGAATTTAGAAACGTTAACGGCGAACTGGGGAAGCAAGGGGTGGGAATACATTCTCTCTCTCCTTATTCTCCACAATAGACTACACAAAGCGGTAGGGAACATCCTCCAATATAAAATCCAATATAAAATGAAATTTACGCCACTTGAAGATCGGTATGCGCAGAATATAAACGACAAAAATATACATATTTACACACACAACGACGATATATATGTGTGTGAAAAGGCTTAAAAGAAAGGTATGATTTAAAGAAGAAATGAGAGATATAAAGACAGACGGCCCCCGCTTTTAATTATAAAAAAATTCGTTTTGCCTGATTTGGATGCTTTTTTCTTTCTTCCATGCAATTTCAAACATTTACAAGCTTTATTGTTTTTTTAAAAATTTGAATCTACTTTATACACAACTATAGTTTATAATCATAGTAAACAAAAAGGGGGAGTTTATTCATTAGAAGGCTCAATTTTAAATACATGGTACTTTGGTTAAACTGGGAAACCTTTATCTATTCAATTAAATAAACTAAGTGTAATAATATTAGAAGAGGAAAACGTAACAGCGCAGGCTTTTTACACATTTCAGATAAAAATCTTCCCATTAATTGGAATAGTGCTAAAGTTATCCAAAGATTATATAAAAAGAACACCAGCCATGGCTTCGCCGTGGGGCGCTTCGCAACTAATAAATTTAAAATCTATAAAAAAGCAGCAATGGTTAAATTTTTATAAATTTTCGGAACTTCGCCAATTATAATAATTTTAAAAAGGAACTCTAAACTAAATTTCCTCCTTTTCAAAATATCATGTTGCTAAAATAGTTATAGAAGATATATAAAAATAAATTTTCTGAACTTCACCATTTGTAATTATTTGTTTTAAAAAAATCACAAAGTTTCGTTACTTATATTTATTTCTGAACTTCACCATTATGTTTTTTGATATTATAAAAGAATTATTATAAATAACTTTGATAGAAATTTTAAATATACCTAGGGGGTTTTGGTCGAAAAAAAAGCTTGTTTCAACTGAAATTGCTTTTATATACTAAAATATAAAAAAAACATCTATCCCTTAATTTTAATCCATTTTCTGAACTTCACGATTTGAAATTAGTTTTTAAAAAACGCCAAAAACATAAGTCTTTGTCCACTAAAGAAAAGAAAATGTATTAATTTTTCACCCATCTTCAAAAATCTCGTTATACAATTATAGTTAATGATGATGATTAAGATATCGTAGAATATTGCCTAATTAGTAGCTTCCCAAAATAAATATTTCACCTGGTTTATTTAAACTCAATTCCTTAATTAAAAAACTCATGGCAAATGAAATTATTTCAAATCATAACCTCTGTTTTTATAGTCTCTTATTTTGTTTGTATCATTTTTACTTACTTCTATCCAGCGTTCTTCGCTCTTCAGACCACCACGCTGAGCACTTGGAGACCGCCCAAATTCCCTAAGAGAATGTTTCAGGTGAGATTATAGGGAGAGAAGAGAAGGTTATTCCCTATATGTTAAAGATAATGCCGTTGTTTGTCTCTCAGCTAAAATAATGGGAACAAAGGTGATATTTCTAACCATATATATATTCAACGTTTCCATATAAATATAAATCCCACTGGTACACCAAACTTAAATTTATGGCCCTTCAAACTTCATCTACTTGATGAAAAAACAAAGATGCTTCTATTTTTAAACATCTATGCTTCAGGATATGTCAAAATGTGAGACCTTTCTGACTTCCATAAAGGGTCTGTGGCTTGGATAAAAAAAGCTGTTTAGTTGTTTAAAGTTTCAAGAGGGCAAGGGAAGACTATCTATGCCAACTTAGTAAAGAAGGCAAAAATAATTAACCCACACCACAAAATATTAAGATGCATTGTGTCGATAAATCATAGAAAAACTGATACTCAAGATGCTTCAGAGTAAACCAAACTCTTGCTAACACAATAACACCCATAAGAGTTCATCCACAGCTAGAGACAGATAAGATAGAAATGATACAATTGTCAAATGTTTTCTTTCATTGGTCAATTTTAAAACAGTTACAATGTAGAGAACATAAGGGGACAATGGAATAGGAAAAGATTATCCTAATTTCTGTCGAATCAGCTTGCATGCTCTTTCCTTTTTAAAATGAATTTATGAAAAAAGGACGCCCAGAGAAGAAGACATAATTGGGAGAGATAGAGCGGGATCTAAGGAAAGAGAGAGTAGAGTGCGGGCGTGAATGACATAGGAAAGAGGTGGGGCGAGGGGGGGACGCGAACTCCAGGAAAGAGAAATTTTACCCTAATGAGCAATGAGGCAAGAAATACGAGTCTTTTAAAGGTAAGAGAGAGGGACATTGGAAGAACCCAAGGATCAAAGAGAGCAAAGGGCGGCACAATGAAGGCAATCCTTACTGAGAAGACAGAAAAAACGTCAGGAGAAAATGTTTGAAATTGCAGCACGGGACTCGAACCCGGATCTACCGTTAAGCTACCAAGCACAGTGACTCTACTTAGCCCAAAGCGTTACTTTAGCTAACCCAGTATCTCCCTAAACTAGGGGGGAGATTCTGTCTTCAAAATGGTTTTGAAAAGCAGAAAATAAATATGGCGAAAGCCCTGTGGTGATTGTCACTACCTACCTAACTTGGATTTGCTCTTCATATATATATATATATATATATATATATATATATATATATATATATATTAATTGTTATAGTCGAGAGCAGAAGAGGCATTCTTTAGTTTCTTAATAATTTTCGTAAATGATTATTCCTTAAAAGAGGGGGGGGGGGAACATAAATATCGCTTTAAATCATTATTTATTATTCGCCCGAGGCTTCTTTTAACCACATTGGTCATCTTCCGGGGCTATACTGATAAATTTAAAGAATTTCTGCTCTATAAATACAAAATATATGTAGATATTTTACAAAATTTTGAGGAGTAACAGAAAAAATAAACTTGAGATCAAAATGAAATTATTTAAAATTTAAAATGAAACTATTTAGAACGAACATATATACAACATGGCCTCTTCATAATATATAGATATTTATATATATATATATATATATATATATATATATATATATATATATATATTATATATATAATATATATATATATATATATATATATATATATATATATATATATATATATATATATATATATATATATATATATATATATATATATATATGGATATGAGAAACTCAAAAGGAGGGCGTGAATAGAGCAATAACTATAGAAAATCCCACAGGAAAAATGAAAAGCAGATTGTATGTACTTTCCAACTATATTTAGTTAATTTTCAAGGAATAAATAAAGAAATTACTTTACAAGAATGATATATATATATATATATATATATATATATATATACATATATATATATGAGAAAACTAAGCTACGCTCCACCTACATACAAAGAAAGGTCACAAAACAGAGTAGGAGTAAAAAATAGAAAAAAATAATTATTACAAAAGTGGGATTAAATATAGGTACCGAAGGGTAAAGACATATAGATAAGATCTCTGGCAAAATATCCACGTGTGAGAGAGAGTGTGTGAAATGTAGAAATATAGTCCTCTGATTTGTAAATAAATTTAGCCGAATTCCAATTGATAGGATGACTATTTTCATATAAGTCAACAAAGAAAGCATTATTACTTTCACCTCTTCTAATATTATATGTGTTTTGGGTCAAATGAAAATTTAATGAATTTCTTGTTTGCCAAAAGTATTGCTTATGGCAAATGGAACAATCGACAGAATAACTTCCCCCTATATTCTTGCTATTATTTTCCAACAGTATTTCGTACATATAGACTCATACTAAAATATGATTGAAATGCTTCAACATTTAAGGAGACGGGGAAGAAAGGAAGAGGCGTCAGAAAACTGAAAAACAAGGGAGGTCTTAAAATCGAATGCGGGACGGATTTCAATTCTGTAACGCGTTATTTTTTCCGAATTTCAGCACCTGGCAAGAAATTTGTCAGGGTAGCAGAGGTTGTTACTTATTTAAAGATGTTCAAAATCTCAATATCCAAGAATTCCATGCTAGCGACCCGCAACCCTCGGAGAAACATTGAAGTAGATACATAACGTTTGAAAATTTCAATCCAGGTGGATTCCTGTGATTTAGTTAACCTAAGAATAGGATAAAATAGCATAGTAGAGCCTAGATTAACCTGGTATACCCTAGCCTAGCCTAGAATAGACTTGCATATATAGCCTGACCTAGCTTAACTAAGCCAATTGTAGTATAACTCAACCTAGCTTAGCTTATCAAATTATAGTCTAGCCAGGCATAATATAATTTAGCCTAGCTAAGCATAGTATAATTTAGCCTAGCCTGTCTAGTAGAATATAACCTAGCCTAGCTTATTTTAGCCTACAATTGTATACTAAAACTTAGTCTAGTCTAGCTTAGCTTACTCTAGTCTATTATAGCTTATCTTAGTATAGCCGAGCTTAGCCTGGTTCACTGGAGCCTAGTTTACTCTATCCTATCCTAGCATAGTAACATATTCTATCCTATATTAGCATAGCCTAGTATAGTATATCATAACCTACCTTGCCCTATCTACCGTAGCCTAGTTAGTATAGTATAGTATACAATAGTATTGCCTAGCCTAGACTATTAGATCTTAGCCTAGGCTTGCACAGCATGCATAACATAGCTTAGCCTACCCTAGTAAAGCCTCGCTTATCCTAACCTGGTATTGCGAAGCCTTGCCTAGTGTTACATAGCATAGTATATCATAACCTGACCTAGCATACCATCGCGTTCCCTAACCTAGTATAGCCTTTCATTCCCTGCATAGCTTAGTATAGCTTAGCCTAGCTTAGCATAGTATATCTATCCTAGCATTAACTATCCTAGACAAGTATATTTTATACTATCCTATCATACCCTAGTCAATTATATATTAGTATTATATAGCCTAGCATACTATATGCAATCCTAGCATAGCATTTTATATCCTAAATTAGCATAGTATATCTTACCCTTGTACATTATATCTTAGCATAGCTTAGCATAATTGGGTTCTTCGAGATTTTTCGGAATTTGCTTTGATCATTTAAGATAGTGTCCATTTTTGTATGGTATTGCTCACTCAGCATGATGACTAAGATGCCCGCTTTATCTGCTTTCCTGATGGTGCTGTCTTTGTTGTTTTTAAGCTTTTTGGCAGCCTCTTTTAGGCGTGGTGTCAGGACTTTCGACGTGAAGTATCCTCTGCTTTTTCCTGCCTGTGCGAGGAAATCTGCTGCGAGCGTTGGACTGGTAGTGATTTTCTTATCATTTTCTAATTTGTGTATGTCGTCAAGAAAATTTTTATTTGAAGTCGTTTTTGTTCCTTTCTTGGTTTGCTGATATAGTGACAATTAGTTCAGAGGTAGAGGAGTTCTTCTTGTTCCTCGGTTAAAAGGTAGTTTGATAGGTTGAAGTATGTCTTAGTCGTTTCTGGAACCTTAAGTGGTGACGATATTAAGAAGAAGGTAAGCCAAATCATTGAACGGATCAACAAACAACCCGGAAACATACAAATGAAGAAAATTATAGGTGACTTCAGGCTAGGATACGTTTATGAGACCGTGAAAACCTACAAAATTGGAAACCCCCTCAGGCTCATAATTAACCAAATTCCTACACCCACGTATGAACTCGGAAAATTCCTAACAAATTATTAACTCCATACGTACCCAACAAATACAGCCTCAAATCCTCGGCGGATCTCATCGATATCATCCGAGCCACTAACCCTAAGGAAAATAATAGCTTCTATGGACGTAGAATCACTATTCAGCAATGTACCAGTCATCTAAACAATAGAAATAATACTAGAAAACGTCTATGACCAAAATAACCACCCCCCAATTGGAATACCAAGTGACGACATGAAGAGACTGCTACAAATTTGCACTTCTGAAGGCCCCTTTTTTGACCCTAATGGAAGGATGTACCGCGAAGTCAATGGAGTTGCCATGGGTTCTCCCTTGGGAGTTCTCTTTGCCAACTTCTATATGGGAGTGGTTGAAAAAAAAGGTATTCTCTAGAGTACCCAAACCCTATATTTACTGCACGTACATAGACGACATCTACAACAACGTACACACACAATAGGGAAATACATAATCTTGAAAAAGCCTTTAAAGAATGTTCTTCCCTCAACTACACCATCGAAGAAAGCCATAACAACCAATTACTATTCTTAGATATCCTCAATACCAATATCAATGAAACAATAATAACTAAAGTTTATGTTTAACCCACCAACCCGGGATTTTGCATGAATGGGGATAGCGAATGTCCTAAGCGCTACCGAACAAGCGTGATATCGTCGTGCATCAATCGTGCTTTTACCCACTGCACCACATGGAAGGACACACACAACTAACTCGAGAGAGCCACTCAGATACTCGTAAATAACGGATACTCCAATAAAGAAATACAAACAACCATAAGAATTAAAATGGACAGATTGTACCTCTCAAAACCACAGAAGATCAGGAATACGGATAATGACGATATTATAAAAGTGTTCTACAAGAATACTATTAGCACAGAACGCCAATCAGATGAAAGAACCACCAAGGACATTATAGACCGAAGAATAAAACCCATAAACGCACTAATCATCTACTATCAATATAGACGTACTTCAACCCTCCTCATGAAAAATAACCCCAAAACCCTGCTACAACTGAAACAAAGGACACATCTGATATACGAGTACACGTGTAAACTAGGAGACTGTCAGCTCCTACCTAGCTCGTATATCGGCATGACCGAAACTACTTTCTCAAGAAGAATGTCATACAATCTGAACAACGGAGCACCTAAATAACATACACAGGAAGACACGGAATATGCCTCAACCAAAAAATGATAAAAGAAAACACCAAAATTTTAGACTATGCTCCCAAAAGGCGTCAACTTCTCTTCCTTGAAGCTATATATATCCAAGAGAAGCAACCGAATTTAAACATACAGTCTAACTCCAATGAAATCCTGCCCAGCGCAAGAAAAGCAAACAGAGGGACAGGTGTACTCAAAGCTGCTCTAGCCACTAATTCCCTCTGGCAAGCAGCTTAATTCCCCCCCCCCTCCTCTCTGGCTACCTACTTCTCCGCCCTTTTATCCCCTGGATCCAGCCTGTCTGTACGTGTATAGCTTCGTTCGTAATTTTGTTAACACATTTTTTAACATATAAACTGAATACTTTGTAATAATTCCCCATTGTAGCTCTGAAGATGATACTCGATGTATCGAAACGCGTCAGTTAAATTAAAGAAAAGCTAAATTACATTAATTTATTTCTACCTTTGGCAAAATAACAAACATCAGTTCCCGATGAACTTCGGTACGCTTATCCACAGGTTAAACAATGAAGAAAAGGTAAATATAAGACAAATCGAAAAGATTGAAAAAAGAATTATTAATTCGAAACTAGCGGTCGCTTTTAATAAAACATGCTATAATGAAAATACACTGCCTAAATTTACACAAACACACACACATATATATATATATATATATATATATATATATATATATATATATATATATATATATATATATATATATATATATATATATATATATATATATATATATATATATATATATATATATATATATATATATATAAGGTTGACCAAAAAGTGCTGACTCACTTAGAAAGCGTAAGAAAACAACAAAATTTTTTGGAGTAACATCAATATAGATTCTTCAAGGAAGAGGCCATCCAATTGAAGTCAAGAACTCTCTACAACTTTCTTCTATCTGGTGCTATGCAAAAAGAAACTCATTTTTATTGGATAAATGTAGGACTTCTCTATGATGATATTTTAAACTTTTAATTCAACGACATTATATGTTTTCTACATCTTCCTTCTACTCCTTCTACAGGTTTTCACACTGTGTCCGGTCTAACGATAACGAGATATAGGGCTTTTAAATAGATAGCACAGTTAGAATTTATACCTTTATTTCTTATCTGTCGAAAACTTGTTGGGCAAGGCCCCGGATGAACCTTACACTAGTTCAGCAATTGAGAACTTTTTGATGGCGAAACAATGTTATTTATTTCATTATAGGTCGATATGTGGTTAGGTGGTAGCAGAAAAAATAGAAAATTTAAAATGCCGCTAAGGAAAGAGGGATTGGCTTAACAAGAACAGCTGCAATTTGTGTAGTTGAGTGCATTTCTCTCTGCCTGAGGTCTTTGATGAGTTTTCCTCAGATATTTACGACATTTAAGAAGAAAGATTTTTTGATTTTTTTTTTCAATTTATAGTGCACTTGCAGCCTGCGTATATCTTCCTAATCTGATCAAACTTAAGAGATGATGCTTCAAAGTAGTGTCTCTGATGCAAGTTGGCTAAAACTTAGTGTTCCCTGAGAAGCAGTGTTTCTATAGCTAGCGGTTTCAATGCTCGTAGGAGTAAAGAATCTCGTCAAGTGTCGATTTATTCATCAGTATGAGTAGAATGAGTTATTTCTTTTAGGAAATGTTATCCAGTTGAAGATCAAGCCGTTTAACGTTTCATATTGGAGGTTCGTCATTCGGAAAGTGAAAAATCTCTTACTTCTGCTATGTGATCGAATTGCAGCTGACACTGGATATGTTCGACTTGGAGCGCTACTAAAGGAAATGTCATGATAGTTCAAATGGAATCTCATTCGTAAAAACTAAGATTCGAGATTGTTTACAAAAAGAATAAAATTTGGATACTACTAAGAATTCTGTTATGGTTTGCTCTTTCATCTTCTCCTAAGGTGTAACGTACAGGAGAGAAAAGGCAAGAGAGACGTGACGAGAAGATAAAAATAAACCCTAGAAAGGCACTGTATCTTACCACCAAAAACATATTATGAAAACAATATCTCGATTTATTCATTACTAGTTAACTCCAGGGGTCACCATTTAAACACCATGGATGATCGATTGATTTGGAACAATATATACACTTTAATTCAAAGCAAAGGGTTTTTACTAATAGTCTACGATAAAGAAGAAGATAAGTTATGTGGAAGTAGAATAATAGACTCCCGAACTAAAAAATAAATATTACAGAGACTGCTCGTTTGGTATCACGGATCGAAAATAATGAGTACTGCGTAACGGAAATGTTGTAGGTAAATGGGAATTTGCCTGCATGAGTATGGCAAGCTGATGGAAGCGTGTTGTCGAACGACTTACTCGGATTGAAGTTGTATAATTTAATGACAGCAATTGAGTAGAAATGAGTCTCAATAGCTTTCAGGAAAGTTGATCAGTGCCCCTTCGTTAGCTATTCAATTGAAGTTTGGTTGAAGAATGATAATTCTAATTTTTATGGTGAACAGCTCTTGCTGCATTCGTGGATATATTTGCTTAAACTACTGCTGCTCTACACAGGGTTAGATATTTGAAGTGATATTGCTTTCTCCCTCTCTCTCTCAGGGCAGCGCGATCAACTTTGTGTTCTTATAATATAGCCCAAATCCAGCATTCAAGACTCACAAGGATCAATAATCTTTGTTCCATCTTCTTCTTTTTAGCCCAAACTGCGTTCACTTCTTCAACTCATCTCTTTGTTCTTTCTTTCTCAATTTAGCCATGACTTAATACAATGTAACATAACTTTTGCTATTCAAATTTACATCACTCGTTTTTATATTATCGTACTATTAGTGATTGCTAATTATTTCATATTACTTCGTTGCCTGCTTTAAGTAGAAGCTTCATAATCACTAGAATTCAAATCGGGTACAATTCTTTTCACACAAAAGTCGAGCAACGGAAAATGACACCACCATTGCTGGACTAATAGTAGTAAGAGACTAGTCATCAGGAGGAGACACTTTCTATTGTTTTTAAACAAACCTAATTTTGATGGACGCTTATTTTTTATATCATTATCTGAGGGTAACTAAAATGTTTTAAAAATAAAAATACATTTTTAAAAGAATTAATTTTTACCCTGGTGGTACCACGATATTTTCCCCATTGGGCACATTCATTCCTCATCCTTTTTCACTTGTTAGCAACAAAAAATTTATTCTCCTAACTACCGGTGCTCTTTACCTTGTCTAGACAGCTTAAAAACATGATCAAACTCTATCAAAGATTTATTAAATTGCGTTACAAATCCTTCGACTTAATGAATAGATTTCACTTTCCAACGATAAATTTAAGCGTCATTATTATCCCTCCATCTTCAAGGTCAAGGGTTTGTTCGACCTAACCAAAAATCTAAGTTTAAAATGAGACAAAACAGATGAGAGTGTATTAAGGTAAGTTGGGGCAGATTTTTCAACTTTCATTGCAACAACGCTCAACTTTTACACTGCGTTTTGTGGAGAAAATAATGCGTAATTCTCTTTGGAGCTCGTTTTCGCATCCGAAATTTTATTGACATGATGCCTACTTGTTCACTTACTTTTATATTATTACAAAGATAATCGGATTAGTGGCCTGAAATGAAGAGAAAATCGGAAAAATGGAACAATAATTAATAGTAGTAAAAAATATCAAACATGTCGGAAATTCTTACAACAAAGTTATATTATGAATAAAGGAAGGCGGATATGTAAAAATTTATGAAATCTACACACACAACTATAAAATATAAATCAAATTTAGGCCATTGGTATTGAATTAGAAAAAGGCCATATCAAAAGTTATATTAATTTTTTGTTCAACATAAGTCATATCAACTACTCAAGGCACAACAACTTACCCATATTATAACAACCCTGTCATTAATACAATATTATATCTGAATCGCGCTTAAGGCAACGTTTATAGAATGGCAAATGCAAAGCTATACAAGTGTTTAAATAGATAAACCATTCTATATGTACTCTATACACATTCCCTCGTTCGTTCGATAAAGCCATATCAAATTTAAATTTGACCATGTCAAAATTTAACTCCTCATTTGCAAATATTATTTCCAATGCACGATTTTGCAAACATCTTTCTTTAAAAGTATAAATGGATACCAGAGTTAAAGAGAGTACTCTAGTTTAAACTGACATCTGAATTATAGTTCAAAAATTGCTTCATGGCTAAAGCTTTGTATGGATGACTTAGTTGATCTAGATTTGGATCAATTCATTGCTCCAGCTGTGGCAAATCAACTTGCAAAATATGCATAAGAGAAACCCAAGAGATTAAGAATCACTGACCATATTTATTTGCAATCAAGGTTTACTAAAATAATTTATCACCTGTAAAAGTTTACCGTAAAAAATTAGAAAGAATATTTAAAATATACAAAACCAATTTTGGGTTGTACTATAAACCATCGCGTCAAAAAAATTGGTGATTATGTATACTAATACAAAAGAATGCGCGTAACAATTGAAAAGAAAACTCAAATATAGAATAATCTTTTAGTGCAAACTGGTAAAATAATAACGCGTAAATAAAACAAAGAAAATAAGGGGTAATAAAAACAAATTGAAGAAATTAGAAGTGTGAATTAATAGTTCGTTTAGTCGGATTTATATGGATATAAACTTTATTATGTGCCTTTGATGCCCAAGATTATCTGCTATAAGTCCTTAGCAGAGACATTAATGATCTTGGCGGCTGCCTAGGGAATACGTTTGTGTTATCTCGCTTCTTTATCACCTCTTGCAACCGCAGAGAAGCCTTTATGGCCACCTAGGTGGAGCCGCGGAGCATAAAGAAGATTCTTCTTCCCCTCCAAAGACGAGGCCATTTAGGGTGGAAAGCTTTTATGTGGGGTAAGTATATATATATATATATATATATATATATATATATATATATATATATATATATATATAAAGTCAGTTACTGCGAACACCGCAATTTAAAGTACATCAACGTAACCTCTACAACCTTGTCAAGGCGACTGACAGCTCACCTTCAAGATGGCGCGATTAAAAAACACGCCCACTCTCTTGCTATCATGGCATTACCCTAACCCGTGAAAAGTTGAATAAGGACACCTCCATCAATCTGAGACTCCAAAACCGCAGAAGATTACGGATGGCTGAAGCTGTCATTATTCAAATGAAGAAACTGGCAATTAATGTGCAACTTCAGCCGGAAACCATACTCCCGACATCTCGGAGTCTCCGAGTTGACCGCCGTTAAAAGAAGCACGTTTTCAAACTTTCATTTTCCTTTGCCTCCTTTGCCAGAGAACTAGATCAATCTGAGCCTTCCTTTTTATATGTTTCTTGTAGCGCTTAGTTTTCCCTAAAAAATTTCCCTCGCAATGATTGGCCAATTTTTTAATACTTATGTTCGCGTGGAAATACTATATATAATATTCCATTGAGGGTTGCAGAATTAGACTGCTATGGTTTCCTTAGCAAGTCTGACTCCCGCTTTGACAGCATTTTTTTGGAATTTTACAAAAGTGAATTTTTAGCGAGAATAGTGTACAGAGTGATTCGCCTTGTTGATAGAAGCACGATCGTTTGTTCGTTCATAAGTGGACCACTGGCCTTCTTCGTTGAAGACGGTACGGGACAAATCTTCACTCCTACGTGGAAATTATTTTTTGAGGTAAAGTGGTAATTTTCTATGTACTCCACCTCTTTCTCTCTCGCCAACTTTCTACACAATTGTTTTTCCTGGTTTTTCCATGTGTTGTAACCATCCAGTGAGTGGTAGGATGTGTAAAAAATGAAGGAAACCCTTCAAATTACTCTTCGGGTCCTCTCGGAGGGCCCGAAACCTGATCGTGGAAAGGTCTTTGAACAGATTTACGGAAACATTAAAATTGCACTGATACGACTTATCGACATTCAAAATGGTTACTCTGCCATTTGTGCGAGGGAGGCTGACTGTGAAGCGTTAACCTCAAGCAAGCCAGTTGAATGCCTAAAGACTATAAACCTGAAACCCCACACACCACCACAAATTAAAACTCACCGCAATGTCGTCTGTAGGTGCCTCGACTCTTGGGTTGGGAGCCACTCGGCAGAGGACATTAAAGACGAACTGGAAATGAACCACCCTTGGGCGAAAGTTGCAGAGGTTATAAAATTTAAAACTACACGCACGTCTCCAAGGTTGTGTTCGAGGATACGGAAATGGCACAAAAGGCTAAGGATCTAGGTTTACTTTTATTTAGTGTGAGAGTCTGCCCAGAGCAGATTAAAAAGAAGGAATTTGTCGACTTGCAAATGTGCTTTCGCTGCTACAAGTACGACAAACACACCACTTCAAGCTGCCCTGAGAATAGAGAACTGACTCTTTGCTCTATTTGTGCAGGTCGCAAACATTTTTGGCGCGACTGCAAAAGTACCTCCCCAAAATGTTTAAACTGTGAAGGCCCCCACCGGACTATGTCCATGGAATGCCCGATCAGAAAATCGGAAATCTAAAAACAAACCCAGCTACGACGCGAGACGAAGGAAAAGAAGGTAAATTCGACCTACGCAAAAGTTGCCAAAGCCGCTATTGCCGAGACAAACAACCAGAAAAATTATCTCCACATCGAAAACGAGCACTCCACAAAAATTATGTGCTGCATTTACTATGCACAGATAGCCAACAAAACTCGCCCTGGAATATTCGCAACCGAGGTCAACCGTATGCTCGTAAAGAACGGCTTACAGGAGATGTGGTTCCCCGACAACCCTCCGTTAGAGGAAGATATGCGCATAAGCGTAGCCCCTCAGTGCCCAGAACCGTGCCAAAAGGTACCCACCCCCCAAAACACAGCCAGCACACGCGATCCACGCCTAAACAAAAATAAGCATACTTCCCAAACAGATAAACCAGCGCCACTTTCACCCCCCAAAATTGCCACAAATACACCCAAAACTCACACCAAGTCACCGAACAAGAAAGCAGTGCGACCAAAAGAGACCAGGTCTCCGAGGTCGAGAAAAATTTCAAAGACACGTAGTCCTAGGTCAACCTCCTCATCTCGAGGCAAAGAGACCCAACTGAAATACCATCGAGAGGTTTTAATCTGAAACTATATGCCCCTGAATCGGCCCCCTTCCCAACCGAAATCGATTCCCACGAAGTATCTGAGGGTCTTAGGATTGGAAGATACAAGTGGGAATGCTCTGATGAGGTTCCGGAACGGCAAGTTGAGGAGGCTCTCTTACGAAACATGGTTAAATTGACCACCGACTGCTTTCATACAATCACGGACACCGAATTCAGGAAAAAACGAAACGGCAGGGAGCGCATTCCGCCCAGTACACCACATGGGGCTAAAGTGGATCGCGAATAAGCGTTCACTTTAATCCCACACATAAAAAGACCCAAACGTTACACAAAATGACTGACAGACTAATGATAGTACAGATCAATGCCAATGGATAGGACGGAGAAGGTTCCATCTATGGCAACATCTTGCGACAGAATGACCCTGACATAATACTTATTAACGAACACGGAATGACTGCTCATAACGAGATTAAAATATTTCAATACGACGTCATTAGTAAAAATCATAGCCAGGAACGGTATGACGGCTGCGCAATAGCCGTCAAAAAAGGTATAAAGTATAAAAGACTACCCGACTTAGATGAATCTTACCTTGTCATTGAGGTAGGCACTAGCCTGGGGGGTCTGGTCATGGCCACGGGGTATCAACCCCCAAGACGCGGCTATGTACCCTTGCACAACCTTCTACAGATCTTCAGCCATAAGAAAAACGTAATCTTTGCTGGAGATCTGAATGCAAGATGGGCAGCATCAGGGTATCCTCCTACAACAATGCAGGTAGAAACATCGAAGTATTACTAGACAGACAATACGTGACAACGATCGGACCAGAATTACCGACATATATTGCAGGAAGTGCAGCAACGAAACCTGATATTGTGTTATCCAGTATCAGGTTTCCCTACAACTACTATATTGAACCCCGCCCCATAATTCCGAGTGACCACCAGGCTGTTAAAATTACAGTAGGTGTAAATCCCATCCAAATTGCAATCCCAGGTTGCAAAAGCTACAAGCAGGTGAACTGGGAAAGCTACCGAAATTATCTTCTAAATTATATCCCTGACCCTTAATTAAAGCCGATGACAATAGTGTTCCCCATATTAAATATAAAACACTTCCAGCTCCCTATTGGACCCCTCCCATGAAAGCCCTGGCCCAGGAATATAAGGACCTGTCTAATGTAGTAGCGATGACAGGCCCCAACCACAATGCCCACAGAAGACTAAGAGAAATTAAAGACGAACTCCAGACACTAATTACGGACCAACAGATACTCACATGGGACAGACTAATAGAAAGACTCGACATTGAAAGAGACTCACACACCTTCTGGCAAACCGTTAAACGGTTAAAAGCAAGAGCTCCCCAAAAAAGAACAACGCTTATAAACGACGGTATAGAAATCTACGAGCCTGAAGAGATTAAGGAAATTTTTAGGATTTTCTGGTCCTCAATCTTTACAATCACCCCAGAAGAAAATGACAACTACGACCTCGAATTCAAGACTCACATAATCGAACAACTAAACACACAAATACACAGAACCTCCCCTCATAATTGTGTATCGCAGGAAAGAGTGATGGAGGGCTATGGGAGCAAAATAACTGCCCAAGAGCTCTCCGTTGCACTAAAATCCTTTCGTCAAAGAGCACCGGGTACCACGGGACTGACCAGGGAAAAATTCATCAAGGCCCCGCCTAATGTTCTGAGTGGGCTTCTTAACATCATAAATGCCGCTCTGAACACAGGCTACTTTCCCGATCAGTGAAAGGTGGCCAAGATGATCTTTATTCCCAAATCAGGAAAGCCCCCGGAATGCCCTGCCAGCTTTCGGCCGATATCTCTCTTAGAATTTGCTGGCAAAGTCTTTGAGAAGATATTAACCAACAGAGTCAACTCTTTTCTCGACGAAGCCAACCTGCATAACGAGCAACAGTACGGCTTCAGAAGGAAAAGAGGGACTGATACGGCTCTAGTCGTTATCACAGAAAAGCTCTCCAAGATCAAGGCAGACAAAAAGCATGCCGACCTGGTGCTCCGAAATGTCAAGAAAGCTTTTGATAAAGTTTGGAAGAGAGGCCTACAATTTAAGATCCTTCAAATAGGCCTAAACCCGATTCTTGAAAGGATACTTTGCGATTACATAATGGAGAGGAGAGCATATATACACATCAGAGGATACAAAGGCCCCGAATTCAAGCTCGAATCAGGGGCCCCACAAGGGGGCTGTCTCAGTCCCCTTTTATACAACATATACACACGCGACCTACCACAACCTCTTTCCGAAGGTACGATATACGTTCAGTTCGCTGAAGATATATCGCAAATTTGTACAGCCACCTACGTTCACAGGGAATTTATGGCGATGAATACGGCTAGGGAGATTTCCAACATCAACTCTTTCGAGAGGAAATGGAAGATATCGACCAATGCCAAAAAATTCAAAATAATTCCCATGTTTCGCAAGACCTTCAATGATATACAGGTAGAAGGAGAGAGAATCCCTTACTGCCTTGAAGGGACGGTTCTGGGGCTCAAAATCACCACAGGGGGCTACAAGTGTCATATCGGGTGGACAGTCGCGAATAGCAAGAGAAATTTGAGGGAGTTTTATAAGTTCATTGACCTAACTCGCTTAAATAAACTCAAGATATTCAATGCGTGCATTGAATATCTTGACTCTTGTACCCCCCGGTGCCGTTGAATGCGTGCGCCAGAACCCACATTGCGAAACTACAAGTCATCCAGAATAATGCGGTTTTACTCATTACAAACACCCAAAGAAGAGAACACAAAAAACAGAGGGAGTCCACGACTCGGTTGGATTATCTCCAATCAACGTGGCACTCCACGAGAGAGCTAAGAGGATATGGCAAGCCATTGGTGCACGCTTGACCCCTGAATTCTCTCGTACACACCTAGACATCGAAGCCGACAGACAAATAAGACCTTTTAGAAGTAGTAAATTACAGTCTGACAGTGACGTGACTCCCCAATATACAATACGTAATCGACAATAGACGAGACTCAACCAGTGTAATGCGCAAGTTTTTTGATTAAAATTTAACTTCACCATAAAAACAAAATTCACTAAAGTAATAATAATTATTGTTTAAAATCAACCTAACTTTTTAGGAAAATACAAATTTTTTCATAAGTTTTTTTAAAGACCCAAAGCGCGATTTAAAAATAAAGGCTTGAATGCCACAAATGAATCATCATCAACATGAAACCCGTAATTAAATTAACATAGTTAATTTGATTAAATAAACTATAAAATTTATACTATAGTTTATGAATAAAAACCAAGCAAACTAACACAAACAGAGCTACCCTTTCATCAGGGATCTTTTATTCTGTCTTCTACACATCATCTATTCTCTAAACCCACTCCTTAACCACTTTACTCTCTTACTATTTTCTTTCTAATTCTACCTCAATTTTATCTCTTATTATGTCCAATGTCCAATTTCCATGCAGAATTAAAAAAAAAGAAAGAAAAGGATAACTAATCAAGGGGCCACATGGGGCCGGTGCCTCAAGAAACTAGACAGGCCCCCCTCCGTACCCTACGGGGGGAGGGGAACTAAACCGGATCGGCCGACGGTCATGAATACAATTTTCGGTAAGCTCAACGTCTCTATTGTTTGTCTCATCGAAACTCATTCAGCTTGCGCGAGCATTTGCGATAACCTGCAAGATGTGGAGAAATTAGTTTCAGAAGAGGCCAAAGAACACCTGCAAAAAATTGGACTGGGGGCGATCATTTCCTACGAGATCCTCGTTCAACGAACCATCATCCTACGACGGCTTGACCCATTTTTAACGGATAACTCCTGTGAGGAAATTAAGTCCGAGCTGTTGGATAAACAAAAATGGGTCGATATAACAAAAATAGAAAAATTCGCAAGGCCAACAATATAGTTTAGGTGATATTCCCTAACATTGAGATGGCGCGTCGGGCAAAGAATAACGGACTGTTAGGGTTCTACCTCATGGTAGCCCCCGAACAAATTCAAATGGAAGAATATATCTATATTGAGAGCTGCTGTAAATGCTTTGCGGTTGAGCAGCACCAAACCAGAGAATGCCCCGCGAAAGAGGTGGAAAGAATGCAGATCCGAAAAAACATAATGCATTAACTGCGGTGGTGAACACAAAGCCATGGCAATGAAATGTCCCATCAGGAAAAGAAAGAGAAGCTGAAAAGGGAAAAGGAGGCAAGGGCAAAGTCCTACCTCGATGCAGCCAAACCAAGAAACACCATAACCGCGACAAAACTGGTCATGGCAAAGGAAAGAACTGAAATAATGGCCATGATAATGTTTGCCCATCTAGCAAACCTGGGTCGCCCCGGAACGTTTGCAGACGAGCTAAATCAGCTTCTGCAAATGAATACAGAAAAAAAGAAGCTATGGTTCCTGCCGAACCCTGCCTCCAACGATATTCTTAAAATACAGTTCACAGAAGAACAGCCACAAGAAAAGAAAAAGGAAACGACAGAAAAAGAGGAATCGACAGAAGGAGAAGAAAGTGCCAAAAATGAAAACTCAAAGAAGTCCCCAAAGAAGAACAAACAGAGGAAAAAGAAGAAAAATGAAACCAAAGAAAGAGAAAACCCAACAACAGAAGAAGAGGACGAGGACGAAGTAATATTAAAGTAACCAAGAGTTTCCCTCACAGAAAAGAAGGAAATACTGGAGATGGGTTACTTCTTTAACGCAGAAGAAGTGTCCCTCAAGGTCTTTGGATCACCAGTAAGCAGACCCCAGAGAGCAAACATCGAAGAACTCACGGAAGGAATAAGAATGGGCAAATTCAAATGGACCCAGGAGGGACCCTACTCACCGAAGGTCCTAGCAAGACTGCTGGAGGAAGGCACATTCTACATTCCGGTCTCGCGCATCCATTCAGTGAACCTGAATGTTTTCAAGGTAATTAGGAATGGACAAAAGACCTCTCAGATACCCAAATACTGCTAGGTGATTCAAATAAATTAAAGTGAAAATGAATTACCCATGTGAAATAATATAAATAGAATAAGGCAAAATATAAAATAAAAATAATAAAGTGTATAAAATATAGGTATTAATGTACAAATAAATAAAACCATCGAAAACATGAATAGACTAATAAATGAACGTAAATTATGCAAAAATAATAGTGTAAGAAATATGGATATTAAAATAAAGTGAATAAGCAAAGGATAAAAAGTTGCAATAAATATTATAAATTAAATCTTAAAGAAATGTAACAAAGAGAATAAAATAACGGTATTAATCGAAAGCGAAATAAAATGAGTAATAAGAGATAATGCAATGTAAAATAAAGTAATAATAATTAAATCACTCATAAATTATAATTTTAAATGTATAAATGAGAACAACTTTCCATTCTCTACTCTCCTTTATTGTGTGTATTCGCCACTATTAATCTAATCGTTTTGCTTATATGTAATTTTTTACTTATATTTAAATTAGAAGAATTCAGTAATAAACGACGCTAACCTATACATCTCTTACCCGATAAAGGAGGTAAAGAAAAGGAGAAGCCTGCCTAAAAAACGTAAAAATTTTCTTCACTTTCTCCACGGGGGTTTTTGAGAAGATAAACTATAGGCTGCCCCTAGGTGACTTTATCATGACCCCACCCCTACTCCCTCGACGGAGTTAGGAAGCTGAAATGAATTGGACTGCCTGTCATCTCGCCTATAATAGTTATAATTGGGGCGCCAAGGAAAGCTGGTTTGAGGAGTAGCCCACAGTAGAACTCGGCGTCAGAGGCACCCGAACCAGGGGCAGAACTGCAACTCCCGGGGAGGGACGTGGGGGCCCGCCCCAACTCCTCCATCCCGGGAGACCTGTCAGGACCATAGAGGGAAATACACCTGTCTCTATAGTATGCCGGATGCAGTTCTGATACCCAAACCCGCGAGGGGCGGCACCCCCGGTTAGCGATGGTTGATTCCGCGCTAACCAACAAAATGTCTGCCATACAATCACACCTCGTAAGGCTGTCCCTGGGTCACCCATCATCATTCATTGCCTCATTTGGCAGTTCACGTTCATGGAAGCTGAGCTACAAAGAAGAGGAAAAGGGCACAGGTAAATGACCATGGCCTGCCCTTTCAAAAAAGAGGTAATGAAAAAGAAACACGAATTGAAGAAACTAGAGTAAACTTGTAGAGCCATTACAACCTCTCTCAAGCAGCAAAAGTGACCCCCTCAGAAGTTGACACGAAAAAGACATACCTCAAGCTGCAGGACAAAAATTCAACCAAGATTATGACGTGCATTCTTCACGTGCACGTCATGAATCTCAAACGCCCTGGAACGTTCGCTAAAGAGCTAAATCAAATGTTCTCCAAAAACGGTATTGACCAAATCTGGTTCCCGGAAAACCCCTCTTCTGGGGCTGTCCTGCAATTACAGATGGTCCCAAACCAACAAACAAATGTACAAGACCCAACCAAAAAAACAACCCTAAAATTGGAAATAAATATAAGAAAGAGAAAACAGAAGCAGTCGAAGTGAAAACTCCTGCCCCTAAACAGGGACAAGAAAATAATGAAGAGGGGGAAAATGCTGGGTCGGCTACTACTGGTTTATCGGAGTCCTTAGACTCATCGGACTCGGTAGCCCCACAAACAAAGAAGGCCAAGGGGAAGAAACGGAAGAACAAAAGGTTGCGTGCAGATAACATCAATCTCAAAATATACGCATGCAATCAGTTTCCATTTTCCGAAGAGATGGAATCCAGGGAAATATTCCATGGAATTAAAACAAAAGTTTTTAAATGGGAATACGACTTTGAAATCGAAGCTGAAACGGTAGAACAAGCTCTGCTCTGCCAAAATGTAGCCCTACATCGCAATACTTGTGAGCAAATTTCTAACGCCGAGTACAGGAAGAAGAGAAACGGGAGGAAGAAGAACATAACCCAGAAACACTAAAGAGACAACAAGAAAAGAGTAAGCAACAAAATGAAGACCCTGACACTCAAAGTAGATGGATGAGAGGGGAAAGCAACGGCATATGGAAATATATTCCTGGTGTTTGACCCTGACATCATTCTTATAACAGAGCATGGCATTGACACTACATCTTGTCAAATTAAAATACCGGGCTACAGAGTGGTCATGAAGAATTATTCTCAGGAAAGGTTTGATGGTGCTACAATAGCTATCAAGGGGAACACCTCGTTCAAATATCTACCAGAACTGGACGAAACCTTTGTGGCGGTCGAACTCTACACATTGCTAGGAGACTTCGTGATAGCGTCTGCCTCTCAACCCCCTCGTCGAGCATATCTCCCAATAAATAACTTCTACACACTGTTTGGGCACCGAAAAAAAAATGGTAATCTTAGACGGTGACCTCAATGGCAGAGGCCGTGCGGCGGGCTATGGTAGAACCAACAAAAGAGGCCGAAACTTGTAAATGATTATGGGAAGAAAAAACATCCAAAGAATAGGGCCGGATTTTCCGACCTATATCACTTTTTTAGCAGCCACCAAACTTGACATAATATTAACGAGTGAAGGCTTCCCCTTCAACTACCATAGTCCCCTGGGCCCAAGAGTCTCAAGTGATCACATAGCAATCCTCACCACAATATCTCTCTCCCCGATCCAGCTTCCAGTCTCTCTCCGCAAAAACTACGCCTTAGCCAACTGGGAACTTTACAAGAGACAACTCAGTCAATACACCCCAGCTGACCTAAGCGACGCAACCTTGGAGGAGATAGATGAAGAACTGGAGAGGATAACTACGTCTATACTAGAAGCCGACCGCGAGTGCATACACAAACCTGGGTACAAAACACCTCCTTAGGCCAGAAGGACGAAGGAGATGAGGGAGATTGCTCATGATCACAGGGAAGTGTACGAAATGATAAAAAGGGGAAGGTCCTACTCGGGAAAGAAACTCGCTTCTTCGGCGCTTAAGCACCAAGCTAAAAGAGGCTATCAACCTCTAACAAGGGCAAATGTGAAACAACCTGATAGCCAATATCGATAGCGAGCTGAACCTGGCTAAATTCTGGCGTCAAGTCAAGAATCTAAAAGGACTAACCGGAAGAACTAAGGCTGAAATAAAAGAAAACGGATATTATATAGAGGACTCGGCGGTTCTAGAAAACATATTTATGAATTATTGGACAAACGTCTTCAGTACCACTCCAGAAGACAATGAAGAGTTCGACCAGGAATTCGAAAGCCAACTGATCGAAGATATGAATTAGATTATACACGGCAGACACTCACAACATGAAGTAGACGAAGGCAGGAAAATGGCGGGCCATGGCCGTCCCATAATACCAGAGGAGATCATGGTCACTGTGAGAACCTTTGAACAAAGGGCATCAGGCTGGACGGGCATCACCAAAAACAACTTGGTAAATGCCCCACAGCAAATCATTCAGAGAATCACAAACGTTTACAACGCTTCCCTGGATACGGTTTACTTTCATGATTTTTAAGATTGATAAAATAATCTTCATACCTAAGGGAGGTTAACCCCCGGGTCAACTGGTCAATTATAGGCCAATAGCCCTGCTGAAATTCGTTGCGAAAGTCTATGAGAAGCTCCTGGCTGACAGAATTCAAGAACAACTAGCCGAGCTAGGAGCTCACAATCTTCAGCAGCACGGGTTCTGCAGGAGACGAGACACGAAAACCGCCATCGCCCTCCTAACGGAAAAACTCGCTTGCAGAAAAGCTGAGAGAAAATACGTATATGTTGTGCTGCGGGGTGTAAAAAAGGCCTTCGATAAGGTCTGGCTGAGAGAGTTACAATTCAAGATCCTCAACCTCCAGCTAAACCCAATCCTGGAAAGGGTCGTTTGTGACTATGTCATGGAAAGTAGGGTCCAAATCGCGATCGAGGGCTACAAAGGACCCAAATTCAAACTCGAGGCGAGAGTTCCACAAGGCAGCTGTCTCAGTCCGTTGTTGTACCTCGTGTACACAATTGACCTCCTTACTCAAGTCAGGGACGATTCGATGTATCTGCAATACGCAGAGGACATCACACGAATCGTTCCAAGTCCAATCAGTAATGCTGGAGTTCAACCAAGGGCAGCAGATGCCGAGATTGATAACATAAATCGTTATGAAAAAAGACGGAAAATAAAGACTAACCGCCAGAAGTTCCTGATAATTCATATGAAGCGCCGGAAATTAAACGAGGTCCTCGTTGAGAATGAAATTTATCCATACTCTAACGAGAGAAAGGTCTTTACAAATCAGGATACAAGGCCTACGTAAACAACAGAGTCTCCCTAGCCAAAAGAGAGCTGTAGAAATTGTACCGTTTCCAAAGCCTCAATGTGCCAAATAAGAGAAAACTCTACATGGCCTTGGTACGCTCCGTTCTGGTGTATCCTATTGTGATCACGCAGATGGCAAGTTCTACCTCTCACAGGACGATGCAGAGGTACCGAATCAAGACACGCTGCTTATAACTGGAACGAAAATGATCGAAGGTATTCGACAATCGGTTCTATATGATAGATCTAGACTAAAACCGACCAATATGGAGATCCAGAGGCTAAGGAGGAAGACAAGGGACAAAGTAGAACAAGAAATTCTCCCAACAATCAACAACAATCTAGATATACCGCAATACATACAAGGCACAGTAGAAAGGACATCTCTATTCCCTAGCGGAAGAAACTGTGCAAGAGAAACTATAAGACCCATCTACAACTAACAATAAATAAAAGGCAATAAACTTTAATCAAAAGAAGCGAAGTGCCCCAATTAAAATTTAACTAAAACAAAAAGAAGAGAAAAAATAATAAAAAATATAAAGAAAGAGAGGCAAAGTGCACAAGCTAAAATAAAATAAAAATAAAAAGATGAGAAGAAGAATAAATAATCAACAAAATTAACCAAAATAATAATAAGAAAAGGAAGATAGATTAACAGAAAGCACATAAACGTAAACGAAAAGAGGCAAAGTGCCCAAACTAAGATTTAAATTGAAAGTAAGAAATGAATAATTAAATCAATAACAACAAGCATAGTTATAATTTAAGTAAAAAGAAAAAAACGAATCAATAAATAATAAAGTACAAACAAAAGAGGCAAAAATACGCATATGAAACTAGAGAATAGTTACCAAAATAAAAACTACATGAATAGCTTGAAAGCCAGGACAGAGGAACCTATTAATAGAATAAAATATATATATATATATATTATTGATAGAGGAAAAATATTTTTTAAACAAAGAAGAAGATAAAGGTATGCTAGTGATGCCTTCAATACCAGGGCAAACTAGTAAGCAATTTCACAACAATGAAAACCTACCACACATTTCATCACTTTCATTAACTTGAACTTGAACTTGATAATTCCATTTCTGTTCATTCCCTCTAGATGACCTAACATGGTCGAAAGACGTCTAGGAATAAATAATGTCCTTCCGGATGTTTTTTCTCGCCTCAAAAAGAACTTGTAAGAAATATTAAGAAAATACAAGTTAAAATTAATAACGCTGCCAGAGCTGTGGACTTCAATATAACCTGCATATATATATATATATATATATATATATATATATATACTCGTATATATAAGAGATAATAATGACGTGTAAATAACCAACAAACGAACCTACAATATAAAGTCGCCAAAGAAAATGTGTTTTTTAAAGTAAATTCAAATATTTACAGCACACCTTTTTAACTCCGGGGAAGCGCCAGGTCTAGGCGTGCCTTTTTTTCAAGAGGAATTATGTTCAATTGTACCCATTTAAACACAAGAAACGACTCATATGATCATGGGGCATAGGGTTTTTCACCATGGAGATTTTAAATCCGCCATCAGATTTGGTGCTGGCTGCCACCATCTAGTGGCAGAAGCCTCATGATAGTGAATATAGAAAAAACATAAATAGTTTAAGGCAAACTCTAAATTTGAAACCTTGAGATGTACTATCTTCTATGGTATCTAAAAGAGAGTTTGCTGGATGAGTCTAGTTCATGTCTAAATTTAATCAAGGGCACTAAATTGCTTAAATGAAAGTTATTTGTGTGCCAAATAAAATAGACATCGTTTACATAGTAGTACTAAACAATATTCCTCGGATAGATAAGGGGAAGGAATCTAATTTTAAAAAATTCATATGTATAGTAAACCGTCCAGTAATGGTGAAAAATGATTACCCATGCTACTACCGAAACGCTGGAGTTATCATTTACAATTGAAACTAAAAGAGAAGTTTTGTATAGAGAGTTTAATTACTTAAATGAAAGTCATGGTGGAAATTGGTGGAGTAATATTATCAAGCTCTTAGGGGTGAGCATAAAAATCAATCATTTACAGGAAGTTTCTTGAACATTGGAAATTAATTTTGTGTCTGACACTTCAGGTTTCCTATGAAATCAACATGTTTAATATGGGTTAGAAAAATACTACCTAGAAGAGGATTAAGAAGAGAAATAAGCCAGTTTTATAAGGTATAACTAATAGAAACAACGAAACTAATAATTGGGCAAGTATGAAAATTTAATTAAGAGTCTTGACCAAACCGTATAAATAGAGTAAGGAAGGAGAAGTTACCAATAATGTTCGTAAAATATCTTCATCTTTTTTTGCAGACATTTAGTTTTTTTATTGAACGTAGTTTTTTTATATATATATATATATATATATATATATATATATATATATATATATATATATATAATTATATATATATATATATATAGCAGAATGAGGTCAAATGGCAACCACGTGCCCTTCTGTACCCAGGTAGATCCTGACTGAGATCACCACATGGAGCTGTAAAAGCATGGCTGAACCTGGGCAAAGAGGCGGCCGACGCCGTTGTCACACGCCCCAGCTGTATTTGCCTAAAGACCGATGTCATCGTCTCCCACGGCGACCTCTCCGCAAGCATTCTGTCTTTCCACTCAAAGATTGAAATCCGTTGGATATTCCAACCACCGTTATCATGATTCCCCCTTCCCCTGAAGTAGTCGCCGACTTTTCCCCAAATTTGCGCGCGCGTTTGGAGCTACCTCACCAGGCGCCTATATAACGCTTCGACTGAGTTTAGAGAGCGTCACTGTTAGACTTCCACCTACTTCAGCAAACGAGCTGAAAGACGCTCCCCTTCCCCAGAGGCGATTTCGATTCGAGTTAAAGGCTAAATCGATCCGTGAACTCTACCATTGTCAATCGGCAAGTATCCCCATCCGTGAACTCTGCCATAGTCAATCGGCAAGTATTGACAACAGTGAACTCTACCATAGTCAATCAGCAAGTACCTGACGAGGGTTCTCAACTCCGAAGACTCGACAAGTGCTCCCTCGTCTGAACTAAGAGGTAACCTAACTTCTTCCGTCGCATTCATTATATCCCAACTGGCCCCCTTTTGGCAACGAGCACGTAAGGTAATCGTAACCGTTACCGCCTCCAGATTTCTCTTTAATCTGCTTACCTCATTGCTCCATTATTTGTGTTTAAAATACCCCTTTAAATCACCAAACTGAATCTGATCTCTTTAATCCCTTAATTAACCTACCTGTATGTCGTGTGGACCTTTAACCCTGTCTGTGCGACCATTCCCTTTAAACCCAATTTTATGTAAATATTAATATCATTTTGTTGTTAGTAAAGTTATATTTTCGTCATTGTATTTCTTTTGCAACCCCAGCGCGTAACAGCTACCTGTTAATCTTTGGCCGACTTGCACTCTGAAATATTTGTATAAAAGAACCCCGTAAAGTTAATAATAAACCATCCACAAAGGACTTAAAACAATTTTCCCTTTCACTACTGGTCTTCAACTAACTTCGGCCCCAAGCCCCAAAGTACCTACGTATATATAAATATAGAGTCTGTCCTTTGCACGACAATATATATAGTTCCGGAAAGTTGAGAGTCCTATAGTGCCAGTCGCCATAGTGGACGATGGGAACACAAGATTTATATATATATATATATATATATATATATAAAAAAAAATATATATATATATATATTTATATATATATTTATATATATATATATATATATATATATATATATATATATATATATATATATATATATATATATATATACATATTTATATATATATATATATATATATATATATATATATATATATATATATATATATATATATATATATATATATATATATATATATATATATATATATATATATATATCTTGTGTTCCCGTAGTCTACGAGGGCGACTGGCACTCTCTGGCACTATCTAACACTCAACTTTGCGTCGCCATTATTTTTAAGCAATGACCCTAATTTATTGCTTCCGTATAAAACATTTGAGACAGATAGCCCCTGTGAAGCGTGTATAATACAAAAACATTATTTTTTCCACGAAATGTCCTCACAAGGGACAAAACGGGAAATTATTAATCCACGTTTAGACACAGAGACAAACATTCATCGGAAATGTTCACACATACATCTTGTATCGTGACGTCATTAAACCCCTCCATTAATTTGATATACGATTTAAACTTCACCTCCTGGTCTAGACTTATAAAAACAAAGAGCTTAGCTCCTTTAGATGATAACCTTTTGATAGTGATTCATTACAACTAGCTCACTATTACGTGTCTGACTCTACCTGCGTGTAGTTAAAGTATCGACCGATTTTCAGCGCATCTATGTATACAGACATGAATATGTTTAAGTTTTCCTGTAGTTAACAGCCGAGTATGATGTTTGGTGGCGCCGCAATGTAAGGGCCTTTGCACACGACGCCATCACGTTAGGGTCAACATTCTTGGCCACCGTTATTTGCCATATAAACATGCAATGGCATCATATGCATGGTTGCTCTGAACCCCAGGTTTCGTGTGAATAGTTCGGTTAGTTCCCATTTAAATATGTAGTGGCACCCCATTTTAACCGCGTACAAAATCGTCATGTCTTGCCACTAAAAATGTGGTCATCCTACCCACCACCAGTTTGGCCGGTCATAAAACCATCTGGCCTCGATAGATTTGTGGTTCGGAAACAAGACGTTTTTGTATTCCATGCTAGTATTATTTATTGATTTTTACTCTTTTGTCTCTAGGGCCGCCTTCGTTTGTCTAATTTAAAACAGGTCTTCAAGATTTCATCTCTACTATTTCTACATACCGAGTGGCCATATTTTTCTTGTTTATGGCTGCAGGCTGCGGGCTTTTTTATCGTGGTACACTAAGGTCTATTACAGCCTGGCCTTATGATGTTCTCTCTGAACTTTTCCCCCTTTACTTGAATATGGGGCTCACTCAACTCCTGATATCCTATGTTGGATCGAAGGCAAGGCTCTAAGGGTAGCAATATGTCTGTTTCAGCCTTGTTTCTGGGTCCATTTTATAATCTTCCATATCCGAGGTCCAGAAGAAGAGATGAAATTTTGCCCTTCCTTTATCCCTTACTTCTTTTCATTATGTCTACTCTTAGACTCATCTGACTTCTCTTTATTTAACACTTTAAATCTGCTTGCTACTGCAATCCATGAAAACTTCTGTATAGTATCTTGCATTCACAATTTCGCCTCAATGTTTAATTGTATTAA
The DNA here is from genome assembly GCA_963969495.1 of Ceratothoa steindachneri. Classification (NCBI taxonomy): domain Eukaryota; kingdom Metazoa; phylum Arthropoda; class Malacostraca; order Isopoda; family Cymothoidae; genus Ceratothoa; species Ceratothoa steindachneri. The sequence continues at coordinate 39,271,091 of OZ018322.1, read as the reverse complement.
TGAGTGATTTTTTAGGTAAGTAATTCGTCAATTTATTCGGTGCGCTGAGTATGAATCAATTTATTAATTTAATTTGGTATCAAACATTTTAGCCATTTTTTTAAATCTATCATCAAACTCTTTATAAAATTTAAACCGGTATTTTAATCTTTCAAACCTCTAATCTTTCATTAATTAAAACTTAACGAAAGTAAAGACCAAAGTTTTTACGGGATTTATCTGAGAAAACATAAATTTCTGTCTCGAACTGTAGAGTTTTTGACATTCAAATCAATCTGTTTGCTCTTTTCCTTCCCTCGGGGAAAATTAGCAAGTAAAATTTAGAAATTTATTAGTTATAGTTTTAAAGAGACTAATATCTACCAATTTTTCACTATAATTAAGATGGGCGATCTTTAATGGCCCTAATAACAACTTGCCTCTCCCTCCTCTTTTATGCACAAAAGCATTCTTCTTTGCCAAATCAAATTGGCTCTTCATCGCCAAGGGGTTCTATGCCATATAACATCTCGTTCACTGAGAACTAATCTCTGGTCAGAACGCGACTATCATACACATTGACTACTCTTTCCCTATTTCCCATATAACATATACCCTTTAGATTCCATACATCTACTCGAATCACATATTGCCGTGAATTAATCTTTGCCAAACCAAATTGGCCCTTCATCGCCAAGGGGTTCTATGCCATATAACATCTCGTTCACTGAGAGCTAATCTCTGGTCAGAACGCGACTATCATACACATTGACTATTCTTTCCCTATTTCCCATATAACATATACCCTTTAGATTCCATACATCTACTCGAATCACATATTGCCGTGAATTAATCTTTGCCAAACCAAATTGGCCCTTCATCGCCAAGGGGTTCTATGCCATATAACATCTCGTTCACTGAGAGCTAATCTCTGGTCAGAACGCGACTATCATACACATTGACTATTCTTTTCCTATTTCCCATAAAACATATACCCCTTAGATTCCATACATCTAATCGAATCACATATTGCCGTGAATTAATCATGCTGACATTAAGGGCTCCGCGACTAACTAGTAAAATTTATTTTTCAAGTTTTATAAATGTGAAAAAGATTCTAGCTTTAAGTTTTAGCTTGAAAATTGCAAGGTTGAAATCTTTTTGCGTTAAAGGGCCTCCTTGGCTCCCTAGACTTTCTATCTAACTTCTAATTTCCTCTATACCCTTGTTCACCCTTCTTATTCATATGTAGGTCTCATTAAAAATAGTTTGTGAAAATTCCATTTCCATCATTGAATAATGCGAATGAACAGTCCGTGTAGTCGTTAAATGTCAAGGGATGATTAAGATTAAGATCACTTTAATATTTAAGGTCAGATCTTTTTTTCAAAGGACGATTTGAAGATGAAATTAGGCACTGAAAAACTCTCTTTACCTATGTAAGCTAACTCATGACAAATTATGGAAAATTTTCTCTTCTAACATAAAGTAAGTTGAAAGATATTTCCAAATATAGAGTTGTTTTCTCTTATCATTTAGGATTTCAAAATAAAATCTAAATTAAACACCTTTTCGCGGGACGTGGAAGTCACTGCCACTAACTCTAGCATTTTTACTAGAATTGTTTGCAGGTATTCCTGAGACGGGTCCCTGCATCAGTACTTTTTAATTGTCCCTAAGAGAAGGGAAGAGAAGTAAAAATAGCTGGAGTTGAGAATTTCAATTCTAAGGGATAACCATATCGTATCCTTAGCGTAGCAGGAAGTAGCTGAGAATGAGGTAAAAAGCAGAAGCAAAAGGGGAAATTATCATTTAGCGAACGAAAGACTCGGTGGTCATAAAGTTAGTGAGAGTTCCTGGTGCTTCTCTGAGCCTTATTGATGGAAGCTCGTCTATTTGCCAGGGGAAGCTAATACCGCCAGAAATTAAAATTTAAGGGCTTAATGGAACAAAGACTATCTCAAGAGCTATTTTATATCAGTATTCTACTTTTTAAACTTAATAATATGAGTTGTGTTATATTACTTATTACCAGAATAAGTGTTATCTTTATATTAGCAATGTTATTGCTCGACACCAAACAACACTACAAGTTGGAGTTGGTGAGGACCTTGTGAGACACAAGTTCATCCACTCCTTAGCTCCAAACATTGCCTCTATCATCGCCAAGAATAAAGACTTAACTTCCGCCCGATTAGAGAAATTTTCAGACGATCTAATGCCATTTTACAGGGCACAGTGTTTTAGTATAAATAATAGTGAAACAATTGAAAGTGTTGCCACATCTTTTCCGGATATAAGTGATCTCAGTATAAATAATAGGTGTATTAATTAAATAAATAATGTGCAATATACAAAAAGTGTGCTTTCAGTACCCAACGGCACGTACCTTTATGGTAATTGATAAAATTTTGTCCTGTACAAATATAACAGCGAAAATACAAAATGTGTACCATTAGGGTTACGACCTTTACGTAATAACCAAAAGCTTGTTGTGTACCTTCACATTTGTACTTTGGGCCACATGCTATATATTGTAAACCGCGGTGCAGAGGGCCAAAGCGAGGTGAAAACGCACAAATGCAACAATCCTCCAGACCATACTCCCCAACCCCCTCATAAAATTAAAACGGCAGGCCGCAGTAAATGTGACAACCGGCGTTCCAGCTTTACTCAATGTCGCTGTCACACTTAATAAGAATTAAAGCTAATATTTAATAAAAATAATAAATGGTTTATTTCCAAGAAAGTTACAAAAACATTATAATATGTTTAACATAGCGACATGGTTAACAAAGTTCAACTTATATATTATTAATATTTGTACATAGGTGTGAGCGTATCTATTATTGCGTTCAGTCTTCTGCAAATTTGAGAGATATGTAATTCGAGTGAAAATATTGCTACTGATAATGGAGGAAAGATAAAAGTACACGATGAAGTACAATTAGATATAGTTATCACTACTCTGCGTCGTTCACTTAGATGGATGTTCGTAGATGCAGATTGTAAAAGAACAATCTTTGAGCCCTCCCCTAATTTAAAGGAGACCACGTGCGATGGTATCCCGTCGTGGGCGACGCCATTTTCTGTTTGAACATTCTCACGAATTTTCGACTCCTGGGCTCATTATGAAAATATTTTCTAATCCTGCGAACTCGTCACAAGCCCCACCTCCACGGTTGCGAGACGAGAAAGATCCTCTCTGTCTCGCACCTCGCTGTTAAATGATGAATCGACTCCGCTTCCGGATTAAGATTGTCGTAGAATGACTCCCGACGATACTATATATAACACTATTCGTTGAGGGAACTTCCTTAATTATCTCTAGAGTGCGTTTTTACTGTCTGGCGGCCGATATTATGTATCTTCAAAATGCTTAAGAAGTGGAACTGAGCTCAAGGATAATAATATTGCTATCATTAATAAAATAGAGTTTTATTAATAATAACTATAAACAAAACACAAAACCGGAAAATATTGACAAACAGAATGGAAAGGGTCGTGGAGACTCGGGCTAATCCAAGGATTTAAGGGATCAAAAAAGGTAAAACAAATATGGAGTTAAAGAGATGGGATGGTTCGATAAACCATTTAAAGCACAGGATAGAATTGACAAATAAGGGATCAATACTCAAAAGGTGACGCTTGGCTTACGTAACTTCATTAGGGTGCAGTGGAAGGTACTTGAAGGAATATTCGGTCCGCTGGCGAGTTCCAGCCGAAGGGGGGGGATAAAAGGATCCTGACGTGGCGTCTTGGAAAGGAGAACCGTTACTCGACGAACGGCTTGACGAACAATGGCTGTTCTAGGTTGTTCTCTTCTGAACAAAGGGGAAGATGAGAACCGTCTCTTGTCTACGGGCTCAAGAACAATGGCTGTTCTAATGTTGTTCTCCTTTGAACAACAGGGGGGGTGAGAACCGTTTCTTGGCGAAGGGCTCAAAACGAACAATGGCTGTTCTAATGTTGTTCTCCTTGAACAACAGGGGGGGATGAGAACCGTTTCTTGGCGAAGGGCTCAAAACGAACAATGGCTGTTCTAATGCTGTTCTCCTTGAACAACAGGGGGGGGGATGAGAACCGTTTCTTGGCGAAGGGCTCAAAACGAGCAATGGCTGTTCTAATGCTGTTCTCCTTGAACAACAGGGGGGGGGGATGAGAACCGTTTCTTGGCGAAGGGCTCAAAACGAACAATGGCTGTTCTAATGCTGTTCTCCTTGAACAACAGGGGGGGGATGAGAACCGTTTCTTGGCGAAGGGCTTAAAACGAACAATGGCTGTTCTAATGCTGTTCTCCTTGAACAACAGGGGGGGGATGCCTTGGGGACTTGGCGTCACTAAAGGCTCGAACCTTTGGCACTCAAGGAATATTGTCCTCCTTCTGGACAAGTGATGGTGAATCTCGAGGTCGACGTCCCTTGGCGCACAAAGGGAGAGAGGGTCGTGGTGATGTTTCGCGACGAAAATCTGGATCTCCAATCTGATCTTAGTGGTAAAGTTTCCATATAAATAGCCAGGACATCTCCTTGGCGTGGGGGAGAATGGGGTGGAAGCTTCGAGGGAACGCACAGCTGGGCCGGAGAAAAATGCCTTATCTGTCCATAAGCCTAACTCGATCTGGCGAGGTCGGCGTATGGGGGCGAACGGGGGGGGACGATAACCTCCTTGTTTAAACATTGACGTCCGGTAGCTGTTGATAAGACTCCAAGCCTCGAATCGAAGATGCACGTGGGCCTCCTCGAGGTTTTAACTAATATGGGATAGGAGTTGAATTTAACACAGATTCAACTCGTTCTATCACACCCCTCCATTCCAGGGGAAGTTGTCACTTCGAAAAAAAAAGAGAGAAGGGACAACGATAGAGCTCCGTTGTAGGGAACTCGTTTTCTTGTACCAACCGTATCTTCCTGCACCTAACTATTATTACCTCAATACATGATTATTTTGATCTTTAGATTACAGGGGAAAATAACCTTTAATACAACTTAATAAAAAAAAAAGGCATGGAACAATGAAATGATATAAACTTAGTACATACGGGACAAAATAATTTATACGTAAATTAATAAGAACAAATATATATACATCAAAAAAATTAGACATTGAGCGTTACAAAATTCAGACATATAAATTAATTAATTATATTACAAAAGAATCTTAAATTAAGTCGTACAAGACGGTATATACCTACATGGAGATACTAATCCTATGAATACAATTGTTCTACGCTATTCGGTAACGCATTCCTACTGAGTGCGTCAGCGACCTGGTTATCGGAACCTTTGATATAATTTATTTTAAATTGATACTCTTGCAAGAGTAAACTCCAGCGCATGATGCGGCCGTTTGAGTGTCTCAAATTCCTAATATAGGCTAACGGACGGTGGTCGGTTCCTATTCGAAATTCTTTACATATCAAGTACAGCTTGAATTTGTCTATGACCCAGATAATTGATAGAGCTATCTTTTCTCTAGTGGCATATCTCTTTCCGCGTGGTAATAATTGACGACTAGCATATGCAACTGGATGACTCGTTCTGTCATCCACGTATTGAAGGAGTACACCTCCAATGCCCTCGTTGATCACGTCGGTCTTAACCCCAAAGGATTTTTCCGGGTTGGGCAACTTAAAAATGGGGGCAGAAATGAACTTACTTTTGAGCTGATTAAAATGGGAAACAGCGACATCATTCCAACGTAAACGATCGGAGAAATTCTTTTCCTGAAGGGGGCATAGGGGGGCCGAATTTGCAGCGAAATTCGGAACAAATCGCTGATAGAAAGAAGCTGATCCTAGGATCGATCTTAATGGCTTCTTTGTAATCGGGAGGGGCATGTCGGCGATTGCCTTAATCTTGTTCTCGTGGGGACCAGACTTGCTTTGTCCTATTTTGAAACCCAAATATTTGATGGTTTCGTGGGCAAACTGGCATTTGCTGGGGCCAATGGTGAGGCCATTTTCACGCAGTTGCTCGAAAAGAGCTAATAGGGTGGATAAATGGTGATTCCATTTAATTAGTTCTTGGAGCTGACTCTTCTGACGTGGTGTCAGCTGCGCGTCACTATCCAGGTCAGAGGGTTCCAAAGACTTGCCTGGTAGGGAAGGAGGAGGGTAATCGGCATCAGGTTGGATGCACACTGTCTGGATTACCTTAAGGGACTCCGCGGGGCAGTCCTCTTCAAGCGCCGATGCTTCGTCCAGTTCTACGAAGGTATCTCCATGGGCGCGTTGGGGGTTCTTTATTTCTTGGGGTCCAGGGACAGTCTCCGTGTCCTTGTCTGGGGCCTTATCACCTAAGGGTGTTAGTGATTCACATTCCTCTTTTGCCGTCCTAAAGTCCTGGTTAGGGGTCTCCGAGAAATCGGACGGTATCGGGGTTCTGATGGGGACGGGCTCCTGGGCTTCTTTCTTATCTCGGCCTTGAGGAAGGGCGGCCTGAAACACAGGGTCGAAACTTACTTGGGGGCTCTGTCCTATAAGTACGGAACAGAATTGTATGGGTGCTACAATGACTTCAGCCCAGCCATTATAATATTGACACTGCAGGTAACATCTAGCGACGGGGAATCGGTTCGCCCGCCCAAGTTGGTCATGTACCACCGCAAATTTTGCGTGGTTAGAGGCCACTGGGAGGAGTTCGTCGGACACGATGAAGCACGTACATCCTGTGTCCCTGACGAGAGTCAATACTCGACAGCTGTCCACGCTGCCCTCCTCATATTTCAAAGTTCCCGATGAACTTTTACCAAAAACAAAATTTACCTGGTGGCCTGAAGGAGGGGGAGAAGTTTCTGCTTGGGTCTGCACCACCGGGGGAGCCGGGGTTGCATTAATCTGGTGAACTTGGTGGGCTGGTCCGCTTTTAAGCCTAGAATTTTGGGGGCAATTCCAGCTCATGTGGTTTTCTACACCACAGGTGAAGCATATGGTTGGTCGCTTCGGGAAGAGAGATGGAGGAGAAGTCTTAACGGGAGGTTTGGAGTCCCGTTGTTGGTTTTGGGGAAAGAAGTTTTGGGGTTTTACGGAGCTCGGAAACTTTGTCAGCTTTCCTGGGAAGGAGCGCGAGTCCGTCCTTCTTTCTTCTCGTTGGATTTCTTTTTCTCGTTCTTCTCGTTGTCTTTCTTTTTCTACCTTTTTTCTTTGAACTTCTGCTTTAATCCGAGCTAATTCAATCTGAAGCTCTCTTTCTCTTCTTTGCTCCTCTTGAATGTACTCAATTAGTTCTTTTCCGGAAAGTCCACAGGACTCTCCTTGCGTTTTAAAGATTTCAAACTGAGTCATCTTTGCACTTGGGGGCGCACTAGTCAACCAACTAAAATTCCTCGCAACAAGAATTATGCCTCTATAGAATTAGCCTACCTAAATATGGGCACTGACCTATTCGTACTTGGTTTCTTACTCTAAATAACCACTGACTAAAATCACGAAAAAACACAAACAAATTAATCTAACCGTTCCTTGAGCTACTCCAGCTTCTTAAGTTTCAAAAAAAAGGGGATAGCAATCGTTAAAACAAAAGGGAACTACTATATTCTATTATTATAACGAATAACACTATGCTTTACTCGACTGAGACCAGTGTTTGCAAAGATATAGCGTTAAACCTTACACACCTGATACCAAATTTAAATAGTATATATAAATATATGTCGTAGAATGACTCCCGACGATACTATATATAACACTATTCGTTGAGGGAACTTCCTTAATTATCTCTAGAGTGCGTTTTTACTGTCTGGCGGCCGATATTATGTATCTTCAAAATGCTTAAGAAGTGGAACTGAGCTCAAGGATAATAATATTGCTATCATTAATAAAATAGAGTTTTATTAATAATAACTATAAACAAAACACAAAACCGGAAAATATTGACAAACAGAATGGAAAGGGTCGTGGAGACTCGGGCTAATCCAAGGATTTAAGGGATCAAAAAAGGTAAAACAAATATGAAGTTAAAGAGATGGGATGGTTCGATAAACCATTTAAAGCACAGGATAGAATTGACAAATAAGGGATCAATACTCAAAAGGTGACGCTTGGCTTACGTAACTTCATTAGGGTGCAGTGGAAGGTACTTGAAGGAATATTCGGTCCGCTGGCGAGTTCCAGCCGAAGGGGGGGGATAAAAGGATCCTGACGTGGCGTCTTGGAAAGGAGAACCGTTACTCGACGAACGGCTTGACGAACAATGGCTGTTCTAGGTTGTTCTCTTCTGAACAAAGGGGGGGATGAGAACCGTCTCTTGTCTACGGGCTCAAGAACAATGGCTGTTCTAATGTTGTTCTCCTTTGAACAACAGGGGGGGTGAGAACCGTTTCTTGGCGAAGGGCTCAAAACGAACAATGGCTGTTCTAATGCTGTTCTCCTTGAACAACAGGGGGGGATGAGAACCGTTTCTTGGCGAAGGGCTCAAAACGAACAATGGCTGTTCTAATGCTGTTCTCCTTGAACAACAGGGGGGGGGGGGATGAGAACCGTTTCTTGGCGAAGGGCTCAAAACGAACAATGGCTGTTCTAATGCTGTTCTCCTTGAACAACAGGGGGGGGGGGATGAGAACCGTTTCTTTGCGAAGGGCTCAAAACGAACAATGGCTGTTCTAATGCTGTTCTCCTTGAACAACAGGGGGGGGATGCCTTGGGGACTTGGCGTCACTAAAGGCTCGAACCTTTGGCACTCAAGGAATATTGTCCTCCTTCTGGACAAGTGATGGTGAATCTCGAGGTCGAGGTCCCTTGACGCACAAAGGGAGAGAGGGTCGTGGTGATGTTTCGCGACGAAAATCTGGATCTCCAATCTGATCTTAGTGGTAAAGTTTCCATATAAATAGCCAGGACATCTCCTTGGCGTGGGGGAGAATGGGGTGGAAGCTTCGAGGCAACGCACAGCTGGGCCGGAGAAAAATGCCTTATCTGTCCATAAGCCTAACTCGATCTGGCGAGGTCGGCGTATGGGGGCGAACGGGGGGGACGATAACCTCCTTGTTTAAACATTGACGTCCGGTAGCTGTTGATAAGACTCCAAGCCTCGAATCGAAGATGCACGTGGGCCTTCTCGAGGTTTTAACTAATATGGGATAGGAGTTGAATTTAACACAGATTCAACTCGTTCTATCACAAAGATGTCTGGAGCTTGTGATTCCTATCTCCAAATTCCCCCTTCCCTTAGAATCAGTCATACAAATACTCGGGTTATTCTGCAGTTTGATGAGTCCAAATCGCACCTCAAGGCCGTTCTTATCGTCTCGTCTCGTGAGCGTTCACCAGACAGCAGGCTTTCTCAGCCGTGAATCTACCCTTGTCAATTGGTAGCTTGTGTTAACGGCAATCCTTTGAATTTGCACAAGAGTCTCCCTTCGTTTAATCGAACCGAAAAAAATCTCCATCGATTACCTTTGAGGAGAAGAAGATTCCTCTTCCAGTGGAATTACGAGAATTCCCACATTCCACGTCGACCGTAATCTTTGAGGTTTGGCTATCTTCATCAGAAGGTTGGTTCGGATCGTGGCCCCCTCATGACTCATTCGAACCGTGCCACACTTGCTTCATCGGATCGTTCCCCACTCGCTTCATCGTAAGAAGGACCTTCCTCGAAGTCATCGACCTTTAAGACTAAAACCCCCTCCATTATGATTATTGTGAAGTTCTCCCTTTATCTGAGCCTGGTAACGCTAATAAATAAATTCCATTTTTTAATCCCTTCTTATAATAATTATCAAGAGAGTATTTTAATTTAAATAATTTCCTCTTGCATATTATTATTCTTATTTTGATCTTCGTAAATAAAATTATATTTTGTTGTTTCATCTTTAACTAACCTTGGACGATACTTTCAGCTTATTCAAGTAAATCTCGCCGACCATTTATGCATTCTGTTTGATTTTTAAGGATTTGAAACCCAATGCCTTAAGTGTGACCTCCTAGTCGGTCGTTAATCCCTGCGAACAGTCCTTCAACGGTTCGCATTGCAGTAGGTGATTAAGGTCACTCCCCACATAATATAGGAGTAGTGTATGGTATAGAGTAGTTGAACCACGACACAGATACTACGTCGCTATCATTAGGAGCTGATTTTCTTGGTCATTTTGATCTTTTGGGGGATTGTGTTCCTGGTATCCTCATTGATAATCAGACTAGGCTCGTATCCAAAGTTAAAGGGATAGCACATTTGTTCATTAGTCACTTTTCAAATTCTTTTGGTCAAATTCGCATTTTTGGGTTTTGTGTCATTTTATTGCAAATCTTATGCATTTTTTTATGGTATAATTATTCTTTTAGCAACATGAATAGAACATAGTGAAAATTAGAATAATGCAAAATTGTATATATTCGTGGAAAATTTTCTTAGACATTTAAAGTTAATTTGTGAAAAACAAAACAAAACTACACCATTGATTATTATATGATTTTATTGAAACTTTTTATGCACTTTTTCATAGTATATATTTTGTTTTAGCAACATGACTATAGCATAGTGAAAATTATGGTAATGCAAAGTTTTTTACATTCGTGGAAATTCTTCGTAGATTTTTAAAGTGAAGTTCTGAACAAAACACCAAACTAAACCATGCGATTTTAAATATTTGCTAAAAAAACCCGCCGCCTGAGAACTTGTTTATATTTTTAGCATTATTCGAATATAAAATGAAGTAAATGTCCGTGCATTCAGAACACCACTACTATTCACCTAACACCCCCTTTCCAACTGAGAACAAAACCTATAGTAAACCTTGTCCGAAAAATATATGTTTTAGTCCATCATTAACACAAATTTACATGGAACTAAAGAAAACTGATTTCAAATGATAACTAAATCTCATATGCATTGTCTGCTTGTGAATTGAGTTCGAATGCTTAATTTTTAGTAATTCTATAGCTATTTATATTATATCAGCTTTCAATAGGAGGGGGAGATTCTGAAAGAACCCCATGTATCTCAAAAACAGCGCCGTAGGTTATTATAATTTTGTCAAGAATAAAAAAGCTTTTAATGAGCTTTAATTACATATATGATAATCTAACGTATAAAAAGTTGAAAGAATGAATGTAGTATCCCCTTAAGCAGTCCAGTGCACCCGTGATATCACTAATTATTAATTACCTCTCCCATCCCTCAACCGATTGCAGCGCAGTGTTACGTAAATACGAATCTATATACAACCCAAATTTGTAGTTGCTAGTTCTCCCCCACCTAACCCATTTATAACATACCATCGAGACTGGCTGTGTTCCATCAACTTTCACCCGCCCAATGGAGAAGTTTCAAATTACCAAAACAAGATTCGAGGCTCTGTTGAAAGAAGGTCTGGTGCGTCCATCAAAGTCAGTCACCGTGTGTTTCACGCATTCATATGATGCATAAGAAGACCCCAGGCGAAATGAGAGTTGTGGGTAATTTTCGATCCCTGAACGTTATAAAAAACCGGACGGTTATCCCGTGCCGAGAATACAGAGCATGGTTGCCCATTCACTTGTAAAAACAGTTTTATCACGGCTAAATTTAGTTCGTGTATACCTGCAGATGACAATGAATCAAGTAGACAGAAATAAACCTGCTGTCTCAACTCCAGTTGGTGTCTGTAAATTTTTGAGATTGCCGTTCGCTCTTAAAGATGAAATTTGCAGGTTTCAACGCCATATGGGTGGTATATTTTGTGACTTGGTATTCGTCTTCATCTATATCGACGACATTCTAATCTTCTCAGAGAATATGAATGGACACATCGAACATCTAGACCAAGTTTGCAAGATATTAGCGGAGAACAATCTGCGAATTTCTATGGAAAATTGCGAATTCATGAAGGAGAAAATTGGTTTCTTAGGCTGCCATGTCTCAACTGCAGGTATATGCCCTCCAGCGAGGAAGGTCTTAGAGATCAGCGATATGCCCTTACCGACGAAATACAAGGGACTACGTGGATATCTGGGGCATGTTAGGCTATTATAGAAGGATGATGCATAATTTTGCTGCATTTGTAGCCTCTGTTACTGAACTCTCACGAATTAACCTAAGGCTTGAGAGCTTGTCTGGAATGACGCTGCACGGGAAGCGTTAAATGCTGGGAATGAAGCCTTGGCAAGCTCAATCAAGTTACGTCACCCGTTGCCGAATGACTAACCGTACCAAGTAGTGGCAAACAGTTTTCAATTCGCAGTTGGTTCTGCGTTTCATCAAATGGTAAATGGGTCTCCCCAGCAAGAGGCATTTTTCTTCAGAAAGTTGGGAAAAACACAGCAAGCATACTCAATTTATGACAAGGAACTCCTAGCTGCGTATCTTGTTGTGATTAACTTAAAGCACATGATCCAAGGTCTACATGTGACCTTATGTACGGACCACAAACCATTAGCATCTGCCTTCTTCTCACCGTTACGTGCAAAAGCGGACAGACAACAACATAACTGTAGGGTGATCTTAGAATATGCCCATGACATAGCGTACGTGCGTGGTGAAGACATTGTAGTTGCTGATTGCCTATCTCGGAATGACACCAGTCCAAATAAAGTTGTAGCGACCGGCGTGTACGTCCAAAATAGGACACACGCGAGAGTCGCTACACACATGCAGTACAGAGAGAGAGAAAAGTACAGTTAGCGCCGTTTACGAGAATGTCACACAGTAGTAAACGGAGCACAGTTATCTCTGTTAAAGTTGGTCGAGGCAATCTTAGGCAAACATTATAATCAAGGCATAATCCAGAATAAACCGGATAGCTATCACATTTAAACAAATAGAAGCTAGGTCAGGAAGCTGTCTCCATGGCAACATGCCACAGCCCACAGAGAATTTTACCAAATAGTCGGAGTGCCTTTGTTGGACGAGGAACTTGTAAAGCGTGCCTTAAATTAAATATATAACTGTAGGAAGCCAGAACAAAGAGAATTTTATAACTGTTTTATATAGCAATATATCGTGTTATATATCGTTTAGTCCTATCTCTCGGATTCGTGTTATTTATCTTTGTATATAGTCGTGTACATAACGCAGACATTAAAGTGTAACTTTTAAAGGCTCTATTCGTCCGGCCTCCTTTAGCCCTTGCCCGCACTTGACCTCAAACTTAATTTATGTCATAACTTAGAACTTAAAACTTAATTAAAGAACTTTTGTAAAGTGCAATAAGAGCTGGTTCAATAATAATTCTATTTTTGCCTTGGTGACTTCAATATCCTGACGTTCCTTAATCTTCTTGCTTCAAGGCCTTATTAATCGGGTAAACAGCCGTTACGCATTCTCCTCGTTAATCGCAATTCCATAACTTCCGAAATACCGGTGTTCTACCCTAGTTTGGTCAATCTCCATTCTCCGGGCTATTTGACCCCGTCGCTAGAATAAGACTGCCCCTTGGCTTAGGGCACTATATAGTAATCAACAAAAATAACTCCTAGAAAATATGGAAATGCAACGCAAACCAACCGCAGCATAAGTATCAACTGGAGTCCTTGCAAAAAAGATTACGCGATAACTCGGTAATTTATCACAATTACTGGCAACCAGCGTCCCCCTTCCAAGGCTCATGGCTTGTCCTCACGATTACCTTCAAGGTTCCCCCATAATTAGGGATAACCTTCAAAAGCCCTCCCCATAAACTCGTTTGACTTCTGTTCTTTGGCACCCAACAGCAATCAAAAAAAATAACTCTCCTGGAAAATAAGGAAGGGCAACGCAAACCAACTGGAGCATAAGTATCAACCGAAGTCCTTGCCAAAAGATTACGCGATAACTCGGTAATCTATCACCATCACTGGCAACAAGCGTCCCCCTTCCAAGGCTCTTGGCTTGTCCTCACGATTACTTTCAAGGTTCCCCCTTATTTAGGGACGAACTTCAACAGCCCCCATCCTCCATGAACTCGTTTGACTTCTGTTCTTTGGCAACACACATGAACAAGATAAAAAAGTAAAATCATTTAAACCCGGATTAAAATCATTTCCTTTTCCCTCGAATACCCAACTTTAATGTGAAATAAATTCAAAATAGCCACGACCTTTTGTTTCATTATCCTACAGAATGTCCATTTCCCAGCAACTACATAATATATCCCATTCAGAAATTAAAGCGTCAGTTTTCTAAGTAAAATGAGGCATTTCCGGCCTAATATGGACAAAGACATACGTTCCTAGACCCAAAAATGCCTCTCATGTCAAGCAGCTAAAGTTAATCTCCACACCAAGTCACCAATCTTGCCTATTATTATGCCCACTTTAAGATTTGAAACGGTATACATCGACATTGTTGGTCAACTACCGCCGTGCACACTGCCTAGGCAATCATACCCATCTCATAACCATTACCTGCTGTCATCCATAGACAGAGCTACAAGATAGATAGAAGCGTTACCGATTCCAGACATTAGTGTTTCAACGGTCGCTTAATTCTTCTTAGACGGTTGGATTTCCAAGTTCAGCGTTCTTTTATATGTAATAAATCACAGAGGAGCCCGATTTGAATCCCGACTTTGCAAGGAGTTATCAGCCCTTGTTGTTTTTCATCACATGCGAACTACGGCGTACCGAGCTACTACAAACGGGATAGTGGAAGTGTCACACAGATCTTCGACGAGCTCTATAATGGCTCGTCGGCAAGGATGGTTAATGGCTCTACCAGTTGTTCTACTGGGCATCCGCTCCCTTCCAAATGGTCTGGGATTTTGCCGTTTACTGCAGTCACAGGGAACCTTCTTTGTCTAAAACCCTTAGTTACATCCTTAGCTAAAACCATGAGGCAAGTTGATTTTATACAACCTCTGTAGGGCATCTGCATTCAGGACCGAACTACGGTAAAAACTTCGTTTTTCTCGGAGGGAGGTCCTTTAGTGTTAGAACCACATTGTAGAATCGAATATGACTCAAAAATACCTGAAAAATTAGCATTTTGAGTTTTATAAAATTTTATTAATGGTTCACACATTGAAACATAAAAACATCTGACGGAGAGAGATCTCATAAGTGCTCCCAAAGGAGCGCTGGTCCTCTGAGGTGTAATTATCTCTCCTTTTTTAAAAGTCTTAATAAGGAATTTGGGTCATATGACGACCGAATTTCTTCCACAAGACGGTTTTTGGATCCTAACCAGGTGCGATCTGGGCAAGCGGGCAAACTTGCAATTAATCTAAATACAAGGTTTAGATATAAGGGCATAAAAAACTACTGCCCAAATTGGTTAAATAAATGTGCGATGTATTAAAGCAATAAATATACAATGAGTTATTTTCATTTTACAAATATTAAAATAAAAAATAATATAAATACATATATACAAAACGAAACAATAGATATGTGTAGTGGTGGTTATATTTTTTGAAAATTTAGCGGAGAAGAATAAAAGTAAATTCTAAGTACGAGTAGGAAAACAGATTCTCCCGGAATCAACGGGGAGGTCAAATTTCTAAAAAAATGTTTGAAGTAAATTTTTAATATAATCATTTTAATCGTTTATTTGATTTTATTTATTTTAGCACTTATTTTTAATTGAGTTCCTCTTTTAGTCTTATTTAGATAAATTAATTGTTCTGGTTTTACTATTTCCTCTTGTTTCGTTTAAAACTTTATTTTGGTAGCACTTTATGATATTACTATTTACACACGAGTTAACTTATTATCTAATCTGTTAAATAGTTGTACTTATATTTTTATTCTCGTTTAGCTTAATTGTTAGTTCATTTTTCTATGTTTTACACTATTAGACCATTTTATTTATTATTCACTCGATTAATTCTCTTATTATTCTATATTTTACACTATTACACCATTTTAATTATTATTCACTCGATTCATTCACTTTTCTCACTTTAGATTGTTTATTTTAGTCGCTTTAATTTGTTTAATTGTTCGTACTTTTGACAACTTGTTTTAATCACTTTGATTCGTTCACTTCTTGCTAACACTAGTTGATATTTTGAAGGTTAAGTAATACTGCGAAGTCTTGTGGCCATTCTCCATTACCTTAAAGACAGCTGAATCGATGGTGTGTAAGCACGATTCCGGGATGTAAATCGCGCGCTCCATCAATAGTCCACCTATTTCCTTCAGGGATCATGGTCCTTCCTATGTCCATTTGTATTTGCCTTTGTTGATTCCGTCGAGCAGTTTTTTATTGTGTCCCTTTGGGGGGCGGCATTGAGAGGGACCATGAACTTTAAGGTCCACGTCCATGGTGTCGAAGAAACAGCCCCGCAGAAGGATATCCCTTTTCTCCGTGAGTGGAAATCCCTGATACTTTAGGATTTCATCTTTGTCTGAGCTTTCTTGAGATTGGCTTGTTTCCTCTTCTTTATTTTCCTCTTGTACCACTTCTTTTTTCTTTTTCCTTATTTGTTTTTCTTCTTTGTGAACTTTTTCGTGTTTCCGTCTTTTTCCAAGGCTTCTTCTGTTGTGAGTTCTTCCTCCGGTGTTTTATGGTGCCGATTCACAACTTCTTCTTTTCCAGTGTTTTTTTGCTGGGGAACGTCGATGAATTGTATCCTTAACATTTCCTGCGATGTGGAGTTGGGCGGGAACCATAGCTTTTTCTGAAAACCGTTCTTTTGCAGGAGGCGATTTAACTTCTCTGAAAATAAACCAAGGTTAGCTAGATTCGCAAAGTGAGCATAGACGATCCTGGTCATAATCTCCTTGGACTCACCTGGCATTACCAGTTTTGGGGCAGAGTTTTCTGTGCTGCTGGTCTTGGTTGATACCACTGCTTCGACGTAGGTCTTGGATTTTGCCTCCTTTACCTACTTCATCACATCTCGTTTTGACCAAATGGCTTCCTTGCGGATGGGACACATCATGGCCACGGCCTTGTGGTCCCCAACGCAGTTAGCGCATCTTTGTTTCTCGGAAATGCACTTTTTCCATCCGTGACCGAGTTTGGAGCAGATGGAGCAAGTGACGTCAGCCGCCATACATTCTTTAGTGGGATGTTGTTCCGCGGCCAGGTAGCGTTGGCAGAACTCAAGTTGGATAAACTCCTCCGCTTCTACTTGTTCTGGGGCGATACGAAGGAAGAATCCCAGGAGTCCATCCTTCATGGCCCTCTGAGCCATCTCGATGTTTGCAAAGATTACTTTGACTATGTTTTTGCCGAATTTTTTTACTCTGTCAACTTTTGCCCAATTCTGTTGTTTAGTTAGCTCGACCTTGATGTCCTCACAAAAGTTGTCCGGGAAGAACGGGTTGAGTCTCCTAAGTATGATAGTTTGGCATTTGAGGATTTCCTTGGGGATAACAGCTTCCAGGCCAATCGTACGTGAGGGCTCATTGGCCTCCTCCGATACCAGTCTCTCGATATTTTCGTTTTTCTAGCACACTCCTGCGTAGCTGTTGAAGGTATCAATAAGTCTAATTAGAGATATATTGAGCATGCTGAAGATGGTTTGAATGACCGTTGGAATTGGTGCCTTGGTTGCTTCACCGATAGTTGCGATTATAACCCTCTTGTAGTCCCGGTTGGGAGGCCCCATGGCCCCCTTCGGGCTGTTTTACTCCTTTTAGTGCACGTATGATCCGTCTTCTTCTAGAGGATATTCTTGTTCCGAATCACGAGGCTCGAATATGAGAGTGCCTGGCGAGGGTGTCTTAGCGAACCTCTCCCAAAACTTTTCCTCCTTTGCCACGACCAAACATGATGACTCGGAACATCCACTCACTACTTCACTACATTCGTCACTCCACTCACTCACTCAATGCGGATTTAACTAATTAAAATTAAACAAGAAAATGCAGTCAAAGTAAAATCTAAATATCTCCTAATGTTATATAATTTAAACGGAAGTTAAAATAGTTCAAATATCTCTCATTTTCTTTAACAAAGTTAGATTTTGTATGAGAAACTTAAAAATGTCAAATTCAAAAGATAATAATTTTAAGCTAATTTCCTCAATGTATTTAATGTAAATTGACTTGAATTGACGATAAAAATAGAATATGCGTTCTAGAGCTTTTGAAATATGACAAATTATTACATTTGGCAACCATTCAATGCGGACTTTAATGAAATAATTAAATATTATATGTTGGTAAGATGAGTTCTTTGATTAAAATAGAAACAATTTTTACTATAACGATGCAATAGATTTCTTCTGTTTTTGTAATAGGTATATATATGTGATTAAATTAAAACTATGTACTATAAATTAATCTGCCAAAACTTCTACTTTAATATATGAAACACCCTAGAATTTACCCCAATTCTATCGAAGAAATGTATTAAATCAAATTTATTAATTCTTTAAATTGCTTATGAGCCACGATCAAGCAATTGAAAGATTGAATAAATATGTAAAACCTTGTAAAATAATTAAATACAATTTAGTGAGGAGGTGTGTTAGTATGTCAAATTAATATTTAATGTACTAAGTGGTCTAATATTAAATCTTTGAGGGCCGTAAGGAGCAAGTCATGCTTGCGTCCTGATTGTTAGGAAATTGTGGTATTAATTCCATGTATTATTATATAGCAATTGTAATACTTGATAATTCTGTAAGAATTAGTAAAATATGTTACTGTAATTTGAGAGATTAAATTTAATATTATGAGAACGAATAAAATATATAAATTAAGCATAAGTTGATATTAAAATACCACATTCATGTATGCGTGCCGTTCATGTGAATAGGTAGATGTAATATGTTTAAGGATGCGCTGGTGCAACCTTCCCCGTCCTCCGCCTCTACTAACTCCAGGCAGTGCGCTCCCTAGTCAACTACAGTGCACCGGTCCTTGTAGCGCTGCCCCGGCAGCAGCAACAGTGCCTGGAGGTAATACAAAACACCGCCATGAGGACCATGTTAGGGGCACCCAGGTGGTGCACTGCCTGTCTCATGCAGAGTGAGGCCAACCTGGTGCCCCTCACCACCAGGGTGGATTGCATTGTGGCCTGTCTGGTGGCCATAGTGCTCCAGCGCGACGTGGAAGGTGTTGCGCAGAGGAGACTCTGAATGGCCGTGGCGCAGGGCATCGAGTGCCTGCGTAACAACAGGTGGCTCGTAAACGTCAGCCTAGCAACCAACTCCCTCAACCGGGCAGGGAACTGGCTGTGGCACGACCCCGACACCCCCAACCCCGCCTACGTTCCACTACCACCATGGGAGCCCCCGCCGCACACTTCACCGCCACACAGCTGCCCGACAGCAAAGCGAACTGCCTCACCGAGGAGCTGCGCCAGCACGCCCTCATGGCTATGTCTGAGGTCACGGAGACAGGCAGCGCAGTGTACTTCACCGACGGCTCCGTCACGAGTGGCTTGACGCAGACGTGGAGGACATCAGACCACTGCTCCACCCTCCAGACGGAGCTGGTAGCAATCCTGCACGCCCTCCAGCACGCTCTGCTCCGCCGGGAGGCCACTGTGGTGATACACACTGACTCTTGGTCGGGACTACAGGCGCTGCAGCACGCCCACGCCCACAAGCACACCCGGGAGAACATCTACCTCACCACCACCATCTTGTGCACCCTGCAGGACTTGGCAGCTCAGGGCAGGCGTGTCCGGCTCCACTGGATTCCCACCTACGTTGGCGTGCGCGGCAACGATGCTGCCGACGAGGCTGCCAAGCGAGCCGCGCACGGCCCCATCATCACCTGGACCGTGCACCCTAGCCTGAAGCAGCTCAAAGTGCAGGTTAAACGCAGGGCCGCCCACAACGCCCACTAGCAGCACCAAGAATGGGAAGCAATCAAGAGGCAAGCGGCGTGGTATGCTGCAGCCACAGCCTATCGCCCACTGAACCCATCCTTCCAGCAGCCCATAGCGAACGGCGTGCTGCTACAGCGTGTGAGGCTGAACTACTCCACGCGGGAAGAGCTGCACGCCGACTTTGTGGCAGGGAGGTGCGAACACTGCGGTGGCCGCTCCCAGTGCCCACTGTTGCACTACCTCCTCTCCTGCCCAGCCACCGCCTGCCTCAAGCCAGAGCGAGCGCCAGCCCCTCCCCCTGTAAAAGGCGCCATACTGACGGCGCGAGAGGCAAGAGCCGCCCAGGTGGTCCGCCACACCCCAACAAACGAGCTGCTGGAGGTCCTGAGAACAGCACCCCTTCCGCGCTGATCGCCGCTTTGCGCCCAGCCGGGCAACAGGTGATGAAGACCGACGCCACCCACTTGTAGCAGACAAGAAACGCGTGGGACGCTCCACCACGTCTTACTGCACGCGAACACTGACGGGCTGCCCGCTTTGTGTAATGTGTGCCTTTATATATGTATTTATATTATTGTATCATATTATTACTGTATTTGTCTTTTTTTTTGTTGTTTGTTTGTTTTGTTTTTATTTTATTATTATTTGTATTATGGTTATGTATAAATGTACGCTATTGCACAATAAACCTATACAATCAATCAATGTTTAAGGATGAATTCTTTTAACAAGAAAAGACATCGTAAGACGATTCCAAAATTCCAGACAAATTCAGAATACTGAATCCATCTCCAAGATTTCTTTTACCTTTGAGAAAAACTCCGATCACCATTTAACCAGCCTAAAAGCAAGCAAGAAAAATTGTTTTCTACTCTTTTAAATTCAGTGCCTTCTGAACATTAGCCATTAACTGCAAAAGCACAGAGCCAGCCACCAAGCCAAATTAAGGAACCCATTTGGCTGCCCCAAGAGTGGTACCAAAACTCGGTGATAAATCATCCTCGGTAATCGAACCACTCTCGAAGAAGATTATCTCAGCCGTCAACCAATAACGTTTCCTTAGGGGTATGCCTACCGAAGAAATAGAGGCCGAGTAGTCAGTCTTGTTTCCCGCATGCGTATTCTCGTACTGTATGAAGAAGAGGGTCACTTGATAGGGGAAAATAAGAATAAAGAAAACAAGAAACAGTCTATAGATTGACTTTAATGCTAATTGTTGGAGAGATAAAACGGATAAAAACTCGAATGAAGCGCAACGTGATTTCCCAGACTTCTCAAGGATGAGAAGGGAGTTGATATCCAAATGAGAGAAGGAGTTTACGTTTGAAGAGAGGGACGAACTAGGTTTAAAATGTCTGGGAGCAATATGTGAGGAATTGGATGTCATAGACTGTAATAAATTGGCTGAATGGTAAAAGGAGGATAAGACTGTAGATATTTCGGTTTAGTGAGGGACGACCCAGGGAGTATTTGCTAAGGGCAGTAATTCTGATAAAATGAATTAAGCATCTCAGATGTAAAGCAGGGGGCAGGGGGTCAGAAATGGCGCAAGTATTGGTCACAAAAAGGGTTCTTTTTCTTGCTCATAAAGCCAAAGAGGGGCACTTTGGTGTGCATAAAAAGTATCATTTCTGTCAAAGAGCAGGGAAGAAGCAGATTGGGATAAAGATAGCTCCTCTTAAACATATACGTAGAGCGAAGTGAACCATTTTCTGTTTAATTAACAGATATAATAAGTCCGTTTTCGCTTACTAGTGTAGGTAATGAATATATCAAGTCAATTATGTACAGAACAAGAATATATAGAGAAGTTATAGCCATTAGAAATGTTTCAATCTGGAAGGATTACCAGTGACAATTCGGTCGGATCAAACTACAACTTTTTCCTTATCTCTGTTTAAAGAAGCGGTTTAAAGTCTTAGGTATATAATTAAAAACGTCGACGATAAATCATCATGAAATGATGGGCGCAATAGAACGTTGTCATTCTGTCTTAAAGGATTTAATAGGCAAGTACTCTATTGCTCTGGGATGAAAATTTCAACTTTATGAGTTGAATTGTTTCGCTCAAGATAATTCATTCAAAAGCCACTTAGATATACAAAATACGATAAGAACACATTGGCCCAAAAGTGATGGTAAGGCATTTTTTTTGTTGCCTAAGAGAAAGCAGAAAAACTGGTCTCCCCATGTACTGTGAAGATTGGGTAGGCTAAAGGGGTCGCCAGTTATAGGGGAGTCGGTAAATGGTATTGTAGACAACAAGGTTATCGGTTGCATAGATCCTGAGGACGGTGAATGAAAGATGTTTCCATAAACCATTACCTTATGAGAGAGCGTCTAGTTCCAGTTTATAGGCGAGGCAGGACATTACGGCTAATTATTTTTCTGACTACAGAGATAAATGTTTTTGCGGTGTTCTTCTACTTGGCTGGGCTTATCAAAGGTTCAACGCAAGATGGACATAGGAAAATGAATTCTTTATTCTAATAATGAAATATTGTCATGCATGCAGCGCGGCACGGAGCGTACTATGCGGGAGACTAATAGTCTATGTATAATAAACGTGAGTACGAGTTAAGGGTGAGACAAGACTTAGTGGAAATAGGAGGGAGCGTAAACGCGGATGAATTCGTTATTATTCTCTCTGCCTTCCTCTTTCTTTTCTTATTTATATGTGCACTTCTAATGCAGAGGGCTTGGCCTAGAGATGACCGTGGGACGGCCTACGTCCGTTATAGTAATTTCTCCACCCTTTGGGCGTGGATAGGCAGCCTGTAGATATACATGTGAAATTATTTCTGGCAACCCTATTATTAGCAGTATCAATAATAACGCACAGAGCATCGAAATTCACATATACGCATCCCTGTGTATAAATTGGCCTATTTTTGCCATATCGTATTACAGTAATAAATTGATACCTAATACATTTTTATATATAATCATTCACCACTGGCGTATCTCGCGTTAGATTCCTACATACAGATAATACCGACACCTAACAAATACATAATAATGCGTGTACTAAGTCTATAGAGGCAACGAGGCGTGTATATATTTATGCCTTTTCTGCTCTCATTACGATATTTCTCCATAATACTGTCACACAGAAATAAAAATATATAAAGGACGGATTTCTAGCCAACGTGACTCGTCTCTCAGAGCGTGTGAAAACGTTCGTCTCGCAGTTATTCTCTCCGGTGTCTGTAAACGTGTCCTTGTGAATTCCCGTGGCTTCGTCCTCTCCACTCCAAGTGTTCTCCACTCTCCGAGGCGAAGTACACCTTGCCCTCCTCCTTTCTTCAGCCTGAGTCCGAGGGCGTCGCTGATCGCTGGACGCCTCACCATTTTGAGAGGGATGTAAGTTCGCCGGTTTTAACCTGTATATTGAGACAGTGTCCCGTCTTCCATTCGAAGAATTTCAAAATCCGAACTAATTTATTGCCGCGTTCGATAACCGGGAAAGGGCCAGCATAGGGCGCTTCAAGTGATTTTCTTACGCGGTCTATTCGGGCCCACATATGAGTTGCTTCGTAGAGATTGTGGGGCAGGAAAGGCTTAGGCATCTAGTGAGGGGGCCTAAGAATGCTTGCGCGAAGTCGATTTGCGCCATGGGCAGTTCTTTTATTAACATTAGAAGCACCAACGGCGTCAATTGACGCATTTTCATGTTTCTATGGTATCGATACACACTATGTTTATACGTAGATTGTAGCAACCGAAAATAAATTAGATCTCCTACTACCTAAAAGGACGGGCCGCGTCAATTGACGCATGGCTAGTTTTCGTCATTGGTCCGCGCTCTCACGGATAAACACGTCTAGAAACGTTTGCTTTTAGCTTTCAGTCTCGCTCATTGTCTCTCATAATTTATTCAGTTGTTATTAGTGAGACGAGTGCGGTGTGTATTTAGACACTGATGTACATTTTTTATTTGTGTGTAAAGCTTTAAATTATTATTTGTTATATAAATGAATAACTGCTTGGCATTTTTTTTATTTTTCAGGTTTATAATCAATTAGTAATAAAATTTACTTTTGAAAACCCTCCATAGTAGTTTACATGGCTAAAAAAAAAACTAATGAATAAATATTAAAACAGCTTAGAAATATATCATATGATTCATCAGATGCTGAGCTTCTGATACAGATGACATCTTTTAGAGAATGAATATAATATTATTGATGAATCCTCAACTTCCTCATCTGATTCTACTGATGAACAATCAAACCACATTCGTATTGTACTTCTAAACAATGAACCACGTAGCAGCAATAATAGCATAACAAATGTTTCTTAATGTTTGAAAGGTAAAGATGGTTCTTCTTGGCAGTTTGATGTTCCATCTCATCATGCATGTGGCCGTTTCCCACAACATAATGTGCTAAAATTTCAGTCTGGCCCTATTACATACGCTACAACACGAGGAATTAGTAATAGTCCTCTTTCTTCCTTTAGAATGAATTTTGTTCAATGAACCAATGCTTAGAAAGATTCAAAACTGTACAATCGATGAGGGTCAAACTATTCCTAACAACAAAGACTGGTCTCTTAGTTTAGATGAATTATAAAAAAATATTGGTCTTATAATTGTTCGTGGCGATATTGGGGGAAAAAACTTACCTATCAAAAGTATGTGGAATTGTTCTTGGGGATGCCTTTGTTCAGTAAAACTATGCCCCGCAATAGATTTATGGAAATGATGAGATACGAGATCCAATTTGCTAAAAGATGTTAGAGGAAAAGAAATCTGGTTCAAGATAAGTTTTGCTTAATATCACCAATATGGGATCCATTCAATTAAAACTGTCAGAAAGCATTTATTCCTGCAGCATTATGACAGTTGATGAACAATTACTACCATGCAAAGCACTTTTCAAATTCAAACAATATATGTTAAAATAAACCAGATAAATTTGGCTTGAAATTCTGGATGGCCGTCGATGTTGAAAGTATTTGTTCAACGGAATTCCATATGTGGGAAAAAAGAGATGATGGAAGAAGTCACGATGTTATTGGCCTAATAGTGTAGTCCTAAAACTGATGACTCCTCTATTCCTAAAAGTTTACAATGTTACTTGTGATAATTATTTTACTTTCAGGCTTTTTTCGCAGCTGTCCAACACAAAATTGCTGCTTCGTTGAAACAATTACCAGAAGTGGAAAGAAAGGTAAAACCAATCCATAAAACTCTGGTTTCGAAATCTACAGAGAAGCCTACAGTCACACTAACATCATACCAGTGCAAAAGATCAATATCTGAGGTTATTTTGAGCACATTACATCAAAATGTAGAAATTCCTTCTGAAAATAACCCCCAAAAGAAGCCTGAAACCATACTTTTTTATAACAAAAATAAGGTAGGATGGATGTGATTGACCAAATGGCGAGGCATTATTCGGTCAGAGCCGGCAGCGGGCGATGGCCCGTGCATGTTTTTTATAATATTTTTTTATCTGGCTCTTAGAAACAGTTGGGTAATAGACAAAAGTGTTTGTAAATCAGACATTAGCCTGAGGGAGTATGTTCAAAATGTTGCTGAGGAGCTTTGTGTTGATTCTCCGCATAGTCGCTCAAATACTAGAAAATCGCCTGTTGATGACATTAGTACTCCTACAAATAAATTTAGACGTACAGGTGCCAGTGCTTAGTGTCAAAACTGAACCACAGAAATGTGTGGAGCTTGCATAAAAACATTATGTGGCAAGTGTGCGATAAGATTATGTGAGGAATGATGTTAATAGATTTTAAATCTCATTTATTGAGGATATATAATGACTACTTTTTTTAATGTATACAATTAATGACTTTATCTAAGTATCAAAAAAATTTTGTTCCTTAAATAATTGTTTTTCTGCAGCTTTCTGTTTTTCTCCTTAAAACTAAAAATAATTTGTTTGCGTCAATTGCGCGCCTCGATCCTTAGAGGTAGTTAAAAAGTCTGGTCCTTCTAGGGTTAATTTGGGGTCGGGCTTCGATGAAAATGATGCCACTAAAGGTTTTGAGCACAAGAGTGTGGTTCCCGTGACTGCCGTAAACGGTGAGAATCCCGAATCATTTGGCAAAGAGCGAATTTCTAACAGGACAATTGGGAGTGGCACCACCCAACATTGTTTACGGACTATTATTGAGCACGTCAAAGTCCTGTGTGCCCTTTCCACATTCTGTTCGCGGACGGTCTGTACGTCATAGTGCAAAGACGATGGGAAACAACGAGGGCAGACAGCTCTTTGAATAGTTATGATTCGAATTGGGCACCTCTGTCGGTTAGTACGTAAAGGGGGACGCCAAATCTGGAAATCCACCCATCCAGGAAAGCTACGCAACCGTTGAGGCACTTATGTCCGGGATGTAGCGCTTCGATCCATCTTCTCGCTCGGTGGATGCATGGCAAGAAGTACCGATTGTGCGAGGGGTAGGATTGTCCAGGCAGTGCACACGGGAAAAGTGGTCCAACTATATCGATGTGTATAGTTTGAAACCTCGAGGTAGGAATATTAATAGGGAGAATCGGTGATTTTGTGTGGCGATTAACTTTGGAAGACTGAGAAAGGAGGCACTCTTTCGTCCAGGAGCGGATATCTTTGCCAGATTTGGCCAGAAATACCTCGATTTGATGAGCCGAAGTGAAGCCTTAAATCCAGGGTGTGACAGATTGTGAAATTGATTAAAGATTGCACTACTGCATGCCCACGGCACAAACGGCCGTGTGAGTCCAGATGTTACGTCGCACCAAAGCTGAAGATCTTCATGAAAAGGGTAAGGTTTCAGGCGCGAATGCAATCATTTTCCTGCGCTGCCGCCAAAGCTTGGAGGCCAAGACAGTCAATTTGGACCGAGTTGATGTTCCTTGAGAGGTAGTCAGCAATTACGTTATCCTGACTACGCACGTACGCGATATTACTAGTGTATTCTAGAATGGCTATCCAATGGCATTGTTGTCTGTCTGTTTTGGCACTCAGTGATTATAGAAAAGCTAGTTACAATTTATAGGCGAAGGATAGCGTTACGGCTAATTATTTATCTGAGTCCAAAGATTGATGATTTTGCGGTGTTCTTCTACTTGGCTGGGCTTATTAAAGGTTCAAGGCAAGGTGGACATAGGAAAATAAACTCTTTATTCTAATAACGGAATATTATGATGCAAGCAGCGCGACACGGCGCGTACTCTGCGAGAGACTAGTAGTCAATATATTATCAACGCGAGTAAGAGTTAAGGGCGAGACAAGACTTAGTGGATTTGGCTGGATTTGTGCGCTCCTAATGCAGAGGGGGTTGCCTAGAGATGACCCAGGGATGGCCTGCATCCGTTTTGATAATTTCTCCACCTGCTAGGCGTGTATATTTACTTGATAAACATTTGTTTGTATAAATTGACACGATTGTTCCTGTGCAATCTCTTACCATCAATAGCTGTGTTTACTCGGGCTTTCTTTAAAGATCCGTCTTTGTTAATTCTATCTCGAGACACAGCTTGGGCAGCTTTATCAAACGCAAGTGTTCATCCATTTTCCTTCGCTCCTCTCTGTGTCTTACGCTTGCTTGGTTACAAATATGTACATTTACAAATCCCATCCTATTTCTCATACATTATTAAACCTCAATTATATATATTTAATAAGGCATGCGGGGATTTAATAAGACCAATTCGCATCCATTTTGTAGAGGTATCTTTTGGGCCTATTAAATCCAGCAATTTTGGTGCCAGAGGTCTATCTATTGCGTAGTTCGATCACTATAAGGACACCTTCAAAGAAAAACTGATCTATAAGCTCGTTTTTTAGTTTTTCACTAATAATTAAATCTTCTAAATCCATAATCTCTAGATTTTTCTTTTCCCTAGTGGCTTCATTATAAGGTCAAATGGAAACTCAGGGATGTTATTTGAGGCAGGGGGAAGGGGTGCATGCACTATGACGTCAAACCTACCTTGGGAATCGGAGAGGGTGAGGTGGGCTCCTTTATGAAGTTAATGTATGTGTATGTTTGTGTATTTGTGCGAGTGTATTTGTGAAGACTCGGCATGGGTGTTTCAATACTACTACTACTACTACTACTACTACTACTACTACTACTACTAGGGCTTTGGTGTGCACAATATGGAAGACATACCTTAAATCTTAGCCATTTATTCTCAATACGGTCGAGCAGTCGTTTTTGCCATGTTTTTCCTGCCTACCACGAATTCGCCTCCTGAGTCAACTTATGTACACAAGTGTCCAATTTCTATTTTGGAACTTCTATTCCTTTTGCGATGTTCTGCAACCTAGAATTTTTTATGGTCCCTGAGAGTTCTCGGTAGCATGTATCGTTCTATGTTTCTTAGAATTTTTCTCCACCACCGCGGTTTTATGCTCATTGTCCAAGCTGCTCGGAATCATTGACTAAATAATTTTCATTTGAAGCAGAGTTGTCTGTTTCCATTTCCCTATTCAGTTTATAAATAATTCTCCGTTTTTTTTATCTATTCTAAATTAATTTTCACTTGTTTATTTAAAATTTTGAAATAGTTTTTTGTTGAAAAATTCAGATTCCATAAAAGTTTTCCGTTTTTTATCCACATTAAATTTTTTTAGTTAATCCAAATTATAAATAAAAATTCTACAAATTTTCCATTTAACAAGTTGCGCAGTACCCTTTTCTAATAGGGCGTAATTGATTTATTGATTTATCGATCCAATATGACTACTTGCACATTGGATTAATTAACATAGCTTGCTATTTGACAGACCTTGAACTAAATATACTTGTACTCATTTTATAAATTTTTATATAATTTCCTTTATAATTGAGATTGGTGGTCACTAAAATACCCTTGAGGGACACATTGTATGTAAATATTCCGTAATTTTAACACAACGCCAAGCAGTATGGAATGGGCAATGTGCAACTCGAGCACAGCCTGAAAGTAATAAAAAATTATATTTAACGGGAAAATCAAAGTTATTAACATTTAAAATATGAAAAGTGAACTGTATTTTTTATACTAAAACTTCCTTGAGTTTTGTTTTTTTCCAAAAATCAAGCGGATACATAAACGGTTTTAGGCACTAGAGTTACATAGAGTTACATAGATACACAGATCACACGGGCCTTACGGCCCAGACTAAGGTGATCTGGCCTTAAATCTACTGCCACTTACACATAGAATAGTAGAAGTAAAGGATAGAAAAGTTTTAGGCTCTCCCCACCCTCCACTCTCTCCGGCAAAAGCCGTACATGAAATAATTTGGGAAAAGTACCTTGCAGGTGTAAGAAGACAGTACCTGAAGGAAATTTGCATTGAATAGTAATTAAATGAAATGAATGTGAAAACCACTTACATACACCTGGAAGAGTTATAGTTTTGTAATATTATTTTATTTTGTAGCTTATGCTAAACAATTCCAATATTTGTTGAGTGTTTGTCTAATCTCATTTTAAATGAATCTATAGTGCTGCTGTCCACTACCTCGTTTGGCAAATTATTCCAATCATTAATAATCGAGTAAGTGAAGAAGTTCTTTATTACATCCATAGTGGCTCTTTTACCCTGAAGTTTTGAATCATGTCCACGGGTGGGACACTCCCCTGTCAGTGTGCACAAGTTATTGGCATTAACGTTGTTAAATCCTTTAAGTATTTTGAAGCACTCTATAAGCTGCCCCCTTAGTCTTCGTTTTCTGACGGAAAATAGATTGAGTTTTTTTAGCCTCTCGTGGTAAGGTTTGTTACGTACTGACGGGATAAGTTTTGTCGCTCTGTGTTGTACAGCTTCTAATTTATCTATGTCTTTTATTAAGTAAGGGGCCCAGAACTGTACAGCGTATTCGAAATGGAGCCTGACAATACTTTTATATAGTGGCATAATTATCTCCTCGCTTTTATAAGTAAAGTTTTTTTTTATAAATCCTAGTGCTGTGTTAGCTTTGTTTGCAGCAGCTGCGCATTGGTTTGATGTTTTTAAGTTTTCTGTAATAATTACTCCTAAATCTTTAACCTGCGGGGTTGTGTTTATTAAGCCGCCTTGCATTGTATAGGTGTATTTTTTGTTTTTTGTTCCGCACTGAAGGATTTGGCATTTGTCGATATTAAATGGCATTTGTCATTTCTCAGACCATTCGATAATTTTATTTATATCAGCTTGCAGGCCAGCCCTGTCCTCTTCGCATAATACTGAGTTACCTATTTTCGTGTCATCTGCAAATTTAGATATGATATTATTTATTCCAACGTCTATGTCATTGATGTATATAGTAAATAAAATAGGCCCCAGGACTGATCCCTGGGAAACACCGCTGGTAACAGATACCCAGTCCGATTCCACGCCATTTATTATCACTCTCTGCTTCCTGTTTTTTAACCAGCTACTAATCCATCCGTATATATTAACGTTAATTCCTAGCGTACGCACTTTTTTCATGAGTTTCTGATGGGGAATTTTGTTAAATGCCTTTTTGAAATCTAGGTAAATTATATCTAATGATTTAGTATCATTATATAGGTTGAAAAGGTTATGGTAAAAGTCAATTAGGTTTGTTAAGCACGATCTCTTAGACCTAAAACCATGCTGGCTATCACGTATAAGGTTATTGTTTTCGAGGAATTCTACTAGCTTGTCTCTAATGATCGTTTCGAGCAACTTTCCAACTATTGAGGTTAAGCTAATGGGTCTGTAATTACTGGCCTGGTTTTTACATCCCTTCTTAAAGATAGGTGTGACGTTAGCTTTCCTCCAATCATCAGGGACGACCCCATGCTCGAGAGATTTGTTAAAAATGAGAGCAAG
This sequence comes from Ceratothoa steindachneri, assembly GCA_963969495.1. Taxonomy (NCBI): domain Eukaryota; kingdom Metazoa; phylum Arthropoda; class Malacostraca; order Isopoda; family Cymothoidae; genus Ceratothoa; species Ceratothoa steindachneri. The sequence goes on along the minus strand of OZ018322.1, from coordinate 39,240,719 downwards.
TGACTCTGCTAACTCATTATGGACATGTTTTAAGATTCTTGGGTAAAATTTATCAGGACCAGGAGTCTTGTACGAGTTCATTTTCTTTAGTTTATCAATTACTAGTTGCGGATTTACTTCCAGGCTCCTTAGTGATGGGTGTCTGACCTGTATAGACTCGTTGTTATCGTTATTAGTATATCCTAAGGTGAAGACTGAACTAAAAAACTCATTTAAGATATTAGCCATACCCATATCATCTGAAATAATTTCACCCAACTGGTTTTTCAAGGGGCCAATCCAGCTTCTCATTTGCCTATTTCTATTGATATAAGTATAGAAGTGTTTGGGATTAGTAGTGCTTGCTTTCGCTATCTCGATTTCGTATTGACGTTTCGTTGATCTTATGAGTGTTTTAACCTTTCTTCTGCTAGTGTTATATTGTTGCTTAACTTGATAGCTTCTATTGTGTTTTAATAATGTGTGGAGACGGTTCCTATCTCTAATTGCTCGTTTGATGTCATTATTAAACAACGGCGGATTGCCACTATTCACGTTACTATTCCTTGTCTTAAGAGGAACATGGTTTTCTTGGGCTATAAAAAATAGTTCTTTAAATTTATTCTAAAGTTGATTTACATCTTCTATTTCTATCAGCTGCTCGTGAATATTTCCCAGGGCTTCTCTGAGGCCCTCTAAGTTAGCTTTACTGTAGTCTGGTACTTTTGAATAGTTATTGGTAGTTGAATACCTGGCATTTAGATCAAAGCGGATTAGTTTATGGTCACATGTACCTATATGTTTCGCTACGGCCAGAGTTGATATTAAATTTTCCTGGGATGCAATAACTAGGTCTAGTATATTATTTCCTCTGGTTGGCTCCCTTACGCATTGGTGTAAATAATTAGTATCGATGAAATTTGTCATTAATTTTTCTTGATGGCTAGTCCCTATATTCAAGTCCCAGCAGATATTAGGTAAATTAAAATCTCCCAGTAATAGCGTTTGTGCCTCTTGTAATGTTTCTTGCAAGATTCTATATATTTCCAGGTCCTCATTAACGGTAGTATTTGGGCGACGGTAAACAGTGCTTATGTTTATTTTAAAATCTCGTAAATGTAGTTTAACACAGATCAGCTCCACTTCATTATTTGTAAGTTCTACCTCAGTTACTTTTAATTCTGATCTTATATATAGTCCCACTCCTCCTCCAAGCCTTCCATTGGCCTTGTTTTTGTAAAATAATCTATAGCCTTCTAGCATGTATTCACATAATAAGTCTTTTATGCCAATTTGTAGATGGGTCTCAGTTAAGGCTATGATGTCAACCTCTTCCGTTGCTATTAGACATTTAAGTTCTGTAATATGTTTTCTAAGGCTACGTGCATTAAAAGTTATTATTTTGATTGTACTGATTTCTTTTGAAGGTGAGCGGGTGAGACTATTCATTAGTTTCCCTGTCTGTGGGTGGAGGTGGAGGTCAGGGCCGGGGGGGATCGGGGAGGGAAGGCAGCTGCTTGAGCGTAGCCACGGGGATTAAAGGGATTTGCAACAGGGCGAGGAGTGACGCAACCAATTTTAAGGCACATTTCAGGTTTTGTAGATCATACCATCCAAAATTTGTAAATGAAAACGAAAGAAATCTGAAAAAATCGTAACATTTCCGTTTTGAGGGCCAAATTTTGATTAAAAATGATTTTGTCCGTAGGGTGAGGTTGATTGTATTCAATTAAAATAGTTCCCGTTTCCGAAGCTAGAAATGGTTAATTTTCTTGCAGGGAGAAATGTTGAACTTTAACTCATTATTCTATCTAAGGTTTAGGCAATTTTAGATTGAGAAATTCCTTGTTTGTAAACTACTCGGAGGCCACTATAAATTAATCGATGTATGACGAATTTACCGGTTAATTACAGAATATTTCATATGGTGGGATATGGCTTCACCTTTTTTAATGTATTATATAGATTCACTCATCGCATGTATTATTTCTGTTTTATACTAACGGGTGCTTCTATTTTTCATTTCCAAGGCTAAGATGAGTAAAAGTATTAGAACATTAACAGGTCACAGTGTCTTTGGCTGCCCATTTCCAGAACTTTCTCATTATGAACTCCTTACAAAACAAAACACAGGTTGGAAGATATAGTCAGTATGTAAAAGCCAATCAATACAAGAGTAACAAGGATGTTATTGCTGAAGTATCCGAGGCCCTTAATGAGATTTGGAAAAAAGCCAGTATTCCAGTTCAGCCAATCAAGAATTTTAAAACTAAGTTGCTCCTATTGGTAGAAGAAGCGTCTGTGGTATCAAAACAAGAATGAATGCCACTAAGAGTAAGAAGTTTATTTCATCATTGGGTCAACCTTTTGATTGAGCAGGCTGCCAGTGTACTGACCTCTTAGATTCCAAGTGTGCAAAAAACATGAAAGTGCTACGTTGAGTGCATGAATTTCTTATTGAACAAAGAACTGGGAGTCACATGAAAATTGTAGAAGTGGATAAAAACAAATCAAATTATTAAAAAAAGGAAAATCAGAGAAGATCTAATTCAGGAAAGAAGAGAAAGAAGAGTCACAAAAAGAGAAGAGGGAAGAGAAAACTACAATTACAGACGAAACCTTAGAAGAAGAAACCTCATCTTCTGACATTTCTGATGGTGAATGGAAGAAAGTCTTTACGAGAACAGAAAACCACATCACACCAATACCAACAATTTTCATGAAAGAAGATCTGTATTCTGTGTCAAATAGAGCTGCTGCTGCTATTAGCAGTGCAGGCCTATTGAACTATAGTATTATAAATTCAGAAAACCACTTCCATGTAATTGACTATCGCAAAGTTTGCAGGGCACGACGGAGGTTTGGGAGACATGAAAATTACTGCCTTGTTTTTCTGATGGGAGCTAAGACAAAACACTAACTAAAAAGATGGAAGGGAACTAATGATATGGAGCAAAGGAAATTTCGGATCACTATGTGCTTATAGGAGAACCTAGTATTGTCTATTTAGATCATCTAACTATTTAACGACGAACAGGTGCTGGTATTGCAGATGGACTGATGAAATGACTTGTCTAAAATAATATTGTTAAAGATGAGATAAATGCAGTGGAGCTGACAGCGCGGCGACCAATACTGGCTACAAGAATGGAGCGATAAGAGGGCTGGAATGTCAATTACATCGTCCATTACACTGGATAATCTGCAGCTTGCATCTAAATGAGCTTCCTTTGAGGTATCTGTGAGGGAAATATATTGGTCCAACAGAAAGTGGAACTCAATGGAAAGGACCACTTGCTAAAGCCTTAAACACGTGGGAAACTCTACGAGTATCACAAATGGCTTTCACTTTATTACTAAATAGCTCCTCTTCCAGATGCAGATGTGAATGAGCTTAGTTGGGACCAAACTTACATGTACAGAATTATCAGTGCTATTAGAAGTGGCATAATTGACGATGATCTCCTACATATGAAACCAGGGCCAATATCTCAAGCAAGATGGCTCACCACTGAAAGCAGAATATATCGACTTTATGTGACAACATAAATTCTAATAATGACTTGTATGTCCTCACAGAGTTTAACGTTTGTAATTATGGGCCCATCTCCGTGTATTCTCTCCAAAATACACGGAGGGATCTAAACATCTCCTGGAACAGATCAATTTTCTGAAAATACTTGAACCTGCCAGTGAAGCCATATCATGGCAAACAATCCAAAGGAATTCCTACTGGGTCCATCCTAAGAACGTAATTTTGTCAATTCTGGTAGACGTTGATCAGTAGAACAGGAAATTTACGTGATTAACTTTAGAAAGATCTCGTATGTGTTTAAATAGTTCATGATCATTTCCATTTGTACTAATAAAGAGATACGTGTGCACAAATAGTGTTAACACAAAGGTAACAGTAAGTGACGTAATAGTGGGCATAATTTTCTTGCCAATTTTCATTATTAAGTTAATAATTGAATTGTTTTGAATGAACCTTTGAGGTGACCTTCTTATGCCTGCGAAGAAGTCGCCACAGAAGTCCATTAAAAAGGGGTCTCTCCCTGCAACCAGGGCCCGTTCAAAGGCTCGGTTATCCGTGTCTTCTGACCCCGGCACATCTTGGCCGAGTTACGTGCCCTCCGTGCCCCACTTGTCCCCCGCCGCAATCTTCGACCCATAATACGTCGGTCTCCGAGTCTGAGGACGAGGATACATTAAGGCGTCAGGCGCTCGACTCGATCGGCAAACGGGAGGTGGCGCCCCACCCACGAATTAACACTGTCAACGAGGCCGTGATTCCCAGAGACCTAGGCCCCGCTCTTAATAATCCAAAGGGATTCCAGCCCCGCTAGGCCTCTCCCGTGTAGTTCATGGTTTTCGGGGGGAGCTTTCATTATGCAGCAGTGCATGACCCCTATATTCCAGGCGATGGCTAATGCAAGAAATTGCCAGGCCTTTACTTATTTGGACGATATCCTCCTCCTGGGTTCCCGGAGAAATCTTCGTCTACTGGTGGGGGATGTTGAGTCATTGTCCCTGGAGATAAACGTTCCCAAGTACAACCTGCTGCCCACTAAGTCCCTTACTTACCTGGGGGTGGAGATCGATCTCCATCAATGGGCCATCCGTCTGACCCCCAAGATGCTTGCCAAGACGCGTATGGCCCCTGGGTGGCCCCCCAAGGTCCCTAAGGCTTCCTTCTTCTGGGGGAGGCTTAAAGATTACTAAATTTCATCTGTGGGGCCGCCTCCTTTCCCAGGTTCTAGGCCCAACTTGCATACGCCCGGGCCAACAGAGTCTTCCTCCTAGGAGCCCTCCTCTCCTCAGAATAGGTACCCTGGTTCTATCCCTCCAAGGTGCAGGGAATATACTACGACGCAACCACCCACGCCCTGGGATGGATACTCCCGGATCAGGAGCCTGCCTGCATGGTTCTTGATGTCTCTACCCATGCCATGCGGGCTGAATACGAAGCTCTACTCATCGCATTCCTGACCAACCCGGACGCCTACCTTTTTTTCCGATTCCACCGCTTCGGTGGCCCTTGTTTGAAAAGGGGCGATATTGAATTGTTTTCTAGGCCTTCTGCCTCATCGCCTTCTAATATTTTTACATTTTTTGTTTATACACAGGAGACGGGTGGGAACTTGGGTTCCCTCTGAACTTGACTTGCGGATCAGCCCAGTCACCTTAACTTTTGAGGCGCAATTTTGATGACATCATTTGCTAGTGATGACGTTTGACTCATTATCATATAAGTCACCAAAACTTATGACGTCAGTCTCGTTCGACTATAAAACGGGCGGTTATCGTTCACGACAGAATAAAAATGAACGCCAGGGACATCAAAAGACTCTCTCCATCAGTAAGGACGTGGAGAAGGCCTTCGACAAAGTGTGGCACGAGGGACTCCGTTGGAAACTCGCCAACAATACGAAGTTACCTCTCTGCACCAGAAGGCTCCTCTCGCACTACCTCACTGAACGGAGTTGCCACATAAAATACAATAATACCTTCTTACGACCCTTTATACCACGCTCAGGCGTTCCCCAAGGAAGCGTACTAGCACCCACATTATACATTATGTTCACAAACGACATCCCACGCCTACCCGAAATCTGCTGTCACACATACACAGTGGCCTACGCCGATGACGAGACCATTCTCGTCAGCGGCCGAGGCCCAGAAGAAATCGCGCTCCACGCACAAACAATACTAGACGACAAGATAGATTACGAGGATAAATGGCTGATTGCCAAGAATCCTAAGAAAACACAGATGACACTCTACGGCGCTAAAGATTACTTCATGCACAACCTACAAATCCTCTCACATACACCAGACATGAACCACCTAAACCCAACAAGGCTCGAATACACTCAACGTACAAAAATCCACGGGGTAACTTTTGACAAGACCCTCAGGTTCAATATACACCATAACATAATACAAGCAAGAGCCTCACGAACAAACGCATCGCTGGGTAGGTTCTACTCTGCGAGTAAAAGACTGAAATTACATCTATACAAAGCATTCGTGCGACCTATTCTCACGTACGCCCCACTGTCACTCGTAGCCGCGAGCGATACGTGCAAGCCGAAGGCTCAGCGCATTCAGAACTCTGCTCTGAAGCGCGCTTACCGCTCTCCTTTGTACTCGAGAATGGTTACACTACACAACACCAACAAATTAGCACCCCTTAACACATACGCTCACGCCAGACTCACAAAACAACTCGGAAAACTCGCCAGAGTCCCATTATACACTGCACTACACGTAAGAAGGTACGCAATGGCACCGCGATACTCTGCGGCCCATGAACACCCGCCACCCGTACCGTTCTTTGCATAACCAGAAGGCATCATGAATAACGCGCTCCCAACTGAGCAGACAGCCTTGCCCTCCTGACCTGCCTCCAACAGTCGTCCAGTCCAAACCACAAAACCAACGCTGCCACAACAACACCACGCATCGTTGTATAGCCACTGACCTATCAACTCTTGCTATCTTTTCTCAAATGATTTCCGCAACCCTCCTCTCTGACTACCTGATCGCCTGTATCACATACATCAATCCCTCTCTGTCCTTTCTATAAACAAAATGAAATAATGTGGATTGGGACTCGTTTTCTCACCGTGCTCCTGTAAACTTAAAATAACTTTCCTCTGTATTCATTAACTTTAGAATGATCTTATGTGTGTTTAAATAGTTCATGATCATTTCCATTTGTACTAATAAAGAGGTGCGTGAGCACAAAACAGGTTCTGCCAATACAAAAATAGATAAGACTGCTAAGAACCTAACAGATCTACTTCCCTCTGAAGAGAAATGCAGGTTTGAGCAACCACTTACACTGCATTTATATAATGCGGACCTGCAAAATATTGTCGACGAGCCACCCTCTATTCACATTCCCTGCCATTCTCAAGGCGTGGAGCAGTGTGTGTGAATGGTGACTGAAGCCTATGGCGAAGTTTATGAAGAAGAAGCAAGAGATGGATGGCTACATTCGAACGGTACTAAAATCCCGTGACTTCATTCCATCGTTTGAGACAAAGCATGATTTTAATGTATGAGTTGACAAGTAATATGTATCATTTAGAAAATAAAAGTTGACCTTCTCACTTATTTGTTATTATCCTTTATTTTAAACTCAATTCTAATGTATTTAGAAGAACTTATAACAAAAAACCAACGACTCTGATGGTGTATATCTTTTTGGCTCAAAAATTAAAATAAATGAAAGTTTGAGTTAAAATGGGGGTGTTCCAAATATTACTCCAAAATCTTTTCCCACCTTTGAAATATGTGTACTCAAGTGTACAAAACCTGAAGTTTGCATGTTGATTTGCTGAAATTTGTTGATCGATGCTACGGTCTATTGAGTACCGATGTCATATAGAATGATTTAAATCCCAACTGCCTGCACTAGAATACGATGGGCCAGATGTAGAATCGCCAGTCTTTAGGGCCTTTAACCACCTCCTGCCTAAGCTGTCCGAGTTAATGGTGAAATTCCTTCCTTATAACTCAAGTTTAAACCTACAGAAAACCACTTTATAAAATACTGATACATTTCAACTGATGCTTATTAAATGCATATGAGAACGCATTTGGACCCAAAACACGAAGAGAGACTAAATAACTATTTGTAAAAAACTAAATAAATTGCAACAGGTTCTGCCAATACAATTTCTTTATTTTACCTTGAAATTCCACAACGTTATAAAAACAATGAATCTTGTGATTCTAGCGAAGTGGACTTTCTTTGGGTGACGGCGGTCCACAGAATTCTGCTGTTTTGTAGGCAGATCGTGATTTGAATTCATCACCGCCTTTGTTTTTTAAAGTACGCTATGTATTAAACCCCCTGTATGATGTAAGGAAAAAGAATGCCTATACCAAATTTGGCAACTTTCATATAATGTGACTAGACTAGAATAGAGTTAGCTAGCCTTGGAAACCGCGTACCTGAATGTTTTGTTCCGTCAAATGTGAAAAGCAATAACGGAGTGAGCGCGGGACTGTCTCCGACTTGGTCAAGTCATGCCCTTAGTTGAGTTAATGGGAGTCACACCCACCTTGGAGGAAAGCAGTTCGTCGCGATTTACTTAATATATTGAAGGGAATTTGATAGATGGTTAAAGGAAAATGACGGTAGGGGAAGGTTTTGCTCTGGTGATTAGGGCATCGCTTTTCTTATTTACTTGTTTTAATTATTCGTTTTATTGTTTTATGTTCTTTGTTTTTTTCCGTGTGTCATTTTTACTGTATTTTTTTTTTATCAAGTTTGGTGTAGTTATTTTTTGTTGGTTACTTTTGAGCTTTGAAGCTTTTGTAGGAAATCAAGTTCTGCAGTTTACCTTGTTGTTATATTGTTTATTTTGGAGCTGTAATGGTGTGTCGTTCTTGTTTGCTCATTAGTGTTTTACTCCTTAATATCTTTCTTGTTGCCGATACATGGGCAACATTTGTTCTTCGAAACAAAGCTTGCTGCTAGGGAGCCTATGACCACGAGTAACTTTCTCTCACAGTCTGGCAGGGAGGTTGATCCTGCCTACTGCCTCTGCAGTTCCAGAATGATAATATCTTTTAATGTTGCACATAACCTTTTGCCAGGTTGTTGAGTCGCGAAGTTGACGGACTCCAAACCTTGTTTTCTGTGCAGATCCATTTGCCATAAAAGATCGCGTCTTATGGCCTTTTTAATGATGAAGGCTACCAAGTTATGCACACATTGGAGTTTTGTCAGTGAGGATTTGTTTGACGCTCGAATCACTATGGCAGGGTAGATGAACTTAGATGGATGATCATTAGGTATATATTTTTAATGTTGGTGAGCTAAAATATCTAAATCTGTAGAGCTTAGAGATTTCTCTCTTAGTCATATTCTGTTTCTCCCCGTGGCGTTTCAGGTAACCGTGGACTGAAATCTTTAAGCTCAGCACTGGGCCATCGGCGGAGTAGCTGTATCACCTCCCATCTATCACGAGTGACCAACGGGGCGATCTTGAACATATCCCTGTTAGTTTTAATCTTTTATCTTCTTTCCTTAAGGGTTAATGTTAGAGATTTCCGCTATCGTTTGAATTGCCTGTGTCATTGTTTTCATCACCGCGCATAGGACGATTTGAGTTATGTCTTCTGCGAATTATCTCTCTATGCACCGAAGTTGGGACGTCGATGGTGTCGAAAAGTAAATCACTGGGCTCCGACAGCTCTTGTGGGATACGCCCGCTTTAGTTCGAACTTTGTATCCTTTATATCCCTTGATAATGAGACAGACCCTTCTCTCTATGAAAAAGTCGTAGAGGATTCTCTCCAGGATCGGGTCTGGCTAGCGGCTTAGGATCTTATATAAGAGACCTTCCAGCCAGACCTTGTCGAAACCCTCTGCAATTTTCTCAGCATAATGTCTACAGAGTATCCATTTGCTCTGCAATATGCGATTTTCTCGATTAGGAGCGCTAGGGCCGTATCCGTGCCCCTCTCTCTACGGAACCCATGGTGTAGAGAGTTTTGCGATCCTAACTTGGAAAGTTTAGCTTGTAGCCTTTCGGCTAACATATTTTCAAAAATCTTACCCAGTATGTATCTTCAGAAGAGAGATTGGGTGGTAGTTAACCAGCTCGTCTGGTGGCTTATTTTCTTGCGGGATGAATATGATTTTAGACATCTTATATTCAGAGCAGCATTCATGGTATTTACGACGCCTTGAATAATTTTCTACCAGGCGTTCACGAAGTTGTTCTTCTTGATCCCAGACCAGCCAGGTGCCCTCTCTTTGAATGATCTTATTGTAGTCAGGGTCTCTTCAAACATGATGGGGCGCCCATATCTTACCATCTTTCTTTCATGGGACACTTGAGGATACGGATGTGTCCTATAAATCATCGTGTCTAGGACGTCGAGGAGTTGGCTTTCGAATTCCTGGTCAAAGTCGTTGTTCTCGTTAGACGGTATTGGGAAAATCTCTTTTCAGTGATTTCTAAATATTCTTTCAAGATATTTTGTTCGTCTATGAGCTCGCCACCGCCTTCGGAGGCAATCTCCTTAGTTTTCGGATGTTACTCCAAAACTTTACAAAATCTCTCTCTCTCTCTCTCTGTCTAGCCTACCGATAATATCATTCCATATCTCTCTCGCTTTCTATTTCTTTAAGGATTATGTATCTTATCTTCTTGATCAGATGTCTCAATGAGATCTTACTTGCATGTTTGGTTCTGTCCTGTCAGTTTACTCATAGATTGCTCTATGTTCGAGGGTGATATTCCTCATCTCGTCCGTCCATCTAGTTTGTGGTAGAATTTTCTATGAAATTCTGAGTACACATTCTCGTCGGATAGAATGAGGTAATCAGTGATTTTGTTGATTTTCTCATCATTCATTCAAGATTTGCCTCGCCCAGATCTGGTGGCTGTTAGTTACTGAGCATCTCATTGTCTAGCTCTCAGTTAGATTTCGTATAACTTTTCCTAAGTAAGACGGGTTCGCGTATTGGTGCAAGTAATATTCTGGTAAGGATAGGGATATGATGACACTGACCGCGTGTCCTGGTTCGTTACTGATGTTTAAAGGGAAGTTTTTCATCTTTTAAAATATGTCCAGTTTGGTTGCCAAAGGGTGTGTTAATAAGGTCGCAAAATCTAGTCCTTACCTCTGGAGCCTCTGTCACTTGATCAGTAGTTCCAGATTTCTTCTCTTTCGTTGTTGTCACCATAACCAGACGCTCTATATATTACGTTTAGGCCACCACCAATTAACGCCAGTCTCCCGTGCCTCTAAAAGGTAAGGAAGTTGTTAATCTGTAAGTAATGGCATGGGGGAGGTGGTATGCCGCTGCCAATGTTAGGGCCCAATCTAGGGTCGGAATTACTTTAGCCACGATGATTCCTCTAAGTCCGGTAGCCTTTAGAAATTGGTATTTTACGGATCGAAAAGGCTGCGCCATCGTATCATTCCTCTGTGTGGTCTTCGGTGATTAGGAAAAGTCGTGGTCCTCTGTACTGAATTGTTTCCATAAACAGTGAATTTTCCTTCCCATCCATCCACAAAAAGTGTTAGAATTTTAAGGAAATTGTTTAATTTTTCTATGTTTCTATTTGTGAGTGTGTGTGTGTTTGCTACCTTGCTACTGTCCATTGCGGGCTTTTCTATTTCGGATATTTTTGAATTCTGAGTCACTTAAGGTTATGCAGAAGTTCCTGTACAAGTGTTTTTTCCCTATGGAGAGCTACTTCACCATCTGATTCTTGAACTGGTGCTTCGAAGGCCGAATTATATTTTATTGTATTGTATTTCCTGGTATACCCCTACAGTTTTACGTTTTCATGGATAGGTGCCTGCTCAGAAGATTAGATCTTAAGATCAATTCCTTCTCAATTGTAGATACTCGTATGTATAAGTACGTTTTGAAGACTTCCTTTTTCCTTTTCATCTCGCAGGGCTCTTCAGAGCCTCAAGCTTTGTTTCTTCAGCATTATAATCAGATGAAGAGCTTGAACTGTTTCGTTCAGCTTGTTTGATCGTCGTGGCGATTTTTACTTTTTTCTATTCCTGGAACATTTGGGCCACTACTCTTGGCTCCCTTTTTGTCGACCTTTTGAGTGCTGGTATGGCCTCTGAGATTGTTTCCTTAACTTTCTCGGATTATTCTGTTGCCCAAAATGCTGTATCGGTAGAACAACATTTTTCATCCTGTTCTTCATTAGCATTAAGTTCAGTGTTGTTGCATAGGAAACCTGTTGAGTCAAGATTTCACGTGTTCATATAGGATGCATATGAGAATCTTGCTAGAATTCTCAGTTTCCAGTTTTAGAAAAGTCTTGTGCCTCTTCTTGAAAACTATGACAGAGGCGGCTTTAGCTGCCTGTAAGAAGGTTTTTGCCCTACCAGCTTCATCAGCTTTCTTTACTCCCAACTTCTTTCTTTTGTGGGCAAGACATGGCCATTGCCTCGTGATTTAGCTCGCAGTTTGGGCACTTTTCTCTTTGTGCGGTGAATTCACGCCATCCATGGCTTTTTCAACTACATTTGTACCAGGTTATCTCCTGTTCAATCTTGAAGCAGCGGAAGCATACTTAAATGGGGGGGTAAATTCTTCCAGTTAAATTTTGTCCCCGCTGATTTTCGCATTGAAAAAGAGCAGCCTATTTTCTTTCACCTTCTGGAACGTTTGAGTTTCGTTGAATACTATCTTAAATACATATTGGTAGTCAGAAATGTTGCACTTGTTGTGGAACTTCACTATCTTCACTACATTTACCCACGGGTGGTTGTGGGAGATTTCTTTGCCTCTTTATTCTTTGGTGTGCTATCCAATCCACGGGTCTAGCCTAAGGTATACAACACTCCAATACGCTTGAATTTGGGGGAGGGGGCTGGGTTAGAGGTTTATCTTCCTTAGCGCCAGCTGCTCCGTCTCCTTTATTAGGACCTCACTGTCAGTCGCCTGTTTTCTGATATCGACGGAGGTAATTCGATTAGCCTTAGATGACAACATTCAGTTTTCCGAATAAAGTTTCAAAAACTTTACCCCCATCTGGCTTCTGCTGCCTACCTATGGCCCTCACGAGATTTTTGTGGCAGGTTGAGACGCCATTTGTGTCCAGTCGAAACCCCTTTTTGTGGTGATGCACTTCTGCCTTCTTTACCGCTTTAAGATTTTTTAGTAATTTCAGGGGCTTTTTGACGACTAGTGTATATATGCATTTCTCGTTTTAGTTACGTTGAAAGGACCCTCCTTCGCTTTATCCTCGCCTCGATGCATAGCGAAATATTTTCTAAGGATGAATGATTGATGGATGAGATTAATCAGTCGGGATCCTCTCGTGGAAGGGGGGGGGGGATCTCATGAATTATTAACAACGCCGTCTGCACGATTGTTTTAATTTCGACTGCTTCCACCATACACAGAGACGGCTACATCTTTGTCTGTGGCCGTGAGTGAGCCCAAGCTAGAATAAGCAGCGGAGGTCGTAGTGCGTCACATGTCCTGAAAATTTTCTGACATTGTTATCGGCTTTGGGTTATTCCTCAAACCATCTTCCTCTAATCTCTCCGATTATGCTGCATCATTCTACATGACATAGTTGGGATGCAATATGAATGGCAATCTCCTCATACATCGGGTAGAAACTTACGCAGGACGATTGGCTGGGGCCTGAAGAAGTCATATGCTTAAGTGGTCGCGCTAAAAAGAAATATGAATTGATTAGTAAGTGGATGATAATTAATGAGTACAAGAAAGATCATCATTTTTTAACAACAGGTTTCTGGAAAGAGAAACTTGTTGAGAAGTTGTTGAAGTTTTTTAGCTAACTTGCTGAAACCGCTACATCGTTTTTGGGTGTCGTAAAGGTAAACTTCAGGAGTACTTCTGTCCAAGAATTCTGAGCAGTCGAGAAGGCAGTTCGTGATGAAAAAGAGGATATATGTATAAGCCAAAAGGCTTGATCGAATTCCTCATATTATGTTTTGCGACCCAATGAGGAAAGAGCAACATAAATTGAGCTATTTAATCTCATTAAAGATGCAGTTCCAGAAGATGCGCCTAAAATCTTACTGTGTGATTGAGAACAATGTACTATTTAAGTAATGAAAGAAGTTTTTCCAAAACTATAACAAAATGCCTTTGTTATTCAAATCATATTCTACAAAAAATCCGGTGTATAAGGAACCATTTTTGATATAATTGTTGATCATTTGCTACAAAAGCTAGAATAAATCTAGCTTTGTCTCAGTAAATAACTTAGGCACTCACATTAATGCTCTTTTAAATTTTCACCCATCCTTGTTCAAGAACTGCAAAGTCAAGTTTGGGGTCGGTAAAGACACTCTTCAATCCAGAGGCCAGTCAGATGGAGGACCTCTTTATTCTTTCCTTATTATATCCCTTTATACTTCCCCATTCTTTGAGCTGTATCCACATTTATCCCATAATGGATTGATGAAAGAGTGTAGAATGAGTAAAAGAGTTAATAGAGTTGAAAAAATTTATTGGATTTTGCTTGGTCAAGACGGTATAGCTTGCTTTGTTCTATAGGGTTTATTATATTCTACTTTTACCTTTACTTTTAGCGCGCTGACACCTGTCGTAAACAAAAGGTGGGCCTGAAGGCCGGCCTCCAAAGAAACAGGGATTTAAAAAAGCTAAACTTTTAAAATAAAGGTGTTCCATCAAGGAAAACGAAAGCTCTGTGTTAACACTGTTTATTGCCTTTTGATCATGTCTACTCATAGAAAAGGACTTCAGGAGTTAGCAGTTTATTGTAATCAAATATTTCTCGCAACTTGGACGTCGGCATTGTTGTTGAAATATAATAGTCTTGCTGTTCTATAAAATCTATTAGCGATGATTAAATGGAAGATATGCAGAATGAGCAAATACTCTTCCTCCACATTACACGACTCAGGCTTAAATGCGACCAGGATCAATCAGCAAAGTGAGCTTCGAAGGAGAGAGGCCTAAAGTATAATACAAATTTCAGCAACAAAATCCAAAACTTGAGACAAGGTTACAAATTGACAAAGGCACGCCCGTATCTTTACTGATTCGAAATACACTCGGTTTGTGAAAAAAAAACAACGTACTGGACGGACTTTTAACTCAGGGAAGAATCAGAAAATAGAAAACGCTGTTTGAAAAGGTGAGCTATATCTCGTAGACAATTACCCACGCATTTTTGCTCTAAGATTTTCAGATCTTTCAGAATTAAACTCCCTTGCCACGTAAAAGTATTTGGTCTCGGAAGAGGGCACAATCTAGCATGACCATTGCCTGCGCCACAAACATCAATCTGAGGTCATTTCAACTGACAACCGAAAGATGGATTACTACTTCAGGAAAAGAATCTTACTAAATAATAGAACTTGTTAACTGTAGGGTTAAGATCTGAGGATTTTTGTCATATGAGAAGGGCTGACCGCGATTAACGCAAGTGCGTGACATTCATTAAATGAAATGAAAATAACTTGTTAGGATTGGCTAAGTGCGTGAAAAATTGGTGAACGAGTCAAACGCTCACCATGGGTCATCTAATCCAAGAGGGAGAATGAGGTGTATGAAGGGGCGTGATTCGAATTGTTTCAGAACAGAAATTAAAACCCAATCGCTATGTAAGGCTAATTGAAGAGGAAAACATACATTTACTCTTTAGTCTCTTGTAAAATAACCCACTGAATTTCAATACCCTTGCATGCTATTGTGTATCGAGTCAATAAAACTTTCCAGAATGCGAGGATTACGACGAAGGAACTTCCATAATATATGTAAGTTGTGCTTCTGAAAACAGTTGATTCCGAATTAAAATGAGGATTTCTTTTTCCCATGTCTGAACTATTATACTCAAAAGGTTTTATATAGGGTTCAAGTCTGTCTGCCCCTTTCGAGAACAATACAAGAATATATATATAACGTGCCTTGAGTGAATTCAGGGTAGCCAAAAACTGTAGAGCTGCATAATTTCATTTTATGAAGACCCCCTGATAAAATTGTTGGCAAAAAGTAGGAATTATTAAAAATAATTGCATCAGCTTCACAGTTTCTGCCTAACCTGAATTTAATTACGGCATGTGCCTGATATATATATATATATATATATATATATATATATATATATATATATATATATATATATATATATATATATATATATATATATATATATATATATATATATATATATATATTATAGGGAGAATAAGGAGAAAGAAAAGGAATCCCCTCCCCCCTGACTTCCTCAGTTCTCCGTTGACCGCTCTAAATTCGTCTGCCCTATATAATGTGAATATTAGAACAATGGAAAGACCATTAAGGGCGCAACGCGACTTTTCGCTATGGATCTTTATCGCAACCCAAGGCAATTAAGGAAGTCTGTGGGCGATGAATGACTCTCCCCGTCCAGATAATTACGGAGTATATATTCCAGACTACGGAGTTCAAATGCAGATTGTGTCTGAAGCCGCCGTCCAGTACGTTAGCTGTAACATCTGCGTTAGTTGAGAGGGAATCGACTACATTCTCGTCCATAGAAGGTTCGAGTGATTGTCGAAGAGCCAAAGAAGAGCTAGCCGTCACTCAGTGTTGTTCGTGGAGATAGTTTTAGGCGCGCTTCATCCATTCTCAAGACATCTTCGGATTTTAAGGATAGGAAAGGCCATACCAGGAGCACCCTCCCTTTGCATCTTAAGGAGAAAAGGCACCCAGCTTCAGTTTGCCGAAGTTGGATTGAGCGTCTCGTGAGATAACGACAAGTTCAAGGTCGAATTGACCTACCTGGTCCTACTCACCGTACATCAATGTAAAAGGGATTTAACACCGCTTCGTCACGCTCCTCCCACCTTTACCGCATCGAACCTCGACGATCCCCTTCGCTCTAGAACTTGCATAATTGTAAAATCATTTCTTAATTAATTATCCCTCTGCTCAAACTTAATTGATAGTATTAATCATTTTAGCCGTGAAGTGGCGATATTTAATTGCATTGCAATTTAACTTCCCCTATATGTGTATGTAATCTTTAGTTCTATTAAAGTATATTTTTGTAACCGTGTTTGAATATTCCTTGGCCTAGCAACTGTGTATTTAAAGCACTCTTAGAACCATCCCCAGGTGTAGCCTTAATTTCGGTCGGCCAGTAGGCCAGTGTGCGTATAACCTTGTACACCTGGTAATACCGCGATATATATAACGGGTGTTCCAATAACTTAGACGGAATTTAAATTTATGTTAAGTTTAAGCGTCTAATAAGTTTTTTATTTTTCTTTCAGATTCAACAACTTCCGTCTGTGGGAATTTCAACCATGAAAAGATTAATAATCGAAAAACGTGTTAAAGTTATCGAAGCCTATTACAAAATGAACGTTGAAACAGAAACGCATTTCGGGCACTTCGCGATTATTTGGTCAACATAATCGACCAACCGAGAGTGCAATTGGGAAAATTGTTCGAAAATTCAAACAAACGGGGTCGATGGCAGATATGAATACGTTATTGCGTGCCCGTTTACGCCGTTGAACTGAAAACATTGCTGCAGTGGGCAAAAATGTGAGCGAAGATCCAGACACCTCTATTCGTCATCGCGTGCAGATTGAATTTTGACAAGAGATTTGTCTCTTTCACGCTTACAAAATTCAATTGACACAAGAACTGAAGACTGCTGACCATTTGAAGCACCGTACATTCGTAAATTGGGTGCACGAGCAAAGATAAGCCGATGATGATTTTTCGCAAAAAATCATCTTTAACGATGAAGCCGATTTTCATCTTGGTGGATTCGTTAATAAGCAGAATTGTCGCATTTGGGCTGATGAAAATCCCAGGAAGATTGTTGAAAAGCCACTGCATCCACAAAAGGTCACTGTTTGGTGTGCATATTTTGCTAGCGGAATTATTGGTCTGTATTTCTTCGAAAATGATGCCTGGAATTCTGTTACGGTGACAGGCGAGCGATACCGTACCATGATAAACAATTTTTTATGGCCTGAATTGAATTCTATGGAAGGTTAAGAATTGTGGTTTCAACAGGACGGCGCCACATGCCACACAGCCAATGCAACAATGGCTTTATTGAATAAGAAGTTCCCAGGTCGCATTATCTCTCGAAACAGCGAGGTCAATTGGCCACCACGATCTTGTGACTTGACGCCTTTAGATTTCTTCCTTTAGTGTCATCTTAAAAGTAAGGTCAATGCCAACAAGCCAACAACAATTCAACAGCTGAAGGATGAGATAATAAGGCATATTGGTGAGATCGAGGAGCAACTATTCGGAGACGTCATCAAAAATTTTGACCATCGAGTGGAGGTGTGCTGCCAAAGCCTTTGCGGACATTTAGGCGATATTATTTTTCACACATAATTACCATGAGTCAAATAACATGATCCAATAGTGAAATCAATAAATTTTCACCAATAAGACCTTTTTATTTATTGTTAACTTCGATCCGTCTTAACGGAACACCCTTATATATATATATATATATATATATATATATATATATATATATATATATATATATATATATATATATATATATATATATATATATGACAAAAATTAATGCAATATCGCAAGAAAAGATGAGGAATTAAACCACACTCTCCGAAGACAATTTAATTCAGAACAGTTTCGGTCTATCTCACACCCTTTTTCAACTGACACTGGATAGAAAATATAAGAAAAGTGCATATAAGCATAACACAAGGTCTGGTCGTGAAAGATCTCCTCTTTTTTTGGCTAATGTAGGGGGATGGGGTTAGGCCTAAACATATTAAAGGGCTGACATTTTACTATTTTGTTTATTTGCTTTCTTATTACAGGATTAAAAGAAAATTGACCCTCAGATAGATTTAAATTAGGAACTGACGATATCAAACTCAATTCTACGATTCTTCTCTTAACATAGTTAGCCGATTTAAATACCATTTTACTTCCATTGAAATCGATCGTATGATTCCTTCCCACAATTTCTCCCCCTAATTTTATATGGTTAAGGTACATTGACGATGTATTTTCTGTATGGCCTAATGGCAATGATTTTGATACCTTTTTTAATAATTTGAATAATTTGCATGTCTTCATCAAATTTAAATATGAATGGGAATATGATAATAGATTACCCTTTTTAGATGTCCTCATTAATAAAGATCATCATGAATTAAAACTTGACGTGTATAGGAAACCAACCCACTCGAATGCCTATATACATTATTTTTCGTTTCACGATAATACTGTTAAAAAATCGGTAATTTCTAACCCTTTCCTTAGAGCATACAAAATATTTCATCCTTCCTATTTAGATGAAGAAATTTTCATTATCAGGACCATTTTTTCTAATTTGTATTACCCCGATTGGTTCATATCGTCTGCCCATTTTGCAGCTAGGAAAACATTCTATGGTAATAAGCCTTCCCGCACTAATGACTTCGATAAATGTATAACATTGCATTTAATAATAAATTAAATAGTTTAAAGGACATATTTGGAAAAGCGGGTATTAATCTAGCCTTTAAATATAATAATTCCTTAAACCAATTGATGATTGCCAGGAAACCCAAAGAACATATTAACATAGGAGTATATGCAATACCATGCAACGATTGCCATAAAGTTTATATAGAGAAAAGGGGAGAAATCTAGACAAGAGATTGTACGAACACAAAAGAGATATTAGAGTGGGCAGCGAAAGTAGGGGAATTTTTTGCCATGTTAGAGACCAGAATCATACAAACGATTTCAATGGAAGTAAAATGGTATTTAAATCGGCTAACTATGTTAAGAGAAGAATCGTAGAATCGAGCTTGATATCGTCAGTTCCTAATTTAAATCTATCTGAGGGTCAATTTTCTTTTAATCCTGTAATAAGAAAGCAAATAAACAAAATAGTAAAATGTCAGCCCTTCAATATGTTTAGGCCTAACCCCCCCCCCCCCGATTAGCCACAAGTAGGGGATTGGGGAAAAACAGGGGATCTTTCACGACCAGACCTTGTGTTATGCTTATATGCACTTTTCTTATATTTTCTATCCAGTGTCAGTTGAAAAAGGGTGTGAGATAGACCGAAACTGTTCTGAATTAAATTGTCTTCGGAGAATGTGGTTTAATTCCTCATATATATATTTTTTGATATATATATATATATATATATATATATATATATATATATATATATATATATATATATATATATATATATATAAATGAATATATATTACTAAATCAAATATTTTGAGAACGGGGGTTGTCCTTCGAACAAAACTTATGTTTCACCCCAACCACTCTGGCACGATCTTGGCCTATTGGGACGGAACACCGTCCTGCTCTAAGAATTATTCCGCTTACTTACTTATCATTCTCGCCCATCAAAGTAAGATTTCATTTGGTGCGCTAACGACAAAAATGGGTAAATCTTCATACCTATAACCAGCAACGAATGTCAATAGTGTCACCTTTGTGCCTCTTTCTTAAAATTGGCCAAACCTCTTAGCCTAAACTAGTTATATTTCTAGATTAGGAGGGGCAAACGGCCTAATAGACAACTTTTGCTCTGTATCTGCCATAACTCGACTCTATGATTGTCGTTGGTGTTATACAGTAAGCATTGTCTGCAATGCAGGTTTATATGGTTTCCTCCTCATGTCTCTGAGGCTACTTCTGATGCCATAAACGCTAGTTTGAGGATTTAACTTCAATGTGGCAAAAGTTCAACGATGGCTTCATCTTGTTCATTAGTTGTGCTCCTTCTTATTCTCCTTCATGGTGATTTGCAAGTTGTTCTTCGTGAGTCTGTATTACAATCCTTATTTAACGTTATGGTGACTGATGCACAAATTTCTTGCAAATTGGGAGTAATTTTTTACTCCACTTTCCTATTGACCATTTATATTTCTTTTTTCTAGGAGCAGTTTTTCGGGCATCGCAGAGTAGGAGATGTTATCTACCATTTTAACAAGCACAGAGCCTAACTCAAATTTTGAAATAAAGCTAGGCGCTAACTTATATTGATGAGGTATTGGGCAAATTGTGGTAAAAAAATGATTTCATAAAGGAGGCTTTTATTTAAAGCTAGACAAATTTATTATGGTAGAAACAGCGGGAATAAATAGTAGGTTAAATTTCTCAAATTTACGCTTAATATTTCTGATACTTCAAGAAAATATATACTAGATGAATTTAAGTGGTCCCCAATTTTGCCAGTAATTCTTAATTTTCTTTAGACATAATATAACTAAATCTGAACCAAATATAGGTTGTGTATCTGAAATCTCCTGTGTGGTCTATCCCTCAAAACACGTGGTAAAAGTATATCCTCTTTAAATAGAAGAATTAAACATAAACAGGATCTTCAATTGCGGGTCTAAATAGCGCCTAAATGAAACATCGCTAAAAAAGAATCATCAGATTAATTTAATATTATGATGTTAAAATTTGACAAATAACCAAAGTAATTTACCGTTTGAAAGAGAATTGCTCTTGAAAAATCTGACCTATTATTATCATGATCTTTTCAACTTAAGCCTTTTTAACGCGTCCCAGGTATTCAATTAGTTCATATATCTCTCTCCCTTTCTTTCTTTATCCCTCTCTCTTTATATATATATATATTAATATATATATATATATATATATATATATATATATATATATATATATATATATATATATAAAGGGTTAAGTCGGAGGGCAGGGGGGAGGAGTAACGGCTCGCTTTGTCTCCCGAAGTAATATCTTAGGAGGTGGGGAAATAATCTTATTTTAGGGGATACCTCTACAATATATATATATATATATATATATATATATATATATATATATTGTAGAGGTATCCCCTAGAATAATATAATTTCCCCACCTCCTAAGATATTACTTCGGGAGACAAAGCGAGCCGTTACTCCCCCTGCACCCTCCGACTTAACCCTTTTTGGACTTGCCGCCAGGTCTCCGCAAGGTTCACACCGAGGCATGACGCTGAAATTGAGGCTACGTTCCTGCCGTCTCAATCTCTCCTCCCCCCCCTCCTACCTACTCGGGTCGGGAGATTTCACATTTATTTTGTAAATTCGCCGCGAACAGCTTCTATGGCTCCAGGCGCTGGTCGTCCATCCGGCCCGCTGATCCCTGCTTCTTACACTTTCCCGCGAGCAGAAGCTCGGTTTGTCACCACCGATAACGAGGTTTGAGAAGATCTCAATCTCTCTCCTTGTTTTGGAGAACTCAAGGTATATGTGCACACTCTCCAGGATTACATAGAGATTTGGTTAGACGACACTTTCCCGAAAGGAGTTCGGTTCAACGAAGATCTCTCTCCCGAGAAGTGTGAGTCACGGTCGCAAGCCACGGAAGAGCTGAACATCACACCCGTATCTTCCGGTCAGGAAGAAGAGTCTCGTAAGGTAACGTCAGCCTTTCTCAAATGCCTTCGGATCAAGGATTAGAGAAGTCGTCCTCCGAAGTTCTTCTGGTTACCTCTTAAGTACAAGAGACCCGTTAGCTCGCTTAAGCTGAGTGTGGAGAAGTCATCTCACTTCCCCCTTTCGAAGTTTGAACGCTTACCTTTTGAGAACAAGAGGCCCGATAGCTCCCTCGACCCGAGTTTGGAGAAGTCCCCTCTCCCCCTTCGAAGTTCGTCCGGTGACCTCTTGAGGACAAGAGGCCCGCATTTCGCAAAACACATGTTCAAGAAAGTAGTCCCACCCGCTGCTAGTTTGTGGCTACCCCCGTGAGTAATTAAGGTCACCAAGACCTCCTCCAAGTTTGTCCCGCTTTACTCCCGAGGTTCAAAGGAACTAAATCACTCACTACCCTAAATCTCCCATTATAACCATTCAATAACCCTGGTTATCTAATTAATATTTGGAACCTAATTCCGTCTTATTTATGTACCCATATATATCCATATTTATTGTTGTAACTTTTATTTACTGTGTATTAAAATCTATTTTTTTGTCGTTGTGTTTGGTATATTCCTTGGTCACGCAGCTGCTGTTATCTATTCAAATCGCACTCTTAGAACAATAACGGTTGTCGCCTTGCTTAGCCTACCTTAAAGCCAAACTAAACTGCTAGCAATTTAGTTTATTTTTTACCAAACACATTAATTTAATAAAAGAGATGAATACTGGACAAGTGGTTCACCATCTACAAGTTGCCAAATGAAATTAATTAAGGCAAAATACACAATGGTCTTCAATAAAATTTGCATTCAGGAAAGACTGTTACCAACTACACTAATATATATATATATATATATATATATATATATATATATATATATATATATATATATATATATATATATATATATATATTGTAGAGAAATGGCTACATTAAGCATCCTGGAGGAGTATAGGTATATTAAAGCCCCCCCTCCCTCATGAGGAGAAGCGTGGGAAAGGTAGCCGGCGAATAACCATAACTGCTTACCATGTGTGATCTTCCCTCTGCTGTGGGCAGTTGGAGCTAACATCTGTTTTAAGGCAACCACTTAATTCCTTAAACGACGCTCTAACGATCTAATTACCTATGAGACCCATAAACCCGTGGTTATGGAAAAAAAGCGGTGCGAGTCAGAAGGCACGCCAAGTAGCGGTGCGGTTGCGAACCTCTAATTAGCGAGCTGACTTGGGCACCCCAGTTCCACCCTCAACACTCTCGCTCTCCCCAGATGCGAACTCACCATTCGCGCCCCCTGCCCTTGCCTCTGTGGCCTGGTTACTTCCACCTTTAGATGGGGCGGCAATCCGCCTATAAATAAGCCCAGCAAAGAAAGAGAGAAGATCAGAAGTCGATACGCTAGAGTAGGATTAGTTCGTGAAGATCGATCCTTCGGCCAGACAAGAAGATTATTAGAAGTCGATACGCCAGAAGAAAGATTAGTTCGTCAAGATCGATCTTTCAGCCAGACAAGAAGATTATCAGAATTCGATATGCCAGAGTAGGATTAGTTCGTGAAGATCGATCCTTCAGCCAGACAAGAAGATTAGAAGTCTATACGCCAGAAGAAGGGTTAGTTCGTGAAGATCGATCCTTCCGCCATACAAGACTATTTCCGTGAGAAACAATAGGATCAGATTGAGAAAATCGATCCACCCCTTTTCGGGCCGTATTAACCTAAATAGTCAAGCTTTATATCGGTGCCATACCGAAGAAGCCTTTTCAGTCTGCGCGAAGAAATCTGACTGAAGAAAAGCAAACCACTCACACTCGAGTGACTCTCACATCTCAAGCACCGTAAGAGTGAAAGGAGAAGAACCCAGCCCAAACGAGCTCCCGTTCTTTAATTACGTTGAAGAATCAGCCCCCTCTACGACGAAATTTCAACCATCGGACACAACCCTCCAAAGCGAGAGATAAGTCCTCCAGCGACATCAAACAATCCCTAATACCTTCTGTCATGTGAGTTAGAAAGATCATTTATATTCATATTGCGATAGTAGAAGTTTAGTACGCCTCACGTTTTAAAAGGGGAGTAGAAACCATTGTTCTTGAACCTCTGTCATATGTGTTTGTAGACGAGAGTAATTTAATTTAATGTTTAACGCTAATCAAATAGAGTTGCGATAAAAAATACTAATCGGCAATTGGTATGTTTACGGGAAGCCTATTTGTTTATTTTTGTAATCATATCCGTGCGAGAATTCTAGCTGCCAAAGATAGAAATGTATTAACTGTTGACTTGTAATAGTTAAGTGTTTCCTTTAAAATACATGTTTATTTTGATTTATATCTGGTGTTTTCTCTTATCCTTATGTGTTTAAAATAGC
This sequence comes from Ceratothoa steindachneri, assembly GCA_963969495.1. Taxonomy (NCBI): domain Eukaryota; kingdom Metazoa; phylum Arthropoda; class Malacostraca; order Isopoda; family Cymothoidae; genus Ceratothoa; species Ceratothoa steindachneri. The sequence goes on along the minus strand of OZ018322.1, from coordinate 39,216,482 downwards.
TCTACCTTAAGAACAAAATTACTGAATTAGCATTCTTAGAACAAAGCCTACTTCATCATAGAAGTAACTCACGCCCCTTAAAGTACACCGCTACTAAAAGGGTGTCAAAGAGTATAGTGATCAAAAACAGAGGGTCATTCTACGACATATATATATATATATATATATATATATATATATATATATATATATATATATATATATATATATATATATACTGAGGGAGCGTAGCCATATAAACAAGAAAAAACATCTTTGTTATCAGCTCCTACTTATTGATATAAATAGTTTTAATTTTCTCACATTTATATCTTGTATTTTCACGCTTGTGCTTGTTTTTTGTGATGCTTTGACAATAAGGACAAAAGAGGAGCAGAGGAGCTAGTGAAGCTTTCGTATCTTCGGGTGTTTTATTTTCGTTCATTACCAATCTTCTTTCCTTAATTACTGTCACTGTCATTATCTCTATTACCTTTTCCTCAAGATTTCTCCAAGATCAGTTGTCGGGGAACAGGGGTATATTACCCCAAATGGGGTAATTTAGAAAAATTGGGGGGTAATGGATGTGTTGAGGATGTGGATGTTTTAAGTGAGGAAAACGAATATGAAAGTTGGAGAAAAAGAATGCATCGAGGAGCCTTTCTTCTATTTTTCGCTAAAATCTGGCAACATTTCTCCTAATTAAGTGGCATTTTGTCATGTTTTGAACATGCTTCTTTCAGAGTAGTTGATGAATTAGTAGAGCTGATCAAGTGATCTAATAATTATTTACATAAGGTGAGATATGAAATAATCTATAATATTTACGTTTCTGTATAGACTTTTGTGATTAAAATTCATAAAAGCTAAATACATAAATGTAAATTAGTTTAGACTTTAGGATATTTTTGTTTATTTTTTTGGGCCTAATTGTCCCATCAGCTTTTTAGTTACCATTTCTCACTTTTATAGGGTTAACTATTATATTTTTCATTTATTTTTATTTTTATGAATTATTTTATATTAAAAGTAAGTTTTGTAACGAGTTTAACTTTATTTAAGAAGATTTCATGTAGCCCCTACAGATGTAATACTCACTCTTTTTAAGTCTTTTTGTTTGAATTTTTATGGTTTTGAGTTGTGGTTTAGTTGTATGTTATGTTATTTTAAAGTTTTAATTTAAACTCTTAAATTCGTCACAAAAGAAATTTTTATTTTTCAAAAAATAGAAGTCCAAAGACCTTAAAAAAGTGATAGCTTTGTCTTTCATTTTTAAATGGCATCAGCAAGGAAAAGGACATATCAGGCAGAGTTCCTTAATTATTGCTTCACAGAAATAGAGGACAAAGGACAAATGAAACCTTAATGTGTGGTCTGTATGAAAGTACTGACTGCCGAGTCTTTCAAAAAGAATCAACTGAAGAAACACTTGAACAAGTTTCATTCACATCTTCCTGGCAAACCACGGGAATACTTTGAGAATCTCGAAAAAACAGTCAAAAGACTAAGATTGGAAAATGACAAGAGTGCAACGTTTCACCAACGTTTAGCAGCAATAGCTAGTTTTGAAGTGACATGGTTGGTTACTGGAAACAACAAGCCACATAATTTTGGTGAAGACTTAATCAAACTGGAGGCTGTGAAAATGGCAGAAATATATGTTTGTGCAGAAACTAGCTAAACAACTGAATACAGTGCATTTGTTTGCAAGAGTTATTAAAGAAATCAGCCACTTCACATTTAAAAGGATTGACAACCCAGCTGAGAGTATGTGAATCAAGCTCTAGAAAGTAGTCAGAGAAGCTATTCCTAAGTTTAGTCAGGTTCCTTGCGCCTGATTCCTTCATCTCACTAAGACTGCAATCTTCAGATTCTCCTAAAACTCTGCCAGGTTTGAAAGGACATCAATCTTATTGGCATTTAATTTTGGTTCCAATACTGAAGCTTTGATACAAATGCTAAAATTCTTTACCTTGCTAAGATGAAATTAATTTTCTTTTTGTTGCAATTCCTTGTTCAGCGCGTATGTAAACGCGCTGAACAAGAAATTGCAAGGAAAAAAAATCAATTTCATCTTAGCAAGAGAAAAAATTTCAGCATTTGTATCATAGCTTCAGTATTGGAACCAAAATTAAATGCCACTAAGATTGCTGTCATTCCAAACCTGGCAGGGTTTTTGGAAGAACCTGAAGACTGCAGTCTTAGTAACATGAAGGAATCAGTTGCAAGGCACCTGACTAAACTTAGGAATAGCTTCTCTGACTACTTTCTAGAGCTTGATTCACATACTCTCAGCTGGGTTGTAAATCCATTAAAATGTGAAGTGGCTGATTTGCCTGAAGAGCCTGAAGGATGGCAGAAGAGCTTATTGAACTGCGTTCCAACAGTGAAACAAGCATGGAATTTGAGACCAAGGACGACCTCTGAAGTTTTTGGATGTCAAAAGCTGCAAAGACTTATAAAAATGCACATTTGGAAGCAACTAAAATGCTACTACCTTTTGCACCAACCTACTTTTGCGAGCAAGGTTTTTATACCCTTGTAAATCTAAAAACAAAACACAGAAACCGGTGGGATCCTGAAGACAGCATCAAAGTAGCAGTGACATAAAAAATCCTTGATATCGAAATTGTTGTATCAAAGATTCAACAGTATCATTTTTCCAAAGCATGAGGGAGCTGATATAATCAAGTTTTCAATGATTGATTGATTGTATAGGTTTATTGTGAAATGGCGTACATTTATACATAATCATAATACAAATAATAAAAAAATAATCCAATACAAATACACTAATAGTATGATTCAATAATATAAATACATGTAGTATAAGTGCACACATTACACAAAGCGGGCAGCTCGTGAGTGTTGGCGTGCAATAAGACGTGGTGGAGCATTCCACGCGTTTCTTATCTGCTGCAAGTGGGTGGCGGCGGTCTTTATCATCCGTCGCCCGGCTGGGCGCGGGCGGCGATCAGCGTTGAGGGGGTGCTGTTTTCAGCACCTCCAGCAGCTCGTTTGTTAGGGTGTGGTGGACCACCTGGGCGGCTCTTGCCTCTCGCGCCCTCAGTAGGGCGCCTCTTACAGGAAAAGGGGCTGGTGCTCGTTCTGGCCTGATGCAAGCGGTGGCTGGGCAGGAGAGGAGGTAGTGCACCAGTGGGCGCCGGGAGCGGCCACCATAGTGTTCGCACCTTCCTGCCACAAAGTCGGCGTGCAGCTCTTCCTGCGTGGAGTAGCCCAGCCTCACACGCTGTAGCAGCACGCCGTTCGCTCTGGGCTGCTGGAAGGATGGGTTCAGTGGGCGATAGGCTGTGGCTGCAGCATACCCCGCCGCTTGCCTCTTGATTGCTTCCCATTCTTGGTACTGCTGGTGGGCGTTGTAGGCGGCCGTGCGTTTAACCTGCACCTTAAGCTGCTGCAGGCTGAGGGGCACGGTCCAGGTGATGGTGGGGCCGTGGGCGGCTCGCTTGGCAGCCTCGTCGGCAGCATCGTTGCCACGTACGCCAACGTGTCTGGGAATCCAGTGGAGCTGGATACGCATGCCCTGAGCTGCCAGGTCCTGCAGGGTGCACAGGATGGTGGTGGTGAGATGGATGTTGTCCCGGGGGAGCTTGTGGGCGTAGGCGTACTGCAGCGCCTGCAGTCCCGCCTGAGAGTCCGTGTGTATGACTACAGTGGCCTCCCGGCGGAGCAGAGCGTGCTGGAGGGCGTGCAGGATTGCTACCAACTCCGTCTGGAGGGTGGAGCAGTGGTATGATGTCCTCCACGCCTGCGTCAACCGCTCGTGACGAAGGTGGCGCCGGACCTCCCACTGTCGGGGTCGACGGAGCCGTCGGTGAAGTACACTGCGCTGCCTGGCTCCGTGACCTCAGACATGGCCATGAGGGCGTGCTGGCGCAACTCCTCGGTGAGGCAGTTCGCTTTGCTGGCGGGCAACTGTGTAACGGTGAAGTGGGCGGCGGGGGATCCCATGGTGGTGGTGGAACGTAGGCGGGGTTGGGGGTATCGGAGTCACGCCACAGCCAGTTCCCTGCCAGGTTGAGGGAGTTGGTTCCTAGGCTGACGTTTACGAGCAACCTGCTGTTACGCATGCACTTGATGCCCTGCACCACGGCCATTTGGAGTCTCCTCTGCGCTATACCCTCCACGTCGCGCTGGAGCACTCAAGCCACTCAACAGGCCACAATGCAATCCACCCTGGCAGTGAGGGGAACCAGGTTGGCCTCACTCTGCATGACACAGGCAATGCACCACCTGGGTGCCCTCAACATGGTCCTCATAGCGGTGTTTTGTATTACCTCCAGGCGCTGTTGCTGCTGCCGGAGAAGCGCTACAAGGACCGGTGAATTGTAGTTCACTAGGGAGCGCACTGCCTGGAGGTAGTAAAGGCGGAGGACGGGGAAGGTTGCACCAGCGCTCAGCCGCGTCTTTGCCCTCATCACATTTAGCCAGGCCTGCGTCCGCTCCCTCAGGTGCGCGACAAGCTTCCTGAAGGACAGCCGCCTGTTCACCAACACTCTCCGAGGTACTGGTAGGAGTCAGTCCCGGCCAGGCAGACTCCTTGGACGCAAAGCTGCAGGCCAGCATGTGTGGAAGTCTTGAGGGCCATGGCCTGGAACTTCTCTCCCGAGATCTTGAGCCCCAGCTCTTCGCACTTGGCAGTGATGAAGTGCAGTGCTTCTTGGGCCCGCGCAAACTTGTCGCCGCGCCCGGTGACGACGAGCGCCAGGTCGTCAGCGTAGCTGAGGAGGATGGTTCCTTCCCGATAGGGGAGGGCGACCAGCTGTTCCATCAGCACGTCTAAAAGGAACGGGCTGAGGATGCCGCCCTGGGGTGTCCCGTTCACGAAGGTAAGGTAGGAAGACTTGTGACCCTGGAACTTCACGCGGCCTCGGCGCTGGTGAAGGTAGTCCTGAAGCCAGCCCAGCAGTCTCCCTCGGATGCTCTTCCTCACAAGGGCGGCTATTATGCCACAGGGGCTAGCCAGCTCGAAAGCCTTTTCAAGGTCAAGGAAGACTACGATTGTGGGCTGGTTGTTGGCGTAAGCCAGAAGGGTGATGAGGTAGTCCGCCGTGCTCACCCCCCTGGTGTAGCCGAGCACGTGCTGGTGAAAGCTTCCCACGCTCCACTGTAGGTGAGTCAGCACCATCTTCTCTGCTATTTTTCCGGTGCAGCTCAGGAGGGAGAGTAGCCTGAAGGTGGTGTGATCCTTTGGCTTGGGGATGGGCTGGATGTCAGCGTCCTTCCAGGGGGGTGGTAGATGGCCTGCCAACCACGGCACGTTCAGACGGGGTAGCAGCGCGGCATCCCCGGTGGACCCAGCGTGCGCCAGCATGGAGTACCGCACTCCGTCGGCTCCCGCCGCTGTGTCACGTCGACGCTTTGCCCTGGCCAGCTCCTCGAGCGTGAAAGGATGGTCCGTCGCGTGTGGCTGGCCCGGCGCCTCCCTCACCTCTTCGTTGCGCTGTGGGCGTAGCTGCTGCTGGAGGTAGCGGGTGTGGGGAGGGAGCTGCTCGCTAAAACCCCTCGCTGTAAAGCAGTTCGCCAGCCAATCTGCCTCTTGCTCTGTGCGTAGGTGGGCAGCTGGGCGGGTCGGGGCGGCGCCTAAGGCTACCCTAAAGCTCCCCCACAGCTGGCCGAGGGAGGTGTGTTGGCTGAAAGAGGCGCACCACTCCAGCCACTTTGCCTCCCGGGTGCTCCTGGACACCTGTCGCACGCGGGCTACCACGTCCTGCAGGAGCTGCAGGTTGATGGTCGTTGGGCGCTTCTCGTACAACCTCCTGTAGACGTTGACGCGGTGATTGTGCTCCCGGACTTCCTCGTTATGAAACCACCAGTCTGGGCGCCGGTGGCGATTAGAGGCTGTCCTGGGCATGGCCGCATATGATGCACTCTCTATGGCCGCCGTAAGGTCCCTTTTCTGCAGGTACAGGTCGGCCGGAGGCACATACATGGACCACCATTTGTCCAGATCGGCTTGGAACTTTGCTCAATCCGCCCTCCTGACGTTCCACTGGGGTGGCGGGAGAGGAGGAGCTGGTGGGGCCACAGTGAGGGTGGTGAGGGTGCCGTAATGGTCGCTGGTGAGGGTAGGGTGGACCTGCCAGGTGGCGCCGGGTTGTAGGTCACCCGACACCAGCGTGAGGTCGAGCCGCCCGCCATGGACGTGCATGCCCCCTCCCTGTGTTCATTAGTCGAACGGGAGGACCTTCTTCGAGCAGGTCGGCCAGGGGGCGCCTGGTCACGTTAGTGGGTGACACAGAGTGCAGCACGGAGGGGTGGGCGTTGAAGTCGCCCGCTACAAGGAGGCTGGAGTGGGATGCGAGGAAGAGCAGCTCCCAAACATCCAGCGGGTACCGCTGGCTCCTGTATATATTATATACAGTGAGAGTGAGCGGAGCCAGCTGTAGCTCCAGTGCCAGGACTCCACGCCGTCACCACAGTACACGGGTGCGGCGATCCTCTTGTGCAGGATGGTGTTTCGTATGAGGGCGGCACAGCCACGCACATTTCCGTCACCAGCCGGAAGCGAGTGGAGGTTGTAGCCTGCGACTCGCCATTCAAAGCACGCGGGCGTGAGCGTCTCCTGTAGAAGAACCAGGTCCAGGTCTTTTTGGAAGGCGGCTTGCAGCAGCTCACTGCACATTCCACTGCAGCACCCTCAGCATAGGCCCTGGCGCGTGGGCTGGGCTATCAATCCGCGCCTCCATTTTGGTTGTGGGCGTGCGGTAGGTGCAGAGGGTGTTGGGTGGGACCTTTCAGCGTGATAGATGATGGTGGGGGCTGGAGGGCACCCTCTGTAACGGCGGTTAACAACTCTTCGCAGAGGAGTGCGTCGAGGTCCTGCTCGCTGGGGGCTGCGGTGCCCTGCTGGCGGTCGAGCAGCTTCTTCACCAGCTGTACGACACGCGAGGATGACGTCCACGATGGATCTGCCCTCCTCATTGAGTCCCTCGCAATAACTTGGGGGTCCACATCGAGACCCTGTCGGTTGTTGGGCATTGGGTAGAACCGTGGACTGCTCCTCATCTGGGCGGGCGCGGTAGGCCCGTCGCCTGTGTTCCATCCCTCATCTGTGTCTTGGGGACAAAGGGGGTGGGTTGCTGGGTGGATGTGGGAGCGGAGTTGCTGGCTGTGCAGCTACTGGTACCCTCTCTCACTCCCTGCCTCTCCTCTTCCCCTGTCTCGACCTGACTTGTGCCCGGCTGTTGAGGGGTACGGGGTGGGTGGGAAGCCCAAGCCGGCCTGCTTGGTCGTGGCGCTAGAACAAGGCGTCGGTTGCTTTGTTGCTTGAGGGGGAGGCCTACGTGGTTCCCCCTGCCTCTGCCGCTCCCCCTCCTGTGTACCGCCCAGACGTGTGCCAAGCAGGCCGATAGTCGCGGGTTGATGGGTAACCCACGCTGACCCGATTGGCGGTGGCACGGCAATGAACTGACGCTTTCTACTTTTCTGGGTTGGGGGGGCACGTGGTCCCATCTGCTGCTGCTGCTGCCGCCGGTGACCCCGTGGCATCCTTCTCCTTCGACGGGGTTTTGGCACATGGCCTGGAGATGCCCGAAGCGCTGGCACTTGTAGCATATCACAGGCTCACCCTGGTAGGGGCTCAGGGCGTAGCGGCCCCAGCTTCTCAGATCCAACTTGGGTGGTGGCGGCCCCTCATACACTACAAGGATCGGCCTGGTTGGGACCTTGTCTCTGTGTGCGAGGAGCCGTGTTGCTGAGAGCACGTGGGGGTGAGCTTTGATAGCCTGGAGTGGGAGAGTGGTCGGATACCGTTCAAGCACCAACTTGTGCCTCTTCACTCTGGGGTTGAGCAGGATCACTCGATCCCCCTCCTCGGCAAGGCGGTGCAGCATGGCCTCCGGCCCATCGTCCTTCAGGGTGAGGACGTATTCGCTGTTGAGAGTAGGGCGAATGACTATCCGCAGGCCAGGGTGTGCTCTCTTCAGCTCCGTCACAGCCTGGTAGGCACTGGTAGTGTTTCCCTGGTGCACAAGTTTGAACTTGTGCCGAGGTCCTCGTCGGGAATGAGAGACTGTTACCCAGCCTGCCTCATTCTCCTGCTGGGCCTCTTCGGTCTGAGGGCTCTCGTCGATGACGAGGCGACCTCTTTAATCGCTGGGGGCCTCTCCTGCCTGTGAGAACTCCGGCTCCAGTGTTCACGTGGTCCTCTTCTCGTGGAAGTCTCGTTCGGTGAGGGTGGACTAAACCCATTCCGCGTCCGCTTTGCAGACATTGGCGTGGTGGCTATGGACGCCGACCCTTGCATCGTGGCGTCACTCTTGTTCGCCCATCAGCGCCACGGGTGCAAAGGAGAGAAGATACAAATGCCCTCGTACAAGCAGGACAGGAACAGGAGGTATCTCCAATCAACCCGTCCACGCTTGCTTCTGTCTCTTCTGAGAGCCACGGAAACAGGAGGAATCTCCAATCAGACCGTAGCTGCCCTTATGAAAAAGCCAGGCAACAAAGGTAACCTTCTTGCTCTACTCTCAAGGTTAATAGTTCTTAAATGGTAACATTCTTGGGCGATAAACTGTCGTGGAAGTGGTGATGATTCGCCAGCTGCCTTTCCTTGTTGGGTGTGTCCCGACGTGCTTGTGTGTCTTGCTTTCAATGATTTTTTCATTAGTTTTATTTGCGTACCATTCTCATGCCAGAAAGGGTAAACATTTTATCCCCATAATAGTGGATTCAATAACATTTTCCTATTTTGCTTATGTAAAAATTTTAAATACATGATAGTAACATAGTCAATAATTTTGCTTGTGTGCCATGTAATGCTAAAGGGTGACTGTTTTATTTCTGTTTATAAATATATAATTTCCTACAATTTTTTCTTGTGTGCTATTTACATGCCCCCAAAAGACGCACTTTTATTTCTTAATGATAAATGAAATAAATAATTAAACATTATCCCAATATAAGTTTTTTTGTTTCTATATTATCATGATTTTTATAAGTAAATTGGTTTGTCCCCCAGAATACTTCAAAGTCAGGGGTAAATTCATTTTACTACGAATTCCTTTGGGGTAACACCAATAAAAGTTACCCAACCCCTGTCCTAGATGAACAATAAACTTCCAATTTTACCTGTTGACTCATTTAAGTTGAGTGACCAGGAAGTAAAGGATTTTCACGCGGGGATATTTAGTGAGAAAATACCCTAAACTTTGATGATTAACAATTTCTCTGAGCTCTTTTGCAGTCTTTCACAGATTTTTGTCTTAAGTTTTTAAATATGCTCGATCGACTCCAGCATTTGAGATCGAATAGGCTAGTTAATGAATTTCCCCCAAACCCTATTCTTTTCCATAACCTTATTATTCAGTTATTCCTGCATAGTACATCTCATACCTTGCTTGGCTGAGTGACTTGTTTATGCGGAACCACACATGAATAATATGACATATATTCTCCATTATTATTATCTCTAGTTTTACAATATCCTTTGGCTTGTTGAATAACTCCTGAGATAGATGGATGAATAGCTGGTTACTCGAGTGAGTAAACTGTGACATTTTTAAAGATCCAGAAACAAGTGTCCACACAAAGCAAATAGAATCACTTTGGGCGATTCCTATACGTGCGAATTTTTATGGAGGCAACGAAATAAAGAAAAGACTTGGTTGACCAAATTAACAAAGACATTGTAAAGTGTTATTCATTAAATAATGCTTAGTTTTACTCTTTTTTACTTTCCTTAACTTTTTTTTAATAAATAATGTTTAGCCTTTCCTTTTTTTACTTTCCTTAACTTTTTTTTTACTTTTCTCTTATTCGCCGCATCAAAACAACCAAATAAATATAACATAAAACTTACTCAAGTAACCGGCCGTTTAGTCATCTGGCCTAGAAGACGAAATTGCGCCATAATAAGACAAAAGATCCCAAATAATTCGACCTCTCTTTAGCACGATCTTCTATTTGGGTGGGGAGAAGTTAGAATGGCGTTAAACAGTCTTAACCCGGAGTCTCTTGACCATGGGAACAAATATGAGTGTCAAATCGACTTTACCTGCCACAAATTATGTTAAGTATGCATACTCCATTACACAAAAATACGATGCTACTAAAAATAATTTATAATGAGCATATATACAAAAATAAATCTCGTTGTATGGCAATACGATAATTATCAATTCAGGGAGAAAATTTGAACTTTAGTTCGGTGGAAACGAGGCGCATTAAATGGACTCTAATGCTAAGATGTTAAAGTCATGAATGATCTGTTTCGACGAATTTTAAATAATAAATCTTCTCTCTAGTTGAATCGCATGGTAGAAGTAGAAAGAACGCGTGTAATATTGATTTTGGGAATAAACTCTCTATCTAATAGATCTGTAAATTGTGGGAGTCTTATCCAGCAAATTTACTGACGGCAACTCCATGAAAGACTTTAATAATCGCTTTCATAACTATTTTATTATGTTGAATTTAAATGAGTAGAGCTAAATTTAAGTGGCCCTAACGGTAGTTTTCACCAATTAACTCAGATAATTATATTGCAATTCCTCCGTCTTTAATGTATTCATAAAACGTCACTCACACATCCGTGCCTGAAGCGAGAACTCATCGGTCTGAAACGGTTGAATAACTCTCCCCATTTATTTACCTAATGTGCATTATTTATATATTTCCTCATATTTCTTTCCCTTGGTAGAATCATTTTTTTAAATGTTTCTTTTTCCTCTTTATATCTTTTTTCGATTGTCTTATGAATGAAACTTCCACGTCTCCCCTTTCACATATATCTTCGTATTTTCAATATTACCTGCACATTTCATACAATTTTTCTTACCGTCACCATTGATATTATATTTCCCTTCCATACAAACTTCTTGATCTAATAGGAAAGAGTTAAGCGGAGTAATTCTATATATAACAAAAATTGGAAAAAAGAAATACATGAAGTTGGCATTGGATGTTGAAACTGTTTTGGGTGATTAAACAAAATTGAACGTTTTAATAGTGTAGGAAAGATGCAGATAATTTTAAAGATTTGCTAAGAAAAGTGTCTGCAAGGCGTGAATGAGGAGACATAATAGTTACATTAGCCATATAATTGCTCGAAAAATCTCGTAAAAATGTGAGAACTTTATCTAGAGATGTAATTTTCTTTCCGTCACTCAATAACCCAACGTGAATTGAAATTGATCCTATGAGACCTTTCAATATTTCAATAGAATTTAGAAGTACAGAAAATTAAATCTAGTTATGAAAGAAGCATCGAGTAGGGGTGGTATCGAGCATCATCAGGGAATAGAGAAAAAGAATGTGTATATTTTAATCATAGAAAAGCTGTAATCGTTTATGTTCCATAGATACAGGAGAAAATAATGTTTGATTAATTCAAAGAGTTATTATGACATATTTAGATAAATGATAGAACCAAAATTCTTTCAGTTGAGTTTGTGCGTTGGATTCACGAATATACCTTATTAAATAAACTTTTATCAATTTGAACAATCACACATTTCAGAGCTAAAGTTTATCTTCTATATCACTCACTGTTTAAATTTTGAATTATTTCATAAATCAACTCTGAGGTAAGAAGGCCAAACTTGATTTCAGACTCACTTGAAAGTTTCTAGATCTTTAAAACTGTTGAAAACCAAGAAGACGATCAGGATTGATAAATTGGCTGCTGTTCGAAGGACGCATTTATCAAGTTTGTTGGTCTTCGAAGGCTTGATCTGTGTTGAACAATCTTACTGCGGTTCGAAGGCCTGTTGTGGGTTCAACAATTTTGCTGAGGCTCAAGGAATAATCAGTTGATTTTTAGTTGTCTGAGGATACTTTTAATTCTGGTAAAAAAACAACAAAAAGCAAAGTTTTATTTAGTTACAAAACAACTGTTGCACATGCTGTCGTAATTAATGAAATAAAGAAAAATGAATGAAATGGCTGGGTAAATTAAAAAGATAATTATCAAATTCTAAAAAAATCCAAGCCATAAAGCAAAATATTTCCCCTCTAGAGAATAAATGGTAGGCTTTTTCAAATATCATTGAATAGAAATATATTTACTAATTCTTTTCGGTATTATGTCGAAATCCTCGTGACTATCATTGTAAATTCAACCAATTGTTCTTTCAGAAACGTATTTTTAGATCATTTGATGGTAGAATTTGAGCTATTTGCTAAACATGATTTATATGTATATATTTCTAAAAGCCAATTGTGTATTACTATGGTCTAAATCACTGGTTTGTAACCATGGTGGTGGAGAATTTTGAGGGTTCAACGGAGAAAGAGAACCCACAGATTGGTCGCTTCTAATTATTAGAAAATTGATTTTTCTACAACTACAAATACAATTCTTCATAAGCTACAGGTCATCTTTCTTTTATCTAATGCACGAATATAATTATATATATATATATATATATATATATATATATATATATATATATATATATATATATATCCAAAGAAGTAAGGTAACGTACCTGTAAATGTAGGAAAGAAACCACAGTTTTAGGATCAAATTATTCGCGAAAACATGTTTCGACGGAAACCTCCGTCATCGTCAATCGCTCTTGGGCTAATGGATACAGAGATGCTTAACCTAGGGTCACACAAATTTATAAGTTGAAATATGATTAAGGGGTAGCATGGGAAAGCAGCGGCATTTTTGAGTAGAAGAAGTATAAATCTCTTACTTATCAAGGAATTAGTGTCAAAACTGTCCATCGGAAGTATTAAAGTTTGGATTCAATTAGACGCCTATGTAGATAATTGTGAGAATTCTAAATTATTTTTGCATTATCAATGTCAATTATCAATGTCAACTATTTTTGCTTTAAACCCAGTATCTCCCTAAGCTAGGAACCACCAAGCAATTTTTATACAATATATTCTTACTCGCTGACAATTTAAAGGCTCATTATCCATGTCACATTCAAAGAAAGAGCAAGTACAAGTTCTGCGTGTGGTAAAAACCACTATAAGGCTTTCGCGATATTTAATTTCTGCCTTTCAAAACCCTTTTAAGATTGCCTTGATTAATTGCGCCGTCCTTTGCTCACCTTGATCCTTGAATTCTTCCAATGTCCCTTTCTCTTGCCTTTAAAAAAATCTTGTTTCTTGTCTTATTATTAATTTAAGTCAAATTCTCTTTCTCTTATTTCTTCATCTTTCTTCCTGTCTTCAAAAGATTTTGATGGCCGAAATTAAATATGGCGAAAGCCGTGTTGATTGTTAGCAGGTGCAGAACTTGTATTTGCTCTTTCTTTATATATATATATATATATATATATATATATATATATATATATATATATATATATATATATATATATATATATATATATATATATATATATATATATATATATATATATATATATATATTTATCTGTAATTATTTCACTTAGATTTACCTTCTTGTTTAGAATTTACCCGTTGAGGATGGCAAAATTGGATAGTCAAATTGAATTTGACACATGGTGAAAAGGGCGGGATTTACCGGTCTAAACCTTCGCTTCCTTTATTTTTTCGGATATATTCTATTATATGCCAATTTAAACGATGACAGGCTGATAGGTATAAAATATCGTGATCAGGATTGTTGCCGATTGAAAATTAATATAGAATTCTAAATTTTATTCTCTCCTGAGTAGAGTTTTTATTTTATATTAGTTCATTTGTTACTTATTAGTGGTATAAGAGTTAACATACATTAATAAACAAAGTGAACACTAAAAATGTCTGCTTAATTTTCGATATCACCATTTAAAGGTGGAAGCTAATTAAAAGGGGAAAAATCTAATTTGTATTTAACTAAATTACCTTTTAGAAATGACTTTATTTCCAAAAAAATGGTTAATTGATAGGAAAACAAATGTTTTTAATGACAATTTACAAAATATCAGCCTTGATAGCAGATAGAGTGTCTTGAAAAGCTTTTTTCAGCTCAACAATAAGAGATGGTAAACCACAGATGTCTCATTTTGACAAATACCTTAGACAAAAATTAAGAAGAGACGCGTGCGATATTAATTGCCCAGAAAACCGATGCTTCAGCTACATAATAGATGCAAGGTGTTGGGAGAATACCATCTTGCTGAAACTATTATAAGTTATAGGGATATTTTTCAACACACAACAATGCATATTAACCAAAGTATCTTATAGATGTAACCTTATTCGCTCGTCATTTTCGGGATTTTCATAAAAGTACCAATGAAATGTAGACAATGTTGTCAAATAGTATCAAGAATAAAAATTACCTCTGTAACTAAAGCCAAACTTTAATACGAATATATGTGTTGATGAAGAGCGTCAATGATTCACCCAGTAGGAACATCGGTGAGGCTAGAATGTCTGAAAGATGTGCACGTATTTAAAGAGAATCCCAGGCATAGTGGTCTCCCACTACATAAATTAATTTTCGTATCTAGCGGCAATTGCCCGAAATGCGCTTCCAAAGTAACTTCCAAGTGATAATTTGCTTTTCGCCCATTAGTTTTATAAAATTTTATTTTTCGATTTGTGTGCGAATTCGTTAATAGCTTATTCATGTAAGTACCTCTTATTAATATGCTCCTATTTCATTACATACATTCTTATTGGCTATTCGCGTTAAACACGATAATAATAACCATTGATTTGTTTCAACCTATCTATTTATACCAAACTTCCAAATTCACGTACTTTGCCTAATTGTGAACTTTCGCCAATAACCATTATTGTATGTCAATCTCTCTGCGTTTTCCTTTAACCGGTTATTCAATATTCATCTTACCCATCAAATTTGCTTACCATTATAATATTATCTTATACGTATTTCCCAGTACAATAAAATCCATTTATTTATACACATTCATTTTATACATTTCCATATTCACGTACGTTTCCCTAATCGAGATTAAATGGCACTAACCAATCTTGTTCTTCACTCTTCGTTCGTTTACCTTTATTCATTCACTATTTATCTTGCCCACTAAACTTAAATTATAATTATATTAAATTATACGTATTTCCATCTATAATAATTATTTGCATCCACTTAAATTATTCATTTCGCAGAGTGTATTTATAAAATTGCGTTTTTCTCTATGCAGGGATTGAAATTTTATCCTTCACAATCATAATAGTAACGAAGTGCTCTTTCTTCTACAGATTTCGAATCGAGAAATTATAGATTCGTTTCAAACTTAAATCTGGATAATTGCAGAAAGTTAATTTAAACTAGATATTGACCCATTTGCACACATCTAAAAGTACATTCGGTTTTGATTTCGTAACATGAGATTTGATTTTTGAAAGGCTTGCTTTATATCGAGTAGTACAACAAAATGACTTCATTTTATTTCGCCATTAATGAAAGGATATATCTCGTCCTATCGATCCAAGGATAGGAATCTTCGTTAAAAGGGAAAGATTATGTTACCTAACGATTCCAGTTAAGCACAGGTCAAGTTTAGTCGTAAGATAATGACCGGTTTTAATAGCATGATTAGAAATCTGAATATAGTTTTTGTATCTGTTTAACTAAAATATAACTCGTAAATAATTAGATATTAAATTTGATTCTGAAAATTTATGCTTTTTGTTAGTAGAACATAACTAATGGAGGTATTTCACCTTATTACGAAGTTTCATCAGAATAAATTTAAATTTCAATTGCTCGTCAAATCTTCCGAGCTTCAACAGTCGTATTTCTTGCTGCCGATGGATTTCGATGAATAAGTTTACTCTAGCTCAGGTCAAAATAAGGCGGTGAGTCCTAAACGGGACTAAACATATGGAAAAAATACATAGTAGCCATCTCTCATGCAGGAGAGACTTACATCTAGACTTCTTGGAACAAGAGAAGTTAAAGTTTTAACTTAATTAATAGAAACCATTTTAATAAATATTGACAATGGCCCAGAAAGAAAATGAATAGCTTAGATTGAAACGTTGTATTTTATAAATAAAGATAAATAATGACTGCATCCGAAGGGGAGGCATAAATGATGTCCTATTTACTTCTGATTTGAGTTTAAAAAGTAAAATCTCATTTCTAATTTACGCGAGAACCAACACAAACTTTGGTCCTGATGATCCTTTGGGACAATTGTCAGTGAAGCTCAGGAATTTTATAAAACCGGACCTCTACTAGTCGAGCACCAGTGATTTAAGAATAAAAAACACCCCTATCTTACAAATGTTCCATTCGCAGTAAAGTTTGAAAGGGATTATTTGATGAATTCTTTCGTGCTTATTTAAATTTTATGTACTAAGTAGGTATTCCGTTTTTAATTTGGCTAAAACCTATTTATTGAATCATGGCTAGAAAAAAATAATAAACTGTGATGCTTAAGCAAACAGTCTTGGTTCATTTATAATTGCTATTGAAGGGATTCAACAGATATAATGACTTGGAACTGAAATGAACGCTAATTAGCTGGTATCTTAAAAGGGCCACATGCAATCGAGTTTTATTGCAACTAGACAAAGAACTAAAATCTGATTGCAAGATATGCAATTTAGGGACTCGGAGTGAAGAAAGGATTTATTAATGAAGCTTCTCACACTGAAGTTCTTGCAGTTCTTAAGATCACAGGATATTTCGATCTCTTTGCTTGCATAATTTAATTAGGTCTTTACATTAAAATGGCAAAGATACATAGGAACTTATTATCATATATGAATCCAAAAGTGGATGTAAGGCCTTTGGAGAGATGTTGACCCATGTTGACTTGATAGCTCTCCACAGTTCACTGTCATTTTGTACCTGCAAGATTGTGGGTGCAAATAGGCCTGGGCACCGCTTCCTATTAAATCTCAAGTGGGTTTATTTGGGATGAACTTGTTGGGTACAGCATAAGTAGGAACTCTACAAAATGCTCCTCGAAACAATTCTTCGCAACTTCAGCCCAATGAGACGGTGCTTTATCTAACTGGAACGTCCCACGCCACATGAACACTCATTACATCATTGCCTTTTGCATGGTGCCTTTTTGACAACTAGAGTCCGTGGCTTCGTACGATGTGCGCCAAACCTAAGCGCGGCCATAAGCTGGAAACATTCAAATCGTGACTCATCGGACCACGCTACTTGTTGCCTGTCCAAAACTGTGCAATTTACTAGGTTAAGTGCCCATGTGCTACGCTATTTCCGATATCAGGGTTATAACAAGGGTCCTCTTGTTGATTGTTTGCTTCACTATCACACTGAAGGTAAAGAATGCTGCAATTACCTAGTGGATATGCATCTGTTGCCAACTGATTTAGCTGCGGATGCGATTTAAACCATAGTTGTTTGTCTTTTATTACGGAAAGATCTAGTGAGACGCGGCTGGTCACGATCCATAACCACATGTTATCGGCCAATCCACTGTACAAGCGGAAGTAATATCTTCTCTAACGATGTATTAGTATATACGTGAAAGCCTAGATAACGGAATGTTGAATTTACGCAAAATTTCACAAATGGAATAATATCCCAGCCGTCTGGCAACAAATGCTTATCATTCCCTGCTTAAACTCAAATAAATATTTGACGTCGCCTTCACATGAACAGTCTAGCCCAGGCGTGGTGAACTTCTTTGTGCATAAAGGCCATCTTACAATTCATCATCACTTATAAAGGCCACCTATAAAAAAAAATTAAAGTTATTTTATCCCTTAAGTAATTTATTAGTAATCTAATAAAAAAGACAGTTTTATAGAAATCGAAAGCATAATAATTTCAAATATTTCTATTTAAGTAAGTACTTTTTATACAAGTAATATGTAAATAACAAATATTGGAAACGTAGAATTTTCAAATATTTTATTTATGTAAGAAGTTTTCAAAATAATAAGTAAATGAATAATATCTAAAGCATGACATTTTCAAATTATTTTAATTAAGAAAGAAGGTTCTTTGTATTCAAGAACAAGTAAAGGAACAATAATCTTATGAAAAGATAGCATATAAACATCGAGAATATAACATTTTTAAATATTCAATATACACTAGGCAAGCATGTACATTTTTTATACAAATTAATGACTTTTTTGAGTTTGCTTGTTTTAAGAAAGCATTTTTATATCAGGCTTTAACAAAGTGGTTCTTAGTCTCAATAGGTCCTCCAAATGCTCGTCTGTCAACTGTGATCTCATTCAATTCTCGATTTGCCCCAAGTACGAAATGTGGATTCACAACAGTATGTTGAAGAAAAACAGGAAATCATTCATCGTGCATGTTCACGAAGACGAGGATATTCTATTGCGATTTACAAATTTCGACTGAATTTTCTCTCTTGTCAAAAAGAGACTTCAGGATATTATCCTCAGACATTTCAATAAGCTCCATTTGTAACTGTTCAGGAGCCTCTGATGCATTAACTAAGTAAGGTTAAAAAGCAAGTTTCAGAGTGATGTTATGCTTTTCAAAATCATTGAATCTTTTATTGTATTCTTCTATCAATGTGTCTAAAACTGACTCATATTCTTCAAAATATCCATAGATATCTTCATTTTCACTCATTACCTTCGTAAGCTGGGGAAAGTGTTCTTCTGAAAGTTTTGATTGAGCCAAAAGGGATTTGAAATAAAACAGTTTCTTTCTAAATGCCTAAATCTTTTGCCACATATCATAAATACATTTGCTTCTGCCTTGCAATGAAATGCTCAACTAATTTTGTTTTGACATCACATCACATAAAAAGTCAACATCTCTGTAAAAATTTGGATCTGATAAATCACAATAATTGTTGTTTTCTTTGAAAACAACAATACTTTCCCTTGCGACAACAAGCGTACATTTGACTGATATGGCAAATTTACACGAATCACTTTGTCATCCATCATCAGCATGTTTAGAAATTGACGATGCTTTGAGGCATTCACTCGAATATAGTTAACAATGCTTATAACCTTTTGCAAAGCGTCATTTAAAGCTACAGATTTTGCACAGAGATTTTGCTGATGTAAAATACAACGAAAAGAAATCAGTACATTTAGTTCTTGGGTTTCTCTCTTAAGATATTCAATAAATCCTTCATTTTTAGCCATCATAGCTGGGGCAGCATCAGTGCACACACTTACCAAATTAGTAAAATTTAGTCATATTTTATGAAATTGCTCTTTGAAGTTGTTAAAAATATCTATCCCCCGTGTCATTCCATTAAGGGTGCCTAAAGCAAGCAATTCTTCATATAATTTAAAATCATCTGTTATGTCATGAATAAAATACAATAATTGTGCTGAATCAGTGGAATCTGTTGATTCATCCAAAGCTACTGAGTAATATATATTCTCTTTTCTTATTATATTTTTCAATTGTTCTGTTACATTGCAGGCCAATTCATGTTGTCGATCTGTATTAGTCCTTTTTGAAAGAGACACCTCATTATATTTATTAAATTTATCGAGATATATACATCCTACCACTTCTAAAATACATTCCTTTATGAGTTCTGCATCGTTGAATGGCTGATACTTTTTTCCAAGCAAATATGCAAGTTTATAGCTTGCTTCTGTCGTAGCATTTCCTTGATGTAACACAGACTGGAAAAATTGTCTTTGATTCTGTTTTCCATCTTTCAGTTTCTGCAGTGCTATCTTTCGAGGCTCACACTCTAATTTGGTTGATTTATTGTCTTTATGAAGAGCATAGTGTTGCTGTGCATTAAATTTCTTAACTGTTACAATTGCAGTATTACAAAGCAAGCAAGACATTTTGCTTCCAGTATTCACTAAAAAATATCTCAGTTCTTCATTAAAGATCCTGTTTTCTTCTTTCAAAGTTCGTTTTAACTTTTTTGACATAATTATGGGCCAAAAAGAAATGTATTTATTCTGAAAAGCCCTGCAAAAAGGTTAATAATGAATTAGTAAGGCCAGCCGCACACTGACCCAGGCAAAGCAGTCTTAGACAAGACATCGATAAACCTGCATCCACAACCATGTTATAATAATTATAATTATTATTATTATAACAACAACAACAATAGAGATTAGTTATATTTTTTTCTGTGATTAATATTATTATTGATCATTACTTAATTGTTGCAGAAACTAACTATGTCTCACAAAACAAGTCGGTATGAAGTAAGCCACGACAACACAATTACTGAGTAGAGTACGTAGTTATTCGAAGTAGCGCAGACCATAGTGAGGAGTCAGACGAGACAGGAACTCTTTCTGTATCATACGAGAAATCACTCACTCCCACTAGGCTAGTGTAGCTTACACGGAAACATTGACTTTATATAGCAGTTGTTTTAAGTTTAGATTCACTGAATTTAAGAAAAATGCATCCAATCTCTGGGAGCTACATCACTAAACACATAACTTTCCTTTTGTCTGTGTGTGTGTGTGCATAATGATTGTAGACAAAATGTTCAATGTCAAAAAAGAAATATATATCAAAAGGCCATAGAGGGCCGCACCTGATGGTCCAGATGGCCGCAGATTCCCCATCCCTGGTCTAGCCGGTGTTCACACTAACCCCTGAGATGTCAAGTCATAACGAATAGAGATCTTTTGCACTTCTATGAGTTCATGGCACAGTGGCGTTTCCTACCATTACTTTTACAGACTGCTATCCCATAATCTTTCGACGCCATTATAATTGCATTGATTGAGGTGAGGAATTCAGCTTAAACCAGAGTAAGAAAATCTTCTCGCAGTAATAAACAATTAACGATAATGTTTGCGTGTAGGTTGTTGTAATTTTTAAAAAAATGTTCATTTGTATTTTCTTTCGTGCAATTATTCCGCTTTTTTGGTTTAGTCATCTGTGATAAATTATAGATGTTTATTCTTAAAATGAACTACAATATACCTCAACATAACCAAAAATTTAGAATGAATATGATGTCATCAGAGATCCTCCGTCAATTAGTAATAATTGAACAATTCTAATGGGGGAAGTGATTTAGTAGATGCCTACTTTCTGAATATTTTTTTCATACACCAATTAAAGATTTGTTCTGATGTAGATATTCAATGGAGCTTTTGGGACAATGCGTTAGAAAAGAAAGCCTATTTTTGATAAATAAAGCAATAAAATATTGCGCTCTACCCTACACTCATGTTTTAGAATGGAGGTAAAAATCTGTGGCTAAAAGATAGATAATTAGTGTTCATGTTTTTCCGGTAGAGAAGGAGCTTTCCTTTTGAAGAATGTAGAGAGGTCTAATGGCGATAATAAGTTTATAATTATATTAGGCAAGATGTGTGAGTCTCAACTTCACGAAGCTAGTGGTTTTACCCTCTCTCCTTTCTTATGCACCTAGTCGCATGTGGGTATGTATGTTTTCTGCATGATTTACTGCTGATCATATCATGAAAGATGACATTGAATTTGTACAGAAATAAATCACTATTTGAAATGAGTTCCAGATTAAACAGCTCTCTTTAAATAAAGCTATTTCATTTATCTAAACTGCTCCTGAAGCTTCTAAGTTTTAATTAAAGTTGTTTTATATTTATGTAATTAAACAGCTCTGTCATAACACCAGTATAAAAACAATTCCTGTTTGCATGGATAGCACCTGAATCTGGAATCCAACCCGACAAAACACCATACGTAATGTGTCCTAAATTTGCTCAACGATGTAATCTGAGCCCCTGTAGGTAATGTTGGCGAAAAAAACTCATGTATCGCAAATATTCCAGTAATTTTGCTAATGAATTTAAGGAAGACAAAGTGTTTTATGTAGTAGTGAAACTAAGCTTAAATCAAATCCAAGAGAGAATTAGAAGAACATCCAAATTCAAAGTGGTTGGTAGTGTTTATCAAAGGTGATTGATTCATCATTCCTAGATTATACACAAAACGCAAATAACATTTACCTTCTCTTTAAATAAGTGTGAAAATAAATATAAAAAGAACTAGATTTCATTTCAGTCCTAAAGCAGCATAGATAACTTCATCATAATTTACATTGAAGAGCAGTAAAATAACGTTCAAATGGAAAATATCAGATTTATCTTATTTGTTTCATTAAAAAACAATGCATTTTTGTTTCGAGATGTCACGAGATTCTTTTGCGATTCAAAAATGGTTCTTTTATACTTTCTTTATTGGCTTCTTTATCACTTACCACGAGATTTTAGAAATGCATTTGAGTGAAATGCAATTCCTACCTAGTTGCTTATAGATGAATATAGGTTTATATCTTTAGCTTTAAACCCAACTATCTTCCTTCTACGATATGGGCATCCCTTAGGAAGACCAGCGAGTCTCCAAGACGAATCAACAGGTCCTTGAGCACGAAGATGTTGTGTCTGTTGTGTGCATATCTGAGGTTTAGGACGTAATTGCGAAGGATTTTTGGCTATATGTGTGTTTGTTACATCTGATGCATGTTGGTGTTGAGTTAAGTTTTATTCGATCTTTGCATTGTTGAGGTAATGTGGAATGGCCTGAATTTATTTGGGACAGGTAATACTCGTATATGCTTGAGCCATGCATGTCATACACAAGGTAGCCCAGAAGTCATGAAGGAGTGTTAATATTTTTTATTAGAGTAAATTTTTATTTACTTCCACATTTATATGAATAAGAGCCTAAAGTTAAGTATGAAAAAGTACAATATTGAATTGCGAACATATATTGTGAAATTTTAGATAAAAAATTAACTTCTCAATTTTCAGAGATAATCTGGCCATGTCGTTCTCCAGATCTAAATGCTCCAGACTTTTTTCTATGAAACTCTTTTGAGGAAAAAGCTTCTGAGAACAAGCCTCAAACAATTGCAGATATTTAAAATATCATTGAAACATAAATTATATCACTAGAGGGATGAATGTTAAAGGCTGTTATGGAAAACGAATTAAAAGGAGCTGGTTTATGCGAATTGGAAAATGGTCACCATTTAAAACGTTTAATTTTTCAAACGAAAAGAAGTAAATCTCACACTCATTTTCAATAACCTTCTAAAATATAACATTTTTAAAACAGATATTAATCCATTCGTGAGTTATTGGCCACCTTGTATATAATATATTTTGTCTTTACCTGTTTCTGGTCTATTCGATTTCATTCTTTTTTTAATTATCTTAATACACGCATTGTTAAACTTTTGATTACTCTCACTTTTTAATTAAGTCCATGTGGGGGAATCCCACGTGGAATTTCTTGTCTAGCACGGAACTTCCTTGCGCTGTAGAAGGTTCTGTTAGGCTTAAATTGGTAAGCCTAACCCCCCACCCCCTTCCACAAGGGGTAAGCTCGAACCGCGTCCACCATGATTCACCTTTACACGGGTTAAAAAAAACCTAAGCAAGAAGTTTAGTGGAGATTCGAGAGTAGAGCTGTTTCCCACTAACCCCCCTCCCCCCACCCACGGGAAGATCCTCAGACATATATAGTGCTCGTTTCCCATGAGGCAGACACAGAGTTGAGAAGTTTCGCCCGGACCCAAGAAGATTCCCCTAGTTCCAAGTCAGGTGCTAACAACAAAGCGAAGTGACGGCTTAACTATTTGTGTATTTGAATTAGCCCCATCTAGTGAGGTAATTCCATTTAAGTATCGCTACTGAGCGATTTTTCCGACTTCACTCATCAACTCCTGTCGAAGCCCTCCTCGTTCGCCCCTCGTTTTTTGGGTGGCTGAAATACTCTCCCCTAGACCGGACGTTACCGCCCAATCCCTTTTTGAAGAACCGTCATCACTTTAACATCCCGCTCAGAAGCTCCAAGCGGCCTCGCTTCACGTGCGGAAGACATCCGTGAAGCCTTACCCCGACATCTCACCCGGAATCCTCCGTAAGCCAACCCCTCTCCCCTTTCAGTAACCCATTTGAGTTAATTCTTCCTATTTGAATAGTCTCATCCAGTAATACATTAATTTTCAATTTCATAGTCTGATGCCTAACCCTGCAATTCTCCTCCTCATTCACCGATGTAATTTTTCCCATTTATTATCTGATGTAATTTTGCCCAGTAATTCTCTGATGTAATTTTGCCCATTAATTCTCTCATTTTTATGTAAATAAAATTATATTTTTGTATATGCCTCTTTAAGTAACCTTGAGCTTTGCCATGGCCCATATTATACCTGACCTCGTTGCACTCTTATATTGCCCTTCGCCCGTCGAAACTCATGGTGTTGCGTCCCTTTGTCGGTTCGCTTTTAAGTTATTGGTCCCTCTCCCATAAATATAATATAGTATTGATGTAATATAATGCCATACCACGACAGTCCACCTCGGCTCAACCAATTCTGTTTTCATAGTCTTCCCTTCCTCTATCTACTCTGATTGATACTCTGAGGAAACAAACCCTTGCGATTCTTCGGTGACAGCCAGACATCTCTACAATTAACAAAATCGAATCTTGGAATCCTCATTTAAATCAGCTCCTGGTTCAGATCAAATTTCCTTGTTCTTGTAATCTTTTAAAAGAGACATAGTTGCAGTTAGTAATTTTTATTGCTATACTGAAAAGGAGAGTATTAAAGACTCATTCCTGACAATTATTGTCAAATTCAACCTCAGATCGAACACGTTCTTCTTTATCCTTTTACAGTTAATTCCGTTTCAACGTGAAGTCGCTGAATTGAATAAAGTTGTGAGGGAACCACACGTGGACTCTCTTGAGCAGAACGGAACTTCCATGCGCTGCCGAAGGCCCGGTTAGGCCTCAATTGGTAAGCCTACCGCCCCCGTCCCTTCCACAAGTGGTAGCCTCGAACCGTGTACACCACGATTCACTTTTACACGTGCAGAATAGCCTCTTCAAGAAGATTCGAGGCCATTTGAGAGTATAGCTGCTTCCCGCTTACCCCCCCAACCCGGGGAGGGCTTCGGACATAAAGAGCGCTCGACTCCCATGAAGAGACACATAGTTGAGAAGTCTCGCCCGGACCCCAGAAGATTCACCATAGTTCTAAGTCAGGTGCTAACAACAAAGCAAATTGACAGCTGAACTATTTTGTGTATTTGCAATTAGCCCCAGCCAGTGAGTTAATTCCACTTAACGCTCGCCACCGAGTGATTTTCCGGACTTCTCTCATCCACTCCTGTCGAAGCCCTCCTTCGTTCACCCCTGATTTCGGGTTGCCGAAATACTCTCCCCTGGACCAGAAGTTCCCCCCCCCTTGTTTTGGGAGAATCGTCCTCACTTCAAGTTCCCGCTCATAAGTTCCGAGCGGCCTCACCTCACGTGCAGAAGACATCCGTAAGCCAATCCCTCTCCCCCTCGCAGTAACCCAATTGAGTTAATCCCCCCTCCATTTGAATAGTCTCCTCCTGTAATACCTTAAGTTCTAACTTCATAGTCTGATTTATAATTACATTTCCCCCCCATTCGTTTAATGATGTTATTTTGTCTGTTAATTCTCTGAGGTTATTTTACCCATTAATTCTCTCATTATTTTGATGAAAATAAAATTATATTTTTGTTCATGCCTCTTTAAATAACCTTGAGCTTTTCCATTGCCCATTTGTTACCTGACATCGTTGCACTCTCATCTCTCATTTAAGCCCTTCTAAACTAGCGGTGTTCCGCTCCTTCGTCGGTTCACCTGTAAGTTATCGATCCCTTCCCCATAGATATAATATGATATTGATGTAATATAATGTCATACCACGACAAAAGTGAACCTATATTTTATGAATTAATTGGAAGTAAGATACAATATCTATCAGTCCAAAACGCAGTATTATGATTAATAAAATAAAATTCGTTCAACACCCAGTTAAATACAAAGAAAAATGCCCTAAATTTAAAGGAATATTGTTATAAATTGATGCCAATTAGGAAAAAACTATACACGATTGACACAACGGAGTAAGACAAAATTCAATTTTGACCATTCAATGCGGAACGATTCCTTATTGGAAAACATCAGATCCTTTAACGTCCAGATCCTTCTCATTTTAAAGAAATCGAAACAAATTATCTGAATTGGGCTTAGGGGAGGACGAATGAAGTAAACGATTTAGTATCATACATATAAAGTTGGAACGAACCGTAAAACGCTATTTATTAATTAGCCATAACAAATCTATGGAAAAAAACATGTCAACATTCGCGAATATGCAACAGAGATAGTAAACTGTCGGCCACAAAATTGGCGAATGTTGGAGTCTCACTTTATTTAGTAACTACCAACCTTCTTTGTACATGTATTCATAGATCATTTTTCATGAATTTTGGAATATTTCCTCTCACATAAATCAATATGGATAAATATCTATGTTTGATCCACGCTTGACAACGAAGATATTTTCCCCAGAATTTTAATCAAGCTCAACAGGTTTAGAATAAAAAGGTTATTTTTTGTCCTGCTTCCCCTAAACATGAATGAATCTTAAGAAAAATATTGTGATTAATAAAAAATAAGTGAATAAAACAAAGATTTTAGTTAAAATAAACAAGAATATATTATCCTTCGTGAATTCTTTGATGTGTTGTTTTAGAGTCCCTTCCTCTGCTATATAGATACCGAAAGTAGCAAAATATAGACTCCACAGAAATTGAAATGGCTCCTCTGATAATTCAACTAGAGTAAAGAATAAAGTGAGAAACCATTAAAAAATTCAACGCAGTTCAACGAATGAAAAGAAATCCTCCTGGATTGAGTTTCCTTACAATTGCAATTAAAAGAAATAAGTGAAAGGAAAATTGTTAAATAAACGGAGTTTTGTGGTTCTAGGAATAAATGAGCCCAATATTTAGTTGAATTGTAATAGTAATTTTTAAATTTAGTACTTAATGTTTATAAAATCCATCTTTATTAGTTGGACCTGTTAAGGTTGGTTCAGTAAACCTATCTCAGTATGACTTAGTTGATTAATATGCTTGTAAAATTAGTTAAAATCGTGTTTTTTTTTACCAAATTGACATTTATGGAAATTTATTGTTTTATTGAAGATTGTTATTAAATGAATTTTTTCCTTACAGACCAGATGAAATAATATTTATTGTTAATGATCATATTTTTCCGTCTAGAACTTGTGTGAAATTTTAAACCTTTTTTATATTTTGTAAGATAAAATTTTTTTATTCAGGGGGTAAAAATCATATAACGCCACTTGGAAATGTAATTTGGAGACCTGGATAAAATTTGGCCTCGGAGTGTGCCTTATTTGTGTTAAGAAGCTACGACATCGGTCAAAAGGTAAAGAGAAAGTTTTTGATTTGTATATTCCGATGGTATAAAGAGTACAAAAAATTACAGGAACAATTGATATTTTACTCCATGCAAAATTCAGGGATAGAGCCAAAAAGAATCAGAAGGAAAGGAAATTGTTTGCCTTAATCTTCCATCGACAATATGACATCTATCACAGCCATTCTTTTGGGATGAAATTAATAATTTAGTGAGCTTCCTCGGTTTGTCTATTGAAGCTGCACAGCTCCTTTGGTCCAGATAAAAATATAAAATCCCAATAGATTGTGGTTAAAAATAGAAAAAAAACTATCGATCCCTCCCTTCTCATACTTTTCTTAGCTGGAAAGGATAATAACTCATCCCTATCGCAGCGATACGACCAAACGGCATGTTGGACGGCATTCTGCCATTGGATTTGGAGCATTCTGAGCAATTTGAGTACTCTTACTAAACACAAAGCATATGTTTGATTTACTTAGACTTAAATCCTAGTTTTTTTTAATAGTTCAAACTAAATTAATTCAATAAACGTAAAATGAATTTAATGCTCTCGTTTACGTCACCCTCAATTAAGAGTGGGAGATGCGATCTAGTATGGATTATGTTAAAGATCATTAAGTGGAGAAATAGTTCTCTGACTTTTGTTTGTAAATCAATTATTAATTTAATCATTATTTTGTGCAGCAAATGGGCGGGTGATTTACTTTTTTTGTGACTTGGTAATTTTCTATATGACATATATTGGAGAAAGTGAGAGTGTGCAATCGGTTAAGTTTTGAGATATGTTTAGATATGGTTAGATATGTTTAGTCCTCAGACGAGGCAAATGAATTTTTATATATTTTCTCGTTATTTTTCTTTGCCCGTGGACGGGAGATAGTTATACCCCTCGTTTGGTTCTTGGAAGGGTTTACCGCTTTGTTCACCTACCATCCATCCCGAGGTCGAGCAAGTTATTCCTAAGATTTTTGTTTTATTTCTCCTGGCGTCAACTGGTAGCGGCTTAACACTTTTAAGTTTTCCTCTTACTCTCCGTTTACTCTCTTTTTTCCTCTTTTTATGTACTGTTATCAAACAATTTAATCTCAAGGTGGGGCTAGGGGGTCTTTGGTGGGGCTTAAACGGCTCGATAGGGGATAGAATTGAGCCAAGTTTCGATTAATCTACCAAGTCTAACATAAGTGTAGAGAAATGGTTACATTAAGTATCCCGGAGGAGGATATGCACATTAAAGCCGCGAAGCGAGCCCCCATGAGGAGAAGCGAGCCCTCATGAGGAGAAGCGTGGGAATGGTAGCTGGCAAATAAAGTAACTGCCTACCCTGTTTGATCTCCCTACCGCTTTGGGAAGTTGGAGCTAACATCTGTTTTATGGCGACCACATAAGGTCCTTAAACGATGCTCTAACGATCCAATTACCTACGAGACCCATAAACCCGTGATTAGGTAACAAAAAAAGCGGTGCTAGTCAAAAGGCACGCCAAGGAGTGTGGCGGTTGAGAGTCTCTGTAATTAGCAGGCAGACTTGGGCACCACAGTGCCAACCTCTGCACTTCTCGCACTCACCAGATGCGAACTCACCATTCGCGTTCCCCTCCCTGTGGCCTGGTCACTTCCCTCTTAGATGGGGTGGTGATCTGCCTATAAATAAGCCCCGAAAAGAAAGAGAGGAGATTAGAAGTCGATACGAAAGTAGAAGGATCAGTTCGTGAAGATCGATCCTTCAGCCAGACAAGAAGATTATAATTCGAAAGGAGAGAAGAAGGTTCAGTTAGTAAAGATCGATCCTTCAGCCATACAAGACTATTTTCATAAGAAACGATAGGATCAGATTGAGAAAATCGATTCCCCTTTCCCGGGCCGAATTAACAGAAATATTTATATCTGTGCCATACCGAAGAATCCTTTACAAACATAGAAGAAGTCTGCCTGAAAAAAAGTAAACCTGCTCACACTCGAGTGACTCTCACATCTCAAGCTCCGTAAGAGTGAGAGGAGAAGAACCCAGCCCCAACGAGGTTCCTTTCTTTAATTACGGTAAAAATCTCACCGAATACCCCAAAAGCTAGGAAAACACTCGACGTTGAAGAATCAGACACCAAGAGGCGTAAAGATCATTACCAAGAGGACTCTTGGAGCGAAGAGCAACGTAATTCTCGCCGTCTTCTTAATTTAACCAGAGGCAAGTGTGCAATAAGAAGTTACATCGTCGCATCTCTCTCCCGCCATACCACTTCGACATAATTCAATCATCGGCCACAACAACACGCCAAAGCGAGAGATAAGCCCTCTAGCGACATCTGGCAATCCCTAATCCCTCCTGTCATGTAAGTTAGAAAGAACATTTATATAAATATTGCGATAGTAGGAGTTTAGTATGTCTCACGTTTTAAGGGGAGTAGAAACCATTGTTCGTGAACCTCCGTCATATTGGCTAGTAGATGAGAGTACTTTAATTTTATGTTTATTGCTAATCAAATAGGGTCGCGATTAAAATACTAATCGGCAATTGGGGTGTTTACTTGTAGCCTATTTGTTTATTTTTGTCATCGCAGTCGTTGCGATAGGCCTAGATGCCAACCGGAATAGTCGAGTTTAGCATTGAGACAAGGATAGAAAGGTGATAATTGTTTGTTTGTCATAGTTAAGTGTTACATTCAAAATATATGTTTATTTTGGGATAATTTCTGTGTTTACTCTTATCCTTACGTGTTGAAGTAGCTCTTCCTTAAGAACAAAACAACCGAATTAACACTCTTAGATCAAAGCCTACTTTATCAAAGAAGTACCTCACGTACCACAAAGCATACCGCGACAAAAGTGGTGTCAAGAGTGGAGGGATAAAAAATGGGCATCCTTCTACAATAAGGTTCGGTAGTTTCTGGTTGATTGGAGAAAAGCTTGGCGGTAATTTCATCGAATATTTGTCGACTTTTAATGAGTTATTTTGTTGAACGAAAGTGAAGGATTGGAGATACATGCTGAGCACGACGGCTTTTATCGACACTACCTAGGGTTCAGCTCGCCTGGCTGTGTCTGAGATTAAGGACTAAAGTTAAAGGGTTGGTAAAGACAGTCGAGGAATTAAAGATTGAAAGTGTAATGTTAAGACTTGAGCTAAGTCTGAATTGGAATAAGTTATGAATATTTGCAATACATCGAAATATAAGCCTTGAGTTGGGTTAAGACAAACATTTCCCTAAGTTTCAAGTTTAGTAGACTAAGCTGTATAAAAACTAACCCAATTTCGATTATTTCTATCTATAGAATAATGAAAAACACGAAAAACATTGCATCATTATTTATGGGATTACCTTATGCAAATGCGAACATACAAACTTGAGGTTAAATTATACATAATTTTCGTAAATTAAACTTTATAATCCTTACAGTTTAATATGAGACAATAAAATTGTCGATCTGAAATTAATAACTTCTAAGAAGTACAGAATCCACTTCTCCGCGATAATTGTACATTTTCAATGCGAGATTGGGTACGGAGTCTACAGGGAACGAGATTTTAATAAACAAGCGAGAAAGGCGCTTGATGAAGATATACAAAGTCGTCGGGGAGAGATTAATGTGTTAGATTTGCTTATATTGCAGCAAGATTGAAGAGCAAATACAAAAAGACAATGTTTGCAAGAAGGCAGCATCATAATGAATTGTAGATAAAGTATTAGGAATGCAATACATCTTTGAATAATCAGATGCCATATGTGACAAGGGGAAGCCTGTTTGACATGTCAGTCTCCGATTTAATTAGAGATAGTAATTGACTAAAAAATTACGTGAATGAAAAATTTCTTAGGATTGTATGCGAAAAGTGCATCCCCATAAGTTTGGAAGAGTGATTATTAGCAGAGGATAGTGCTTGTTAGCAGAGGATAGTCTATTAATGAGCAAATGGACGGTATAGAATTTTATAGGAGCAAGTACTTTAGAAAAACTTATAAATTTCTGGAAATCTTTTCAACATGAGTTTATAAGCGTTTAGTTCTCATTTATGAAATATTGATCCCTCTACATGTTTAATCAGTCTATCTAATAACTCTAATGTGGATGGTAGGTGCTAGATTGTATTTACTTGCTCTCCTTTCCCGAGAACTTGAAGAAATGTCTCCGGCTTAATTGGTATATGAAACGTCTAAATATCTCCATTTCGGATACTTATCGCCTCTCTAATCCAAAAGTTTCTAAAACTTTAGCGGGAAAATTACATCTTTGTATATCACTTTTTAATTTGATTGAAAAATAAGATTTTCCATCTCTCAATCATTTCAAGTTAATATTGGAAACGAAACTAGATTGAGTTAATGGTAGTAACTTCAAATATTTCTAGCAGCTAAAATCTCTATGACCAAATATGTAGATCTGCAAGATGTAGAAAAACTGCGAGACTGATCTTGCTTATTCAGACCTGGAGAAGTACTTATATCATTTTATTCGAAATGTGAAGATGTAGATCAGTTTGGAATATATGAAAATTATTGGGATTAATTTCAAAGAATTAGGTCCTCAGCTCTGTTTCTAATTAGGAAAATCTTTTAGGTTGATATCTATGAATTTTGAAATATAGAATGTGAACTATTATTTTCATTCAATAAGGTTGTCTTTACTTTTGAATTGTCTTTAAATCACCTACACTCAATTACCTATATAAACGAATGGTAAATACCAAGCAAATACTCTTAGTCTAATAACTTATTTTTAAATCTCAATTCTGCCACGTAAATCCAACCCCTGAGGATAGTAGCTCCTTGATCCTAAAATCAACCCAAATCACACCACTTCAATCTGTTGACGAGCAAATCTCTATTAATCCTTTGATCTAAATGATATTTTAGTGACATTTCCAAAATAGATTTTCTACCAATAAGAGAAAATTACCTATTCATTTTGATTCCTTGTTTCTACTGCAAGGCTTAATGCAGCCAATTAATTACTCTCTTTGAGAACAAAACGAATAATTTATGAAAAGGGACGGAGAGATAATTCGCTCACGACTTGGATTCATGTTTACTATTAATCTCCTCCTTTTTGTCTCTCTCCCCTAAAAGGGGTGGATGGTTTAACGGGAGTGATGTCCCTATTACAACTAAACACTGGAGGACCGGCACGCCCTCCAGACCCCATTGGCATATGCAAAATTAGGGCTCTAACTCGGGTCGTCTTTTGTACCACTTCGAAATCTCCTACTCTGAGTTCCACGGCTGGATAACCCATAAAGGGGGCAAAGAGGGCGTTAAATTTCCTGAAGTCTCAATGGAATATTTTATTTCCCTCACATTCCATTTAAAAAGGCAAAAGAAGTCCTCGAATTTAGGAAATAATTCCAGGCGCAGAATAAATTCATACAAAGCTCTACAAATGCAACTCACCTTAGACGCGAAATAAAGGAACAAAATCTTCTGAATTAACAACTAATGATGATTATAGAGTTCCGTACTATAAAATAATAAGAATATTTGAGCACCATTTAAAAATAATATTTTCATCCTTCGAAAAGTTAGTATTCTTTCAACTATGAACTCGTTACAAATTGGAGTGATTCGCTTCAAATCACGTGAGGAAGGTTTAAAATGCCTGAATGGAAAATAAAACGACTATTTTTACATAATCCTTCTTCGCAATTAATTATTAATGTTTATTCTAGGTTGAAAGAAACTGTCTGATCTAATTAATGTGGAAGAAATGGGTGTAAAGATGTAGATGTTCCACAAAACTTTTCATTTTTGTACTTATAATAATGGTCTGGGCAATGTGGCATCTGTTAAGAGAACATTTATGGCAACAAATAAAATCTAAGCTGTCAAAAGGCTAAAAATGGAAAAGGGAAATAGCGATTTGGGCGTTCATATCAAATGGAAAAAATGTGGTCCGGGAAAATTCAGTGAGGAATTTTTCTAAAAGGAAGATCGAGTAATATTTACTTTTAATTATGGTTGTTGGTATTTCTTGTATTTACTTGAAAATTTCTATTTCCAAAAGCAAAAATAAAACATTAGCAAATTTTGTTTTAACTATTATGCAAATACTATTAAAGAATCATTCACTGAATTCAGTTTATGTCCTAAAGATACAATTTCTCGATCAATTGCTTTATATTGAGAAATTCGTATCAACTTTTGTGATTTTTAGGTGTTTGTATTTTACATGTTAATTATTTCAGGATAACTTTGGTGATTTCATTCTAGTTGAATAAATAAATTAAGCTAAGTAGGCCTAGAATAGTTTAACTTCAACTAATTAACATAGAAAATAGAAACACCGAAAAATCATAATAGAGGAGCTACTCATAAAAGTCGAGCAATCCATATTTTCAAGATTTCTTTAAATTTGAGGAAATTCATTTATTAAAAAGGGAAAATTCTCTGTCATCTGGATCAAGAGGTTATTTTTCTTACAAAATTGACGGAGCCATGGTTTCTCCGTTTTTAAAGGGGGAGTATAATGAAAGTGTCATGTTAGAAGAAAAGGAAGTGCGAGGAAGATTCAGAGTAGGAGTGGATTATTTCGTCGTGCTCCAATGACCGGAGGGTGTGCTTTTGTTCCATGATTGCCCCTTTTAATCCTCAATGATAAGTCCCCTTTGCGGAAAAAGTTAAATAAAGAGAAAAATTTTGGAAGAATCATAATCGGCCTAAGAGCAACATAATGTGTTGACTGGTAGATCTTACATTGCCTTGAGCTTTCTGCTACGTTTTCAACATAAGAATTATGAGGCATATTTTTTTAAAGAGCATTTTGTGAGCAGTTCAACTCATATTTTGCACAGATATTACCTAAATTGCTTTGATATAATAGATACATTGCGCACCTCCCCCTCATGGAGCCTGTAAACCACGTTTTAAATTATAATATATGCATTTTATAGGGGCTCTTGGTCCTCCTCTATCATTTTTAGTGAGTGTCTACATCTCATTATTTATTTATGAGGTATATATATGTTCATATTTCTTGTGGCTGAAGACGATTCATTTGTACACAGCTGATCTGCAATCAAAGAACTTTGAACAAGTTTAATTCCTTCCTTTATGTTTTATCTTAAATATGACAGTTCGATGGTTGACATCGTGAGATAGTTATAGAGAGTAATAGAGTTAATTGGACATGGATGTAGATGACAGGATAATAATTCGAATGAATGACTGAAGTAACATCTAGAGATAAATGATGTGAGAAAGGTGTCAAAATTAAAGGAAATTAGCAAGATCATAAATTAATATTTTCTTATAGAATCGTCATATAACTGCTGACTTGACCAAGCGGCGAAAAAGGCAAGTGTAATTAGTGCACTTTGCTCCTAATTACATAGGTAAACAAAATTAAAAAAGTTTCACACTTCTTGAATGAATTGATGTGAACCTAAGGTAAATAAACTAGCTGAATGCAAATATTACACTAGTTTTTCTCTATTCTGTATGGCTTTTGAGAACCACACCAGTTTATTTTGCGCCATTCATAGTCTTTCTGATTTTCATGCATTTTTTTATTCAATCTCTGACTCTTCTTCCCTACTGTGTTGCTTAACATACATCTTATTCTCGTTTAATACTTCATAAATATTGATTACGGTGCTCTTTCTTGTTGCAGGTATATTGTAGTAATTGTAACACTCGCAATCAAGCTAAGCCTTCTTTGACTTTGGAAAGTGATCTCAGTGGAGCGTAGTAAATGTAAGAACGAACCAGAAAACTTCTCCTCCATATCTGGTTTGTTTACATCAAAATATCTAAAAAAATCGAACTCTAAAAACGTTCGAATCGAGTAGAGGAATTATTTCAAAGTCCACTGGGAGATCGAGACAAGCACAGGGCCCCTCGTGAAGCTTGCCAGCCATGTGTCAATCATTTGAATGAATAAGCGCAGACCAAACGTGTTTATGCCTTGCCATTAGTCATACCATTGGTTTGTCGAGAACCAAAAGGCACACCAATGACTGTTACTTCTGCCTATGCAACACCAAGACCTATTCAATAAAGACGCGAGGACGAATCAAGTATCACAACCTGTCCACAATTCAACCAGTGCCACACAGTGATGAGCTACAGATTCAAACTCCACTGGTTACACAAATCCAAATGATGAAAGGGGTGAATCTGAGGTCGCAATCCAAGCTGGTGGTCAATACGCTTATGACTCTAAAATCACGGAAGCACAACTGCTCAATTTAAAAGATATAGATGACCTAATTAGTGATTTTGCTCTACCAAAACAAAAAAACATGGACATGTCAGCGACCGACCACGGAGAAATATTAGATCAACAAATTGCACAGCTAGAGGAGTCAGGTTACCAAGGCTGCTTAACCTCCTACATGTTAGGTGAGTACTGCTGAACGCTGAGGCGTGAAACTAATGATAAAGCAAAGTGCAGAAACATTCTTTGATTGAAATATCATCAAATTTGATTGGGATAGATGTCAAATATACTAAATTTCTTAATTATGAGAAATTCATGTCCAAAATGAATGATTTTATACAACTGAAGGTTTATTTTTGCCACTTGTAAAGATTAAAACTTTAATAAACACAACATTGACAATGATAAGTAAATCTATAAAAATTTATGTGGTGGAGAAAAATTGATGTCGGATTCAGAATCAGCGCTATTTAATTAGTCAATAAAATGTCAAATCATTTCAGAACCAAAATCAGTATTGACAAGTGATTTTTTTTTCCTTTTCTTAAATTGATGGCCCATTTCCACCTTCTAGATCAATTTCTTGTCCAAATTTTCTCGACAGGATATTATTGCAAAGGTCCTACTAATGTTTTCCTGAAATAATTGAAAGTTTTGAAGGTCGTAAGGTCATAAATCAGAATAAGTGAGCGCACGCAAACTTGCTCAACAAACCTTGTTTAAGTACAAATAAGTACATGTAGGTAAAAATACATATATTAAAACTATAGAGGATTTCCATGTAATTCTTCTCTTTTCCCTGCCCGATCACAAATCCCATTAAGATACCCAATTTGGCTAGATCCGACTTTGAAACCTTAAAGTTACGAGTGACTTAGCAAATACCCACACTCTTTTGCGAGTATGATAACGTAAGGACAATATTTATTAAACTTTACCTAGACGTTCGCAAACAAGCTGATGAGGTAATTGGTTCAATAGTTCCAAGTAAGTTAAGTGCACACCCAAGAGAGTTGTGCCCCCAAACTTTCGCTAAATATTCAAGAAGAGAAATAAAGCCGAATGCAAAAAAATAAAGCGTAGCGTCAAAAAACTTGTATGATACGCAAAAAGAAATTTTGAAGCCCTCCTAGCCAGAGATTGAAAAGAGAATACCCAAACCATGGAATAATATGTAAAAAAACTAAATTCCCCAAAAGACAAAATGGTCGTGATAAAAAAATAGTTGACAGTAAACCAGAAATCCAGAGTAATTTTTAGAATACTTAACGATCATTTTGCCTCAATTTTTATCCAAACACGAAGTCTGTTAATTAACCTTCATT
Source organism: Ceratothoa steindachneri (assembly GCA_963969495.1). Taxonomy (NCBI): domain Eukaryota; kingdom Metazoa; phylum Arthropoda; class Malacostraca; order Isopoda; family Cymothoidae; genus Ceratothoa; species Ceratothoa steindachneri. Next base: position 39,179,984 of record OZ018322.1, on the reverse strand, counting down.
GAGATGATATTGCAGTAGAATTTTGAAAATTTTTAATTAATTAATTATAAAGGTGGTACTCATAACGTACCACAACCCAAATTTATAAAATAATATTTTATTCAATCTCCTCAAAAAAACAAAACGAAATAGCTTTTTTCAATTTGCTTTTAACTTCATTTAATCTATTAACTTTGCTTGAATCATTTAATCTATATTCATTTTTTTATGATTATTTGTAAGTAATATTTTATTTACGAAAATCTTGAAAACATCTTTTATTTTTTTTCCTAGGCAGAAGGCTGTCCTACGAACACAGCATTGCCAATCTGTTCTTACTTGTGTTTCTTTCGTGGTGCATAAACTAAATCTTCTTGTTCCTCTTTGCGATTGAGGAGCAGATTCTTTCTTCCTAATTTCAAGTGGTACCTGAGTCCTATGCTTCCTTATTTTGAATGATGGACCTTTTTTCTTCGTTTTGAGACATAAGTTGGTGAAACGAGTCCATCTACAATTTCCAATCGAAATTTTTTCATATTCACCTTTTCAGGTATGTCGTAGGTTAACCCTGTACACCTTACAGAAGATTAATATAGATGTCGGAGGTTAACTCTACACGCATTACAGCAGTTTAATATAGATGTCGGGAAATAGGGTAAAGTTAACCTTTTATGCTTTCCTAGTGCGTGATATGGTTATAATAAAGCAGAGTGAAAATGAACTGAAAATAGGTTGGCTAATAGTCGACTATCTTGGAGTTTCGGGATAACAGAAAAATGGGTACAAAAATAATTTTACTAATATGCAAATCAATATTATTTTACAGGGTTAAAGGGAGTTTTAGAATGAGTTATACACATACTAGATTTACACGGGTCTCCACAGATAAGGGTGGGGGGAGACGTGGTAAGGACAGTCACCGTACAAACAAACGGACAATATTGACCGAAGGACGCTAGAACGACTTTGAGCATAAACTAAGCCGGTGATGAGGCTTACACGGGATTGGAGAGGGGGGCAGAGAGAGCACTAGCACAGGAGAGTTGCCCGTTGCTGTTACCTCGAAGATTTGGTTCGAGGGAGTAATCCTTGTCTTGGTGAAAAGTTCAAAGAATAGTCTTTAGATAATGACTATTACGGGGGTGAACTTAAATCTTGCTTTCGAGTAACACGAATCGAGATTGAGCGCGCTGAGTCCGAGGAGCGGGGTTAGTGGGTCGAGGTAGACTCATGTGAATTAACGAGAATACCGGGAGCTTGAGAGATTCTGAAAGAATTGTGCCAGTCAAACGGCACGCGAATAGCGGGTACCAACGGTGGCGGACAGAGGGTACTCTTTCCAACTCTGGCGCCGGGTCGAATTGGTTGAATAGGGTTTCCCCCCATCCGTCTAAAGGGAAAGGTTATAGGGTCAGACGCATCAGTAGACAAGAATAGATTAGGCTTTAAAGCGCGAGCGCGAGAAGGTTCTTAAACTGGCGAGGCGAACTTTGCCTGACTTTGGATGAGACCATCTGGGCTCTCACACTTGTCGCAGCTTTCTGTGATTGCCACATTTCAGGTCATCGGGGCGTCTTACGGCATCTCATAATTTCGCACCTCCAATAGCACAAACAAAAAGGCTCGCTCTGGTGTCTGTTATCTCTCTCCCTATTAAAGGGTGAGGTTAGGCGTATGTTCCTCTCTCTCTCTCTCTCTCTCTCTCTCTCTCTGATCTCTGACACTCATCCATCCCCAGATGGAACTTCAGCGGAAGAAGTAATTTCGGAGAATGATTAGTGGGGGAGGAATATAACTTAAAGTCGCATGGCAATAACGTATAAAGTTGAGAGTACCTAGGACACATTTTAAAAATGGAGCCAAAAATACAAAATAGTTGAGCTATTGTGTGGCGGTGGGTTTACGGGAGGTTATACCATACACATGCACAAAGTTATACAATGCCACGTCATGGTTACCAAGGATATTTTCCTGTATGATACCATTAAATGGGCCTCACTGGCACGAGGTTGTTATCGTATGATTATATAAAAAAAATAAAGTTAAAGATATAAAAGGAATTCAGTGTACACATATAAACCAAAAAACACACACAAATATATATATATATATATATATATATATATATATATATATATATATATATATATAAAGGATACGCGTTTTCTTATTATATGGTTAAATATACAAATTTATTTCATGAACAAAATTAATACATAGATTAAAAAAAGGAATTAACTCGTAATTAGTTTGGAGAAAGATCTAACGGGTTCCTACTAAAACTATCAGCCATACAGTTATCGGTCCCTTTTAAGTACAAACTACGGAATTGGAATTAATCGAAGAACAAACTCCAACAAATCAAGCGACCGTTATTGTTCTTGACGTTACGTAGGTTTGATAGGGCTTTGTGGTCCATTTCCAATACAAATTCTTGGCCTAATAAATACATTTTAATGTACAAATTCCCAAAATGATAGCGAGTCCTCTTTCTCAATTACTGCGTATTTTTCTCAAGCGCGACGAATTTTATGCTTGCATAGGCGATAAAGAAGCTTTTGCCATTGTTCTCATATTAGAAGAGGACACATCCTATACCGTCATTACTCCTGTCTGAGTGAAGGCCAAACAGTTTGTCCGAGTTAGGGAAGCTGGGGATAGGGGCGGATGCCAACTTCTCTTTGGGTTAGTTGAAGCTGCGAGTAGGACGCGGCGTCCACTCGAGACACTTAGTGGCTTGCTTCTTTAATACCTCGCAGAAGGGGGCGGAAACAGAGGCATAGTTGGATATGAAGCGACGATAGGACGATGCAGAGCCTAAGAAGGATCGCAGCTGCTTTTGATTAGTGGGCAACGATATGTCTACGATTGCCCGGATCTTTTCTTGCTGGGGGGCTAATCGAGTATTCCCGATATGGAAGACGAGGTAATCGATAGTGCCAAAAGCGAAGTGGCACTTGCTGGGGCCAATTGTCAAGTTGTATTGCCGGAGTCGATACAGAAGGGCATAAAGGGTGGTTAAGTGTTGATCCCAATCTTCGGTGGCCACGTAAACATTATCGAAATAAAAGGTGATGTTGGGTAAGCCTTTTAAATTCCTCCTCATCATTCGGTTATAATTGCTACAAGCCGTTACTAGACCTACATGGAACCTCTGGAACTGCATAAGGCCCTTCTAGGTATGGAAAGCAGTAAATATCTTCACTTCCGCCCTCAAGGGGATTTAGTATTAGTTAGGCCTTAAATAAATCCAGCATAGAGATGAACTTGGCCTTCTCAAATAGGTCAACGTTCTGAACTATGGTGGTGATTGGTTCGGCATCGAATACGGTAACCGAATTTAGCTTTCTAAAATCAATGCACATTCGATAAGAACCATCGGCCTTCTTTACCCTGACAACCGGGGAACAGTAGCTAAATTCCGAAGGTTCAATGATCTGCAACCTTAGAAGTTTATCCACTTCATTATTAAATGCTTCCCGGAGGTGTATAGGCAGTTGTGTGGAATGGATGGCTTCCAGGGTGGTTGGCTGTATATTGTGCTCAAAGTGGGTAGCACAACCGCGGATCTCGGTGATGACGCCATCAAAATTCCTCAGGAGCGCTTGCAGTTGATCCTTTTGAACATATGGTAACTGGTCGCATATCTTAATTTTCTCAGGCAGGGATCCTGCTCCACGCAGGCAACTTTGATTATGCAAAAGGGGTCCAGGGGGTAGCTAGATTACATGGGGGATTCTTTGTCCATTGCAACTATTTGGTTGATGCTCACACGCCGGTGGTAACGGTGGAGCATATTAACATAGAAAAACTTTCTTCCCAAGGGGGATTCAATAAGATAAACGACGCGGCCACGCTTCTCGACTATGTTGTAGGGGCCCTTTCACTGGCTCAACAATTTTTTGTTGTTCCTGGAGAGGAGAAGCAAAACTTATTCCCTGGGGTTAAATTTCCTTTCTTGGACTTACAATCGAAGTATGTCTTATACTTGTCAAAATTGACGTCGGGGTTCTGTAACGCAATCTCGACGCACTTTTTAAGCCTCTTTCTTAAATCCAGTAGGTACGAATAAGAAGTCTGGATATTTTTTCCAATTTCTGATTAGAATAAAGTTCCTTTAGGATACTCAGGGGGCTTCTGACGTTTTTACTATATAAAAGTTCAAATGGGGCGAAACCTAAAGTACGATGGGTATTTCACGGTAGGCAAAGAGGACTACCGGAATTTATAATGTACAAAAAATCAAATGAGAAAAAATATGTTTTTACCCACTATAGACGTCACATCACGTAATGCCTATTAGCCAATAGCATCTAAACATTCAAGGTCACAGAAGGCGTCTCCTCTAATGCCTTGGGTCGATAGACGCGGGAACATAGAGTTTTATTGTGCGTTAAACCTTCATAGCGCCAGGTTCGTAGTTAAGTGTTTTTCAAAATAACAATTGTTTGCAAAAATATATAACTGTAAGTGAAATAATAACTTCCTTTTTTATACTTTTAGTTCCCTAAACTATCGTGATTCTTTTATCTATTCATATATCTCTTATAGTTACATATATTCTTGTATTCGTGGATTTACACCATTTCTTTGTTCTTTTTTTCAACAGACACCTCACCTGGAAGCGCATATTCTCAGCCTTTGGATCTCTTGTACCCGCACCATGTAATTTAGCATCTGGGGTGCCGATAGGGATGCTGATTCTTTTTTTATTGGTCCTTTATTTGTTCGAAACTTTACTCCGAATGCGAATTTCATACATCCGAGTGTGTCTTGCGGAACGTGGAGTCGCCAAATGCTTTCGCTGCATCCGCAGCCGAGCTCACGGTGCCTATGCCGCCGAGGCACCCTAGTCCTAACCTAACATGTTTGGGCTTAGGGCTATGAAAATTCTTCGAGAGTTCCGTGTACGTCTTGGGATGTTGGTGCATCTGGTTCTGCCTAGGGCACCACTCTGGAGGGTACCACTTTTGAATATTTCTCACCAAACAAAGTTCCACAGCACCGAGTATTGCATTTGGCCTTTTTGGAGCACACTTTCTGTCACGCTGGATCTGTGCCAGTGTAAAGGATGGCTCCAAATAACAATAGGAAGTCTGTTTGCCCACCGTATCTTTTCTGTTTGAAGTCAGCGGGGCTCTGCTATGATCTGCGTTTGTCTTCACATTTTAGCTGGAGGTAATACACTGCTCGCTACTGGAGATAAGGCATCTTGCTCGTTCCGGAGTCCTGATTGTGATCTATAGGGACTCAAAAAGTGCATTGAGTACTATTCGGGCATTGGAATATCAATACCCCATAGTCTGCGGTATTCGTCACTCCATGGTTGACGTGAGTCGGCTGGATGTCGAGATTATCTTCTGCTTTGTTCCTGGACATGTGAGAATTGCGCGGAATGAGCGCAAGAATGAGGGTGCTAAAGAGTCAACGAGGATTTCTATACATAGAAGTAATCAAGGCAGCGCTCCGGGATGCTTGACTAACAAGATGGGAGGGGAGCGAGGGGAACTTAAAGTTGAGTGCCCTTACGCCGCGACTGTTCACATGGACCTACTCCCCAATCCAGTGACGGCTTCAATTCACTTTCTGTCGTCTTAGAATTAGATACATTCTGGCGACGCACCGCCATTGATGGAGCAATAGCTCACAACTTATTGTGACCAACGAGTTGTACGGTATGGGTGATCTTCGCGCACATTTCATCTCCGCAAATCAGTACGAGCGGGGTCGCTACAGCTTGTTCCTTCTACTCGGTTGATTTGCATAGAATTATGGATTATCTGACTTTTTCGACGCTGGCTGATCCATTTTATTTGAATTCCTTTGTTGTAGGTCACATATTTCCGCTCCGGGACAAAGTAAAAGCCTCCCCGGTAACCAGAGTGTAGTTCTTTCTTGTTTTTTTTTGCGTTTGTTTTTGTATCTACGAGTATGTTATTTAATTTTTGAATTTCTATTTTTTTTTTAATCTAGCCTACTATTAGGCCATGGGTTGATTACGGTAACTTTTTCCCTAGTAGGCAGTTTACAGATTGGCTCCTAAAATAAACCATCTCACGTTTTCCCTTTATTAAGATAATTTTTAAGCATCTTCGTGACATGTTGATATGCATTGTGAGAGGTGTTCAACGAATCCTTGTGTCTTCTCATAATACGTCATTTATTCAGCGACATCTACTGAAATTCATTAGTTTTTTCAAATTCTTGCGCAACTACGTAGAAAATTAGCACTACCAACTGCTACATTTTTAAGCTAGTTCTACATTTGCACTATCTCTATTTTTACATTGAATACCTCTTCCCTGTTCTCAAGCATTCACACATACTCTTTCCCCAATTGCTAACAGAAATAACAAAAATTAACTATGATTCTCCTGTCTTTTTTATCTTCAACACGTATTCTCTCAAGTAACAAGAGTTTCACCTTACCACTCCACTCATCCAATTAAAGTTTGCTGATGTCTAACATCAAATACATAACTCACCGTAAACTCCGTCAGTTCAAATTTTATTGCCGGGCAGAAAGCCTCAAACATTCACTCTCCTAAATTCCCTCGTATCCAATACAATTTCCTTTATTTGTCCGTTCTCAGTTTTATTTTACTTAAAAAGGGTTTTATATGATTAATTCATATTTACTAAAAGTTTTCAACCCTTTATTCTCATAATTATTTTTACAATTCTCTTCTCCTCCAATTTTCTAGTTGAAGGACAAAGACAGGAATTACGTGATCGTCCATGTTTCAAAGAAAGAATCAAAGGAATTGTAACAATGGGGATGAAGAGAGATAGAAGAAATAGAGAACTCATCGTAGGCAAAGAAAGATTAAAGGAAGTTCTTGGATAAAATTTGATCAAATAATTAGTTAGAGTGCCTTTCATCTTTATGCAACTTGTTATTTGCTATTATATAGTATATTTAGTTCAGGAAAAAACTAGTTCAAAGATTAGATTAAATTAATACCTAATTAAACTTCAAAGGTTCTAAATTTGTGTTGACTTCGGATTTTCCTCAAAATTTTTAGATTTATTGAAAGATTCTTTATCGGATGTTTTATACTATTTAAAGGACAGATTTACCACTAAAATGTCTGGAGTAAACGAGCCTTCATTACCATCAGTCTCCTACGACTTAGCACCCTAGCATACATAGTATAGAAAGAAAAGGTCTTCATATTGTTAGAGAATAGTGCAGTTTTGTGGAAAGATTTAGACCAAAAACCCTGATGAATGAGGAGCATCGTTTGAAATGGTTAGTTTAAAGATATTTCGTTGTGAGAAGTGATGTTCAAGTCGAGAAGTGAGAATACTATAACTTAGGAGTAGATAATAGTTTTAAGACGGAAATATTTTTTCAATATTTCCCACAGTAGTTAAAATGTTTTTGTATAATTTTCTTCACGATGAAGTTTGAAGGAAGAGGGCCATCGATTTCTTTTTCGTCTAGGTTTATTAATATTAACTTCCATTAAATTATATCCATTTATATATTTCCATAAATTATCTGCATTATATACCTTTCATATATTTCGCCAAACAAACAAGGAGAGATGGTAGGGGGGCATTAAAGCGAAGTTAAAGAAACCAAAGGAGTAGGGATGAGCATATAGCAGTAGGCAAAACATTTTTCAATCCACGAGAAATGAAGTAGAGACATAAGAGTAAACAATAAGGTAGATAAAATTAAGAAAAACAACCTTTGAGTGGAAAAAACAAGAACGTAACGCTTTGATACTTCATTATCGAAAAGGAATAAATGGGTGAAGAGCTCGAAAAGATCTCACAATTTTCTCGTTTTGTGTTAAACTTTCAAACTCAGATTCGTATAAAAAGCTTCTGGAAATTTCTCTTTTTAGAGAAATGGATGATAGCCCAGTGTTATTGCTGGCGCTCCTGAAGAGGGGTAAGGAACTCCAGAAGACTTTTCTAGCGGATTAAGGAATTCTTACTATTACCCTTACCTAACAGCATATATATATATATATATATATATATATATATATATATATATATATTCGAGCAAATTTGACTAATTTTTAAACTCTTTTTTTTCAGAAAAAATATTGATATATCGGTAAACAATCAAAGGCGTTGGGGACCATACGGAGTATAGATTTAGTCCAGTAAAGGTCAGCTGACATCGAGATCTGGAAGCCATCTGGATATTGAAAGAAATGTTATCTGTATCATGAATTTTGCGGCAGGTATAAAAATGCCGACCTATGACTGATGTTTAATGATCTGAAAAGATTGTAAATGTTCTAAGACGTGATATGGACAGCTGCGACGGAGACTATGAAGCCATGGCCCACATAAAGCGACACAATAGCCTTGCTCACTGCATCCGCACGCCCAAATTCTTTTAGCCACTGAGACAAGGTGACGGAAGACCAAAGTAAGGGAATCTAGGCTTTGTCGATAGAGATAAGTGTTGGGGTTGCCACAAGAAAGCTGGTCCTGAATGAGGACCTTCGTTATGAATCATACAGAAAGTGCAAGGGACTTTCTTTGACAGCCAAGGCCAGGTAAAAATGCTCGACGAAGTCAAAATGTTCCCAAGTAGGCTAAAGTATCATGTTAAGTAGAGGACAAGCTTTTTCTTCACAGACGAAAATAACTTCTTCCAGGAAGACCTCCACAACATCCAGAACAAGAGGTGGCTTCATTACAATTCTTGCGACATTTTACGTATCATGAAGACCAAGTTCCTCTAAACTGTGATTTTTTTTTTTTGGGGGGGGGGGTTGCCTTCCCTGCTTTTGATGTCATGCTGCCCCACATTTTTGAGCAGGGTTTTGAACTCAATTTAGACGACTATGGGGAAATGCTTAAAACTGCGGTCAGATTGTCACTGCTGCTGTAAAGCCATAACCTATGAAAGAATAAGGACTAGTTTTCGTAGAGTTTTTACGACTTTATCACTGCAACTTTCTATGAATTACTCTGTGTGATGTGCGGTTGAGAAAGAGACCCACCGATCTATCTGAAATACCTAGAACAAACTATTGGTCAAGATAAAAGAGGTCGTCGAAGATCTTCTTTGGTCGCCAAAGATTTTACCTACGGTACATTGAGAAGGTTAGTTTACCAATAGCTACTACTATGTATAATTTAGTGCGACAAATTTTCACTTGCTTTAGGCATTTACACAACGAACTAGTTTTAACCTTCATTTATAACAAGCTGCAAAATCTGCTTAGCACAAAACTATAAAACTAAACAAAGAAGATTAGGAAGGAAATGACACACATGACGCAACTTAGCCTAGACCCATATCTTAATTCGTTTTAGACGTTAACATTCAATGTTAACCAATTCAGAAGTAAGTCAGGCAGTGCGGCCGAAGATAGTACTATGTATTTAAACTCTACTGTTTGTTTGGTAAATATCCATTTTTGTTTTATCAAATCAAATAAAAAATGTTACCTTTTAATTAAGTTACTTCCCCATGTTCAAAAATATATGAGACATTAAGCACTCGTCGTTATAAAAATGCAAGGTTGCATTATTTTCTTATTAAATATCAAACACTGGCGTTGATTGATCCTAAGGATGTTTAGCCGAACAGTCCAGAACCTCTCAGAAAGTATAGCTTGAGCCAGTTTTTCACCAAAGATCACTCAAGGAGTATATACGAGGGGCGGTCAATAAGTTTTGCGAATCGGTAGGGCAAAACAGAGGAAGGGGGATGGCTGTTCGCGGCGGTATTAGGACAAGTTATGACAAGTCAGGACCTACAGCCGCACGCTCCTGCCTCGTCTATTTGAGAAGCAGTAGCTAATCGCAGATCGTCACTCACAAATTTTTAACAATGGAGAAGGTTGAGCACCGCGCAGTGATCAAATATTTGACCAAGGAAGGCAAGAATGCAAAAGAGATCCATGAAGGCATGGTTGCAGTGTACACCGACACTGCACCTTCCTATGCAACGATTGCTCTCTGGAATAGGGAGTTCCGCCATGGTCGTGAGTCCCTTGAAGATGACGCCCGTCAGACGTGACCAACGAGAACAATGTGGCCCGTGTGGAGAGGCTGATCCTCGAAAATCGACGGGTGAAGGTCGAAGAAATCGAGCGAGAACTTGGAATATCACATGGAAGTGCTATAAACATCATCCAGGGTCCCTAGAAACCTCACGAAAACTCACGCCCGATGATCGACTTCAACGTAGTCAAAGTTCGGAGGGGCTGCTGCTCCTGTACAACCAAGACCAGGCGGGATTCGAATCACGCATAGTGACAGGTCGTGAAATGTGGGTCCATCACTGGGATCTCGAGACCAGGGAAGATCATGGCCACCATCTTCTGGGATTCTGAGGGAGTGTCGATGGTGGACTATGCGCCTCTTGAAAAGACCATCATAGGCCAATATTACGCCGAGGAACTGGATGGGTTGAAGAAGTGTATCCGTCAGAAGCGGCGCGGCAAGTTGAAACGCGGTGTCCTGCTCTTCCACGACAATGAATCTGTTCACAAGTCCAGAGTTGCACAAGCTGCCCTGCGCGAGTGCGGATTCAAGGGGCTCAACCATCTCGCCTACAGTCCAGATCTGGCCTCTAGCGACTACTTTTTATTCCGCCAGCTCAAGGCTGCACTGTGTGGACGCCGGTTTGAGAACGATGGAGATGTCCAGCTCGCCGTCCAGGAATGGATATAACAGCAGTCGGGAGATTTCTGGTTGTTGAGAATTCGAAGCCTCAGAGACAAGTGGCGCAAGTGCATTGAAGTCGAAGGTAGTTATATTGAAAAATAATAAAATTATTTTCCTCATATCTCGTTTCCTTATATCCGAATTGCAAAACTTATTGACCGCTGCTCGTATGTCGGTTACTATTGGCGTGACTAATTAACTGCAGTGCAATAATTTAAAAAAAATTAGAGATTTCGAAAGGGACGCAATTATGTACGTCTTTCTAATATTCATTAATTCATTAGTTGATTAAACACTAGAATATTTAGTTAAGTAAAATTTTGATGACGACTCTATTTATTTTTAGAAAAACGGATTAGAAATTTTGATATAAAGTAATCTTTATAATTTTGTCACTTACAGCAACAGTACAAGAAAAGGCTAACCGTGGCATATTTATGTATTTAATCTTACTGTCAAAGGTCCAGGTTATTTACAATTACTTACAGTAGAAAACGCAGCAACATTTAAACTTAAAAATAAAGCAAATTATAACCCATTTTACAGCAATATTTTTCAGGAAAGGAGTATAAATCATTTGAATCTCCAATCTCCCGGAATATTTGCTTTTCTCTTTCCCCTCATGACAGTTTCACTTCTTTAACTAGGGTAACATGATTAGTGGAGATGCGGCGAAAATCAATCGCCTGCTTTAAATTACTTTTAAGATGAAGATTTCAAAGACAACCTACCGAAACAATTACTTATCTTTGCATTCGGACTTATCCACGATTGGATCCTTTAAATAAATTACCCCTTGTAACATTGATTTGACCTTCATATCTCGAAAAATGGCCGATTTATCACCTCCAGCCCCTATGTAGTGCCACCTAGTAGTTAACTTATATCATATTTAAACTCAGTTACCTCAATTACCTTTGCTAGCATTGGCTTTAGATGACTACATTAAGCCAGCGACTCGTTGATGAGAGAAGATGAACACAACAAAAGATTTGCATGACACATTAACCTGCTTGGTTCGCCGCAGTTAACTATCATATAAAAATTGTCATCACTTTCAAAAATTGGATAAAAGGTCATCAGGCTGCTGGTGCATAATGACATTTGCTACTTTTAATACAAGGTAAAGAAGGTACAATTTCAGTCCAAGGCAATGCAAGAAAAGCGATTCAACCACAGAAGGAAGCTAATCAACAAATTGAGACTCCTGTTGGAGCCAGACATGATGTGGTTCTCTTTGACCTGAAAATAATTCTTGTACGATCAGAAAATCAACTTCAGAATAACAGGTGGCTTGCTGTCGCTCACAAGGTCGTGCCCAGAATCATGCAAAGGAAATTTACAGGGACTATTACGGTATTCGGTCTCGTCAATAGTGAATGTGAAGTCATGCCACCCCACTTCTTCCTATAGGGGCTCAAGCTTAACACCCACGGCTACATCCATATCCTGAGCGAGGATATGAGGGCATGGATTGACGCAATAGCTTCAAGGAGGCTTTACGTGTATCAGTAAGAATATAAGACCTGCCACACCAGCCGGAATGCCTAAGCTTTGTTGTCGGAAAACGTCTTCGATCACGCAGCACCTGACATTTGGCCTCCCAACTCATTTGATTGCGACCAAATCGATTTCTTTATGTGGCGCATGGTGGGACGAGAACCCAACAGGGCAAGCTGATAAACGGAAAACAAACTGAGGGCCAGCATTAGCCAGGTTTTCAAGGGACTAAAAAAAATATATATTAAAGAAGGCATGTACCCAGTTCCTAGGTTGCCTCAAAGCTGTCATCGAGGCTACGGGTGGATTCATTGACTGTGATCGACAAAACATGTCATGAAGTCAAAAAGAAGAAAATTTGAAGAATATATCTAAAAAATAAATTACTATTTTCTTTTTTGGGGAGACAGTTATCTGCACCTTGTATGTCTATTTTCTATACAAAATAGTTAATCCTTGCTTACATTTTATCAGTTCCTATCATTTTAACTTATTTGAGTACAAAATTTAAAACGATATTACTTCTGCATATTTTTTCATAATTGATTTATGGTCTTGGAAGTATTCTTGGTGGGAGTAGGTCAAAAATTCTAGTTTACGTGTGATAGACTCCATATGTAGTGTTGATAAGATATTGATTGAAGTTACATGATAAACCATAGTGACAGAAAGAGTCTCTATCTCTAATGTGATACTGCACTATCTTTGGAGATAGAAAGGAAAGTATCCTGGAATAAAATATAATCCTTTCTTTATAATTCTCTATCATCAATATTGACTTGTAATTTGACTAATTAATGCTTTATTAAGAAATTTTTAATGACAAAGATGAAAATAAGAAAGATAGAAAAATTAAAAAAGCAATTATCTGTTATCTTGCCTGACAGAACTTGAGTTTTTTTTTAATAAGTATGAGGTATTATTGTATTATAATGAATATTTTTCTTTATATAGTGAAATTAACTTTAGATGCAAAGCTTATAAACTACCATCCAGTCTTTCTATTTCCTATTACCTGTTTCGCCCTAAAAGTAAACCTAATTAAGGGTCAGTGCACTCACAATATTAAGGCCGTCTTCTCTTTAGTATTTCAACTTCCAGAAGAGCGCAAAACCGGAACCAGCGCGAAACACTCTCGACACTGAATATCAGAGCTGTGATAAACCGGATACAAACCCTGACCTCATAACACTGGGGAACAAGTATTTTATTGAATGATATCTGACACTAGATTGTAAGCAATTTTCGTGCGCTGAAAACAATTTCACCTTAGTTTGGATCTATCAGGTCCTGATTCTTGTAAACAGCCCATGCGCCATTTTCCAGTTTTTTCAAAGTTACGCCTAAAAATGAAGTCATTCGTTAACATTTATTTCCAATTTTCATGAATGCATGCAGTTCAAACTATTGTAAAATTACATTATAACGATAGAAATGATTTACAATAAAACAAAACAAAGAGATATGAAACTTTCACTCTGGTAGAAAATTTCTTTTATAGGACTTTTTAGAGTATTTGGTTGTTGATGGCCGGTCTCTTTTCAAGAAACAGAAATAATCAGCCATCATGTAGCAATTCCAGCGTCCTTGCTAACGTTCGTCCATAATTTTAATATCTCGGTGGAGTCTCTCCCCTTCGTCGTCACTTACAGCACCTAAATTAATTGGAAATTGGTTACGATAACTATTCCAAAAATGCATTTTTATGTTCATATTGCAACCTAGCTCTTTGTAGTCCCTTAAAAGTTTTATTATGACTTCTTTGTAGTTATCTGCCGTATAATTTCCATAAAAGCTTTTCATCAAGTACACGAATGAGAAGCAGTCATTTCTTTCGCGTTCATTCATTACATTAGGAAAACTTCTATCATTAATTAAAGTTCTTATTTGTGCACCGTCGAAAATTCCAGCTTTGATTTTTTCATAACTTAAACTTGGGAATTTTGAAATTATGTATTGGAAACACTCGCCGTCTGTATCTAAGGCTTTTACATATTGTTTCATGAGACCAAGTTTAATAATAATAATAGTAATAATAATAATAATAATAAATTTCCTATAATGCACTCTCCAAGGCCAGAGGCCTTCACAGAGTGCACGTTTGGCTCTGAGTAGTCAATCCTGAACAGATGCGTTTTCAGGAGTCGCTTGAAAGTGGTAAGTGAAGCAGCAATTCTAATTTTGGATGGAAGAGCATTCCAAAGCTTGGGAGCACAGACTGAGAAGGAGCGGTCACCTATTGAGCTGAGGGGCGAGCGAGGGTTATTCAGGAGAGGAGCATGAGATGACCGAATGGCTCGAGGGGTGAGACAGTGGGAAAGGGCAGAGGAAAGGCAGGTTGGGGCCTTTTAATGATAGACCTTGAAAGTGAAGAGAAGAATCTTGAAATGAGAACGATATCTGACAGGTAACCAATGTACATAGTTCCTGAAACAGGGGCTTAGAATGGGAGAAGCGAGAGCGACGGAGGAGTAGTTGAGCAGCGTAGTTCTGGACTAGCTGAAGTGGACTTAGAGAGGAAGATGGTAGATTTACAAGAAGAGAGTTACAGTAATCAAGGCGGGATGTAAGGAAGGCGTGGACAGCAGTCTCAAAACTTTGGCGATCGAAGTGAGAACGAATGCGGGAGAAGTTACGGAGGAAACAAAGGGAAGATTTACTAATATTGTGGATGTGGGGCTTGAAGGAGAGATTCTCATCAAACACAACGCCCAGATTTCTAACAGAGTCAGAGAAAGCGACAGAGTTTCCACCCAAAGGGAGGCAAGGAAAGAGGGATTTAACTTTGTCTACTAGAGCGGGAGTACCAACCAGAAGAACTTCAGTTTTAGAGTGGTTAAGTTTGAGGAAGTTAGCCGATAGCCAGTCCAAGATAGAAGAATAGGCAGTTAGGAGGTCACAGATTGAGTGGGCAATGGTCGAGGGGGAGGAGTAAATAAAGATTTGAGTGGCATCGGCATAGAAGTGGAAGGATACACCAAGGGATCTAAGAGGGAATAAGTAGATACGAAAGAGGAGAGGGCGGAGGACAGAGCCTTGAGGGACACCAAAGCGAATGGTATTCGGGTCAGAGGAGACATCGTTAATCACTACAGATTGGATGCGAGACGAAAGGTAAGAGCGGAACCAGTCGAGAGCAGCGCCAGAAATGCCAAGGAAAGAGTGGAGGCGATCAAGCAAGACGGAATGGTCAATAGTATTAGAGGCAAAGGAGAGGTTAAGTAGAATGAGGATGGAGGCACAACCCTGGTCAGCAGCTCTACATAAGCAATCAGTAACATTGAGTAGAGCGGTTCCGGTAGAGTGCCCAGCTTTAAAACCTGATTTGGGAAGTCTCATCAATATTGCAGGCAACGATGTGGGAATTAATGCGCGAAACGAATACTCTCTCAAAGACCTTAGAGAGGAAAGGAAGTTGCGAGATCGAGCGATAGCTAGCTGGGTCGGAAGGGGTAAGCTTCGGCTTTCTAAGGATCGGACGGATTTGGGCACATTTGAAGGAAGAAGGGACAACACCAGTAGCGAGAGGAGGTATTGAACAGGTGGAGGAGCAATGGGAGTAGGACAGGCAATATTTTGATTGATAGCTTAGGGGTGAACGAGTCACAAGGGGAGCCAGATATTTTAGAGCGCGAGAGTAAGGCAGACAACTCAGAAGCGGTGACGGCCGGAGATACGTTGAGAGTCAGGGGGGGAGGGATCAGGGAGAATGTGAAAGGCCTAGTCATGCAGTGGTGGGAGGAAGGCACGAAGGTTGATGACCTTATCAGCGAGGAATTTCGAGATGATGGTGGGGCTGATGGTGGTAGGGACTTGGTGTGACGAGGTAAGAGAAGAGAGCAGGCAGAAAACGGCACGGGAGTCATTCTTATTGTCAGCTAGCAATTTACGCGAATGGGCTTCACGAGCAGATTTCAGTTTAGCCAAATAGAGATGTTGCAAGACAGTAAGTGGGCGAAAGAGCAGTTGTATCTTGCCCACGGGAGCGAGCTTTACGAAGAGCTCTTTCATGGGCACGTAAAGACTGTCTCGAGCGTAGGAGTTACAGCGAGTACCATGGGGCGTGGTGACGGCGAAAGGACGAAGGAGTAATAATGGGGGAGTGGGCATTAAGGCAAGTTAGGAGGGAATGATCCAAGGATGAGTGGATTTGGTCAGAGGAGGCGAGAGCGTCGGGAGGGGGTAAATTAGAGGCAACATCATTAAGGAGAGATTGGATGTCAAAGGAGGCTAGCCGTTGATAAGGTTTTGGGATCAGAAGGGCAGAGAAGTGGGGGTTGAGACGTTGAAGTTAATAAGGTAATGGTCAGCAATATCATTAGACAGGATAGAAGTGGTCAAGTTGGAAATTTGACAGTCGGAAATTACATAGTCTAAAATGTTACCATAGGAGTGTGTTGGGGAAGAAACGTGTTGAGTAAGGGAGAAGAGGTCAAGGATCTCAAGGAAGTCAGGTAGATTAGGGTTAGTGACTGGCAGGTTGAATTCCTCCATGATGAGAAGATGACCCGATGGGGGAGAGACTAGCGAGAAGGTTACTAAAGTCTTTAAGAAAAAGATCAAGGGAGTAGGTGGTGGTGGGGGGGGGGGCGGTAGATCACAATAGTTGTTAGAGAGGGAACAGAATTAGAGACAGAGATAAGGGCCTCGAAAGAAAGAAGAGGGGGGATGGAGGAGTATTCAGAGAGGGAGAGGCCCTATGAATGAGAGTAACCCCTTCTTCACATTTGTTCCGGCGGTTATGGGAGTAGACGTAGCCTTTAGGGGTCGCTAGCAGGGGTCACTGAGACCAAGGAGATGGTGAATGAACTCCACTTTATTAGCGATGCTTCTAACATTGAGTAGAGACGCATTATAAACTGAGAGTGGGGATGTTAAAGGGGGGAGTGAGGAAGACGGGTGGAAGGGGGAGCTCGGGGTAGACAGTTCAATAAAATGTAACTTTTTTAAGACCGAAGATAAACGGAATCCCCTTTTTATAGGAGGAGTTTGATTTCGAGCGATTCCTAGTGCATTAATTCTAGAGCCAATCGAGGGAGATCCCTTATACCATCTATTGAGAGAAAGAAGTGTGGCTTTGTCCATCATTAAGGGAGGAGAAATATGAGTAGGAGAAAATGGATAAAAATTTCATATGGAAACAATAACAAAATAAAATTAGGGAAGCAACAGCGAAAATAAAAATGAGCAGGGAAGAATATGATGTGAAGAAAAAAAAGGGATCCCAGAAAAGCAACAAATTTAATAAAAACAACTAAAAACAAAAAAAAATACCAAGAATGGCGAAGTACAAAGCACGTGTCAAGGCAAATATAAAGCAGCGCAAAAATTAGGGGAGGGAAAAGAAATGAGGTCGAGACATTAGTCGGAATGAAACAAGTGACCGCGTGGGTCAGAAAACAGAATAATCTAGAAGAATTTAGGCTGGGGGGAAAGGTGAGGCAGAAAGAGCAAGGCGAAGAAAAGGTCGATAAGAACAGAGAAGAGTAAATAATTGGGATAAAGAAGTAAAAAGAGCACGGAAGAAAATAATACGAAGAAAAACACTACCAAGAATAGCAAAGTACAAAGCACCTGATAAGGCACATTAGAAAATAATGGAATTATAGACTGAAACTAAAACACAGAGGCAGGCAGAAAAAATGAGTGAATAATAAGAAAAGTAATGAAAATGGCCACAAGGAGAAACAAAAAAACAACAAAAAAAGGATTACTCATAAACGCGTAGCTACAGAAAACCGTAGGACAGGCACTAATAATTCAGGAACTAATAATCCCATTACACAGACGAGGCTATGGCAGCACCAAAAACGGTTAACAAACTGAACAGCGAGACAAAGCAACAAACAAACACCGAAACGAAGTGTAAAGTCCGCTTTTTAGTTGATAGTTTAATGTGCAGAGTAGGAAATATGATTTTATCTCTGCTCACCAAAGGAGGATTAATTAAAAAAAATTTCTCCGACACTAAGTGATGTTCATGCTGGCCAGATCTGTTTGGAATAATGTTCTTCCTTAGCTCTGTTGTCCAATAAGCAAAGGAAACAGGGATATTTAGTATATCCTGTTTGTTGCCCTTGCAGAAAATTGACCATTTATAAGTTAACACATAGGATCCACTCGTGCTCCCTATATATGATAAGTTTTAAAACAGTTTTTATATGCTCATACTTTTCTTTGTTGAGTGCCCAATTGGTATCGAGCTGAATAGATTGCCATTATGCAGCAACACATACTTAAGGCTTCTTTTGCAACTGTGTAAAAACAAACGCCAATCACTTTAATTGTAAGACTGAACCTCCATCTCCTTTAACAAACCTGGTATGTCGCATCAATATACTAAACTATGCTCTGTCCTAAAATATTTTATAAGTTTTTTTCTCTTTTTGTGTAAAATGACATGTATGTGTTTGAACTAAGCATATTTTTCTGTTTAAGTCTTGAAGCTAAATTTTCCGCAGCCTCTTTTGGTAAATTTAGATCCCTTACAAGATCATTCAACTCGGCCTGGCTAAACCTTGGCTGATCACTTTCACTTACAACTACGCTTGGATTGAATTCCGTGTCTGACTCCTCAAAGTGCATAACAATATTTTCAGAAACATCTTCAACTAATTCCTGAGGTGGCAGACTCTTAAATTTTGGAATGGGAATTTCGTATTGCGGTGTCGGAATTTGGGTACTCGATACAATGTTTATTTTTATTAGTGAAGCCCGAAGTCTTGACAAAGCAGAAGTAGCAATTACACTTAGGTAATTTACAGCACCTAAATTACTAAGTTACGTAATTGTATGAATTCATAAACTTACCATCGGAGCTCTAAAAGATATTTTTGACACCGAACCCTTCGTCTAATGTCGCAATCTTTTAAAGCGTCCAGTGGAGGCTTTATGTGGAGCCCATGATTTATCTTGATCCCCCAGTTTTATGCTAAAATAAGCTAAGTGAGCTCTTTTCACAATTCTGTTAAATCTTCTCATTGATGTGGAAATGTAAAATTTCCACATATGTAACAAAATGAATCAGGAGAGTTTTTGCATAATATGAATTTACTAATGCTTGAGGACATATTACTTGATTGTTTTTTCAATTTGTAAAGATATTTCAATTCCTTATTTTCAAAATCTGAAATATAAAATTAAACATTAGTTTAAATAGGCATTAATTGATAATTATAATTATAATTTGCAACTGCAAAATTACTTAGCAAGTATAGAGAAAATATCCTTTTCACGAATATGATGAAAGAGCAAGTGTGTTAAACAAAATCAGGACCTGGTAGAGCAAAACCAAGTAAAAGTTCCTGTTCAGCGCACCCAAATTACTGTCAAATCTAAGTCAATAAACAAAAAGTTGAAATTTGTTCCCCAGTGTAACTATTCGTTCCTGTCCAAACAATTTTACGCCCCTTTATTTTTTTACTTTCTTTTGCGAACTAGATAATGAGAAAGTAACTGACTAGCAGGAAACTTGATCCTATTTAAGAAACACTATTGATTAAGGCTAAAGTATTTTTTATAATACCGAGATCACTCTCCCAAATTTTGTTTACTCTGATTTTGACTGATTTCTGTGAAAAAAAAAGGATTACAGTAATTTCTCATTAATTTTTTTAAACAGAAACATTTACAATTTCAACGAAGTATTTCAATCAGTTTGGAGCAAATCTCCTTAGGATCATTATACATTAATTTGTTGAGCCTTAAATGAGATCAAGTACTCCATAGTACGATTGTTCGTAATCATGTAATTACTTAATACTCGAAGCCGTTTCCTCAGACTTCAAACCGTTAACATTAAACGACACCCTATTTAAAGGTCTCTCTTCAATTTGCTTCAAAACACCCTCCATTTGCAACTTCAAAACGGCACAAATGTTAAGCAAAAGCGACAGGAAAGTCAAAGGAATCTCCATCTGCATCTATAATTCCACTTTAACCCATTTTAAATAAAAATTTAAACTCCTAATTTCCCGCTTTCAACCATTCTATTCGCGCCATGCTCTAAGTAACGAACACATTCGTGTACACTTGAAAACTATACATTTACGAGTGTAAGGTACAATACGACATACATGACTGAAAATATGATTCTCTCATTTTCATTTTTATTGTATATATTTATATATGATATATTTTTTTATATAATTATTTTATAGTTCACATTTGATGCTCTAATATCAATAGTATAGATAGTATAGAATATTTACAG
This sequence comes from Ceratothoa steindachneri, assembly GCA_963969495.1. Taxonomy (NCBI): domain Eukaryota; kingdom Metazoa; phylum Arthropoda; class Malacostraca; order Isopoda; family Cymothoidae; genus Ceratothoa; species Ceratothoa steindachneri. Next base: position 39,159,643 of record OZ018322.1, on the reverse strand, counting down.
AATTACTCATCAGCAAAAAAAAAAATCCACTCCATGCCATTATTTCTAGTGGCACTTGGTTATCGAATTCTAATGACAATGGGAACGGGGAGGTCTCTCGTATACACGGTATAGAGTGTATGGCTGAGACACTCTCACTGCGGGAGCACTTCATTTCGGTTGAAGGCATCGCCGGTCTAGTTATTGAAAGAAATTCTTGATTTGCTTTCTTTAGGAAAACAGGCGAGGATTCAGGTGAGGTTTGATTCTAGCTAGAGTTCAGGTATTTTCCAGCTTTAGTACTGGGAACCATACCTTGTCGAAAGGCTCGGCAACTTAGCGAAGTGCTGTATCCACTCTGGTGCCCCTTGCTATTTCGATTGCAAGCGTTAGGGTGGGGCGTGCCCATGCTGTCTCGGTGCTTCGATGTTGTCTGCATACCTCTATATTCCAAGAAATTTGTATGCCTTTCATTACGAAGTTTTTCGAGTGGCTTTCCAATATAATCCAAAGGTGAGATCGGTCGGTAGCTTTCGATGTGTCCTTTGGGTTTTTAGAGTTTTGTAGGAATATCATTCTCGCTGTCTTCAATGCGGTTGTAAAGAGTCCTGTGCTTAGTCATGCATTAAAGATATTAAGTAATGATGATTGTATATTGTCGGGGCGTTTGTTATGGGGTGCTTAGTTATTCCAGTAATATCTAGGCTTCTTTACTTAAACGATGACATGACTGTTTTAAGTTCTTGTAGAGTGAAAAGACTTCATTCCTTCCTTTGCTCGTGCCTTTCATCTACCCGCAATTAAGGTGAGAGTTCGGGCTCCCCTGTTGCTAGCTCTATTACTCGTTGTTTGAAAGCTTCCTTGTAGCTCTAGATTTCCTGGAGGGTAAGGGAGAAGCTCTTGGACCAGTGATTATGGGAAAGATCTTTCATCTCTGCGTGATTGTCTATCGTAGTCTCTCTTTCTTTTAAATACATTTTCTCTTTTGGTGCGGAACCTTTTTTAATTTTATATATTGATTACATAACCTTCTGGTGGTCTCTCTCGATGTCTATTTTTTCGATTAGATTGTTCCAGATTGTGTGTGTATTTCTTCTTATCATTTCGTTTACTTGTGTTTGTAGATTCCTCAGTCTCTGTTGTTTCCGTATTGACGCATTTCCTCAAAATTTGTATAGATATCTTGCGTTTTTGACTTGATATCTTCGGTCCACGAAGGAGGGGGGGATTGTTCTAGAATTTTTTTTTGAGTATTCCTTTAATATGATTCAATAATTAGGTTTGAGAGGTTTCGTAGGTAGGAATATGTTTCTTCTATGGGGTTATCTTCAAGGAAAGCGATGTTATACTCAGCAAGATGGTATTTGGATGCGTCCCAGTTGGTCCTGGATAGTGGTTTTATGGGTATTTCAATTGGGATGGCCAAGGTAGAGATTTTTTTGACAAACCCGTTGTGACCAGATAATATTGCGAAGCTGGGTGAGAAGTGGGGGTTGAAAGCGAAGCTCGGGTTTGTCAGAATGATGTCCGGAGTGGTGAACGACCTCTCAGATACGACCGTTGGGAAGTCTGCTCCATCATACCATGTTTGGGAAGGGTTTGTTTCTATTATTGTGTAGTTTGGGATTACATGTCTTTCCTGTAGATTAATCTCGTGGGCGGTTATTATTATGATGTCTGTGTCTATTTTGGTTGCGATATTGCTGAATATGAGTCTCTTGGTAAAGTGGGCTTTGATCCATCTTACTATTTAGATGACTTTCCTTTTTGTTCCTGTCAGATATGAAAGGTAACCATATCTGAACTCATCGTTTCTTCATGACTTATTCAGTGTGTAGCTTGATTCAAGAGTTTGCTGAGATTTCAATGAGTCCGTGTTTAAGGGCAATGTTTATCTGTTTCATCGTTTTCCGAGCCATAAGCTTATTTGAATTTTCCTTTGGTCAGTCGTTCGACTATATCATTTTGTTTAGCATTTGATGGTAGTGGGGAAGAGTATGATCCGTAAATTTTTATAGTACATTTCTATATATTGTTCTTAGCCATTTCTCTTCCATTTTTCTAGCTTTTGTTGAAGTAATTTCATATGTTTTCTGACTTTAATTTCTTTGTCACCGATCATGGTTTCGCTGCCGATTTGCTCTTCTTTTGATTAGGTTGGTTTTATGTTATAGGATCATGAAAATACGGTAGGTTCTCGGGGAACGGCATGGGTTTAAGTACATTTCTGTTCAGCATCTTGTTGAGTTCCTCCACGTAAGATCCAGTTTTGGCTATATTAAGGAGTGTGCGTATAAAATGCATAATATGAGCTCCGGTTTCATGATACCTTTGATATTTACTATTGTCTTTTGATCCTCTTTCGGTTTTATTGCAGTTGCTGCTGCCTATGTGGTATTCTTTATTCTTTGTTTATCTTCGATCAAGTTTTTCTTTTTGTTTTTAATTATTTCCTTTTTATTTCTGAAGTTTGCGCACTATTTTCACTCCTCCCACATGTGATCCTTGATTGACCATTCAGAAAATATTTTTTCTTGGTATGTACTTTCCCTTGTTGTGTGGTTGTCGAGCGCATTGCACTTGAAGCAGACCTGGAGAGAGATGAAGGTTTACTTCTCTATCTCTCCTTGTTCCGTAGTTTTCAAGCAATTTGTTTCTTTAAAAATGGCCTTAAATAAGCAGCCATGTTTTTTTCTGAAGTATTATTTGAACGTAACCAATCTCTTCAATTGGCCCATATTTGGCTCTTTTTAATTTTCTTTTTTATTTCACCCGAGGATTGCTCCCCGTTCCAAGGGTCGAGGTGCCTAGAGAAGAACGATCTCTTGGGTTTTACAACAGGGGGTGTCGGGCAGCCAATACAATTTTTTAGTTTTTTGCAGCACTCTCGCTGAGTAGGAGGTCAAGCTCTGATTTTAGTGTAGTAGAGAGCAATGTAGCCATTGTAATGGTCTTTCAGTCTTAGTACTATAATTTCTTTAAACACATATCAATTCTTGCTCTGTATCTGAACCCCTGATGAGCATCTATGCGAACCTTAAGAAGGCGATGCGTCAACCAATGTACGTTCACAAGGAACATTTGGGACAAGTTCATTTATATTCTACTGCAAAACGAATGATTTCAGGTGTGGGGTTTTCTACAGTGAACAAGGAGACAATTTTTAGAGTTTAAAAAGATTGGAGTAATATTTTAAATGTGTAAAATTCTGTTATCCGAGCTCATTCCAATTTAGGTAAAATCCCTATAGATTATAATCAATTATAAATATTTGCTTCTTTTTAGCAATCTTTAGATTAGTTCATGTATACATATATTTAGTCATATGCATGCAGATATATATGTATATTTGTTCTTGATTTTCCCTTTTATTCTTTGTTTTTAATTTACGTTTTTCCGGAGTATGTTTATCTATATATCGTACGACATCCTCCTGCGATTGCCTTTATCTGCTGTGAAATCCTTGTTGTTAATATCTTTGTTGGAGTTCGAGGTCAGGTAGTCTTATATCTTGAAGTATCCTATCAAGGACGTACGAGAAGGTTTTTATCCATATCGCTTTTGCCCTGTCATGTAGAGTCACGTTGAGTGGTTCAATTTATACGAGATTGTGCAGCATTCCAAATGGGATACAGTCCTAGCAAATCACATTCAAGATTAGTCGTAGTGCCTGGTTCTGTATGAATTGTGCCTTATTTATTTGGGACTTGCTGGCCAGATGAAGGGGAATGACAGGGTATAACAAAATCGGTCTAACCATTGCCATGTAAAGTTTTCTTTTGTTTCTGGGAGAGAGTGTCTTGAAACGAGACAGGTATCGTTAGTTCCTTTTGGCCTGCATGACTTTTTTGTTGATGTCTCATCTATATCCTCTTGCTGTGATTTTGAGTCTAAGGGCACGACCGTCCCGAGATTGTAGGTAGTGTTCTCTTTGTACGAATATGTCAGCAGTTTTTCCCCACCCGATGGGAAGTACTTTAAACCTTTTCGCATTTGTGCGTATTTTATTCCTCTTTTCATATCTGTTGAGCTCATTTATTTCACCAGCCGTCCTGTTTGCTATATCTACCGGGTTAGGGTAATTGCTGGTGATCACCTGCATTATGTCGTCTCCTAGCTGGACGTAGTAGAGGTATTTGTGGACTGGGGGAGAGGGTAGGCCACCGGTATATATAGTGTACAACGTTGGGCTCAAGCAACCCCTTTGAGGTACGCCAGCTCTTATGGAATGGGGTTGCCTCTCGAGGCGTTGATATTTATGATTGTTTCTCGGTCTTCCATATAGTCATAGAGGAGTTGGATAATATTTACCTCGATTCTCAAATCACATATTTTCCTCTTCAGGCCAGGAGTCCATAGCTTATCGAACGCTAAGGAAACATCTCTGAGTACGACTTCCATTCATTTTTTTTCTGCTTTTGCGATAGCATTATATTTAGTAACCAATGCAAGGGCTGTTTCCGTGCCTAGGTATCTACGCAAACCATGTTGTTGTGCAATGTACTGGTCTCTTGCGTCCAGATGTCCCTTAGTCTGTCAATGAGTAGTTTCTCAAATAGTTTCCTTAAAAATTCTAATGGAGATATCGGCCTGTAGCAATTAATTTCTGATTTGGGCTTTCCTGGTTTCAGTAGAAAGATCATTTTTTCCCTTTCTAACTGGTCTGGAAAATACCCAACGTTCAGACATGCATTAAAGAGATTCATTAGTGCCTTGTTGATGTTCACAGGAGCGTTTATCAGGCGCGCTTTAGTAATGCCAGACATACCTGGGATCTTCCGTGAGTAAACGGTCTTGCTTCTTCCCTTCCCTGCTGAGTGCCTTCTACGTAGTGGAAGGGCGTTAATGCCAGTCCTGAACATCTCGATTTGTCAAAACGCCCTTTTCATAATCCGTATCGAAATCGTCATTCTCTTCTTCCGTCATGTTAATTTTCCTTTCCCAATGTTCTCTGAATTGTTGTTCTATTGCTCCGTCATTCGTAATTTATCTCCCGTCGGATAGAGATGGTAATGCCGGTCTTGGTGAAAAGAGTTCTACTTAAACTCTTTATCTGGCTCCAGAACTTTTAGGGGTCGTCTTCTGTATCCATTTTTTTATAATATCATCCAAGAGCATTATTGTTTTTTCACTAATCAGGTGTCTTAGCTCCAAACAAAGGTTCAGGAGTTCCTGATATCTATGTGCCGTATTTCTGAATGAGTTTATCTCCAATATTAGTGCCTCCAATCTATTTTCTCTCTGTATAATATTCCCGTCGCAATGGGTACCGGGAGAGTCTTGTATTCCACCTTGGGTATGGCCAGTCTGTTCGCCTCCTTTATTTTGAACAATAGGTTCTCAAAATGTCTATCTTGGTCTTCAAGTCTGGATCCGTCCAGCTTTCCTACTCGATAGTCTTGGAAGATTTCTTTATAGGCGTCCCAATTGGCCTTGTATATATATATATATATATATATATATATATATATATATATATGTATGGGATGCAATGCTCGCTCTATCGATAACCTACAAATTCAAATGCTTACATACATTTTTTTTCTATACATGACAAATCTGTTAAGATATCTGTTCTTTCTTCACTTTTTTTCCGAGCCTATAGAACATGCGACCCAATTTTCCTTCAGGATGAAATCAGCCACCTTATCTGCAATTTCATCAAACTAAAATACGCCATTTATTTCATGAACAGATGCATTTCTAGTCCTCGAGAAAACTTCTATTCTCTCTCCACACCCAAAAGGGAAATTTTTTAAAAATATATTAGTTTCCTATATGCTCCACCCCTAGCCCCCTTAAAATCATATGCGAACGAAAATGACATAAATATCACATTTAAATATTCAAATACGATTTATTTTATTAAAAGATTATCTTAACAGATTAATCAGTATCATCCGCAACAGAGATTTCCTTATAGAAAACTTGAGCTATTTATTTTAAATTACCTTATTTTGTCTACATTTACCAATACCGTAGCAAAGTCCAATGTACATGTTTGTCGAAAGAGAAACCATTCTGCTATTAAGCAAAGAAGAATCGATGAATCAGATGACGAAATATTGTAGTAACCTGAAATTGTGTTAACAAAATGTTTCGTAGTAAATTCATTCGATGTATGACTCCTCTTATAAACAATTGATTTTAGGACTAAGGGGAGAATGAGTTGCAAAAACTACATTAGGGTTAGCTAATTTATGTCATAAGTATGTACTGAATTCATTTAATCTGAAGAGGCATTTGAACAGAAAACACAAGGAAATAAGCTCAAAACCAAAAAGCTACTACATAAACATATGTGCTTTGCTAAGGTTAAAAAGCCATAGGCACGCTGATTAAAACCTGTATTAAAGGTTTTTGGGACAGAATTTGGATAAGCTCCTACTTTCTAATGACGGCGAACTCAAGATCTGATATAATATAGACGACCACCTAGTAGAACAGACTTAAGTAACAACATATCTTTATTGCAGCTTAATGAATGAAGAAATATTGCTAAGCAAACAAATTCATTTATAAACCGCCCGAATCGGTCGTTCGCGTGGATTAAGATTTTGCCCCGGAACCACGAAATATATTTGTCTTGTATTTTGTTTTCTCTTTTTTCATTTTCTTCAGACCTTTTAGACTTTATATACAGGAGGCGCATGCCTTACATTTCATTGTTTAGTTGATAATTGCGAAGAGCCGAGCCGAGTCACTAGTCCTGTTTGTAAATAAATCGGATTCACATATTATGGTTCAATATTATTATTATTTTCTGCACTCTCTCTCTATATATATAAACTAATATGCTTATACTAAGAACTGAAGTCAACGTGACCCCTCCGAAATATATTTTATAATAGAAGGTGGACCAAAATAAACGGGCCCAATCTTTTGATAGATTACATTTCTTAAATTTGTTGGAATTAAATGAAACTTCACTTATAACTAATAAAAGTGTTTCGAACATTAAATTAAAACATGATAGTCTTGGGTGCTTTTCTTCTTTATTCTAGAGCATGTGTCTGAGATGACCTACATTAAGCTCCGTGCATTTCTTCAAGCGCAGCAAATAGATGTCCAAGAGGTCCTTATAAACAGACCGAGTAATGGCTCTTATCTTCCTTTTACCTAATGCTTTTCTTGAGTTTATTGATGGTCCTGGTTATCCCTGCGTACACCCGTTCCTTAAGATATTGAGATAGCAATAAAGGAAGAAATATTGGGGCTTTAAGTTTTGGAGTATGAGGTGCCCACTCAAAATCGGTCTTATGTCTGATCACACCCTCTCCAAAGTTCTCTTTCAGCCAATCTCGGGACAGGTTTGATGTGTAAGAGCTTTCTCCATCTTGTTGGTACCAAAACGTTCTCATAAACGAGAGAGAGAGGCTCTGTAGCTCACTCTCTTTCTTTGGTGACTGACACTGTTGCCCCAGATTCCTCGAAAAAGAATGGTTCGATGATGCTTCTGGTTGAGATTGCAGCCCATAGTGTGCACTTAGAGGAATCTAGGGAATTGGTAGCTACTTCATTGGTTTTAAAGGTTCCCTAGAAGACATTTGTTTTTTAGTTCATTTTCCTTCAAAATGGAAGTGGGTTTCATCTAAGGTCTAAAGAAGGTTAAGAAAATCTGGAGTCTCTTCAGTAACTTGACTGTTATAGCCTTTCTCTGCTGTTTGTCTAAAGCTGTAATGGTCTGTTTTGTCTGTATTCTGTATGTGTATTTTTTAGCGTTTACTACTACTCTCTTTCGAGTCTAACGAGATATACCCAGTGACGGACTTCACTTGCGCATAGACGGCGTCGAACTCCGCTGAACTGACTCACTCTGCCATGTCCTGCAAAATAAAGGTAAATAGTCAATAAATGTAGGAGATATTACTTTTACTTTTATTTCTAGCATCGTTAGAATTTGAGTGACTAATCTCTATAATCCCTCTCCAAAATTAATATTTGATGAACAGATGGCTTTTATATCCGCTGATTTCTAATTTTTCGTTGCACATAAGGTCTGTTTTTTTTTAAATGGTGATCACGTGTTTTAAATCTATTTTTTCTTCGGAATTAATATGTAAAACTAAAGCATTAAACGTTCGACTCTTTCTCACACTACATTTACATTAACCTAGTCTTTCGTTGAAAGGTTTGCTAGTTTGCACGTTATAATATGTTGTGAAATGTTTACATGGAATTATTTTTTGTGTGGGAAATTATTTATCAAGAAATTTTTTTTATTTTGCTGTGGTAGTTGAAACCTAGATATTTTTCACGAAGACTGAAAATTTTCTAAAAGGAAATAGGTTAAATTAATATCGAAAAAGGAAGATATTCAGATCGGGGTGTAAGCGTAATTTTATTAAAAAGTTTTGTTGCTGATTTAAAACTTGCTTCCAATACTTTTGATTGTGACTATTTTAACTTGAAATTGTTCTGACCTGATAACTCATAAAGCACAGAAGTACATATGCAGATTAGAAGATTCATTTCCTTATTGCAATGTCATTGGCTCCATAGATAGGAATATACGAATTAATAGCAATTGTTTTATTAAAGACTTTTTTATTTGAAACCGATTTCTGGTTTTGAATTTCAATGTCTAAGAATGGTAACTCTTGTAGGTCTTCTTTTTATATGATAAAATTAAATGAAGGTGATAAATTATTAAGGATGAATACAAAAGCTTCGTTGGTTGTGTTGAATGTGCCATATATAGCGGGAAGAAAAAGCATTTTGTGGGAGATGTGAAGGAAGATATGTACTTACAAAGCATTAAATGTCTAAATTCGAAAGTACAGGAGAGAAAGGATTTCCTAAAAACGTGCAAAATTTCAGGTCAAAATGCTCGTGGTTAAAAATGATCTTGTAATTTAGCTGCATAATTTAATTAAATATATGGTAGTTTTTTTACTACTCTCGAAAGAATCTTTATCCATTTCAGTTGGCAAAATATTCATTGAATCATCTGTTGGTATCTTGCGGGAAAAGAGAAAAACATTAAAACTAACAAGAATATATTTGTTTAAATTATAATATGTGAAAAGCACTGGAGTTCTCCGATTATGTCAACATTGTTATTTAGGTGGGAAGAAGAGCATTGCGTATCCTAGCAAGCGATTTCAGAGAAGTGCCAAAAAACTGGGATTGGACTTTAGGGGAATCATTATGAACTTAAAATGAAAAGGTGAAATCAAACGAAGGTATTTGTCTAAAAAGATGAAGGAAAGATTTATGGATAAAATAGTAAATCATGATAAAATTAAGCTATATAATCCGGGTAGTCAGTAGTCTAAAGGAGTGTTTCTCAAATTTGGGCTCTCTTCACCGGTACTAGTTCCTGGCCTATCGATTACCTTGGCTTTGCGAAGTTTTAAGATTCTGTTAAGTGGTATCACTCGTAAATGAGGTGGTGCAGCGCACTACTAAGATTTTTACTCACAGATTTCCTTCTTATTCTAATACCAGTGTAGGGGAATCACTTCTTCCCCCCCGTTCACTCTTGATGCAGTCACAAGGCGGTTACCGCAAAGACATCCGTCGAAGGCATCGGCGGGTTACGTGCTTAACTGCAGTGTGGCACAACTCGGTGCCATGAAAGGCCCTAAAGGTCAAAATGTAAGATCTCTCCCAGGAGAGTGAGATCCAGTTTCATGTTGAATAGCAGTAACGAGAAGCCGATGTTTGACTTCATGGGAAAAACCGTTGGCCAAAAGAACTCGTCTGGAGCTGCCCTCAAGCCCCTCCCACCCTTACCACTCCCATAGTGGGGTGAGGAGGTATAAATGAGGAACTCTGAGGAAAATCTAGGTAGTATACGTCAGTCACTAGGAGACGAAGTCTTCGGATCAAACCGAACTACCGAGACTGGAGAGGTAGTGTACTTGGCACGCCAGACCAAGAAGTACCCTGCAAGAGAGGCAGGGCTACCTACCTTAAGGGGCTAATAAGAAGCTCATCCTCGAGCTTAGTCCCTGGTTATTAAACCAAACGATAAGTTAACTTTGGTAAGTTCAACTTACTCTCGCCAGAGAGACTCCTCATATCCTGGTGCACCTTAAACACCAGGGGTATTCCTCGCCTTTGAGAAATTAAGAATAGAAGAAGGAAAAGGCTCCCCCTCGAGCCCGGTATTCGGTGGCCACACCGAACTCTTAAGTTAACTTGGTAAGGAACCAAGTTCAAATTATTCTCGCCAGAGAAATCCCTCTCCGTTATACTTGCCCTTGAGGAAGACTGGAATTAAGAAAAAGCTCATCCTCGAGCTAGTTCCGGGTTACCAAACCGAACGTTAAGTAATTTATTCTTGCCAGAGAAACCCCCCTCCGTTATCCTCACCCTTGAAGATGACCCTCCCCGAGTTTAGTCCTCGTCCATAGAGAAATTAGTAACAAAGGAGAAAAGCTTCTCCTCGAGCTCGTTACTCGGTGGTCACACCGCACTCCAAGTTAGCTTGATTTAAGAACCAAGTTTGACTCACTCTCACCAGAGAGACCACGACTGCCTAGGTGTTGCATAAAGCACCGTATTGGTTCTCGTCCTTGAAGAACCCTCCCTCCCCTGAAGAACGTGTGGACCCCCCAGCTGCCACCCTCGCCAAAAAAACCGTGTGATCGCGCTCATCTACATCTGGCCGGCGGCACGCGTCGAGAGTAAATAACATTTCTGAGGCCTTTAAACTCCACATGAGTCCGCAAGCCTAATTCTTATATTATTGTTGTGTGTAGAGAAAACGTTAACCAATTTTGGTGGGTAAACTAATTTAATTAATTCTTGTTTATAATAATATTTAGAGTATTGCTGTAGTTAATGTCTAAATGTTATGTATTCATTTGATAAAGGTAAAATATAAGTTTATTTTGTGAATTAGTTGGCGTTTCTTTTATATCCTTACGTGTTTCGTAACGGCTCTGTTCGTTGAGATATTCTTATAATATCAATATATTAGACACTCTTAGCACTCTTAGAATAGAACAAAAAGGGGGGGAATTCTACGACAACCAGTGTTGATGAACATATAATTCCATAATTTCACTAATCCAAAAATTATCATAATATCCTCTAGTTTCCAAAAATATGAGTTCAAATTTTACTATTATCGTACAATTATTCTACACTCGTAATCTCTCAATTCTGCTTGAATTAGTACAAATGAAGAGAAATTGGCTTTTGCTATAGGCAAAATGGACAAGAGATCTTCTTTCTCTTTTGAGTAAAAAATAAATGCACTGATATGAGAGTGTATGAATATTCATAACTATTTATTATGCGATTTATTTTATTTAAAGATTATCTTAGCAGATTAATCAGTATCATCCGCAAAAAAGATCTCATTATAGAAACCTCGAGCTATTTATTTTAAATTACCTTATTTTGTCCACATTTACCAATACCGTAGCAAAGTCCAACGTACGTGTTTGTCGAAGGAGAAACCATTCTGCTATTAAGCAAAGAAGAATCGATGAATCAGATGACGAAATATTGTAGTAACCTGAAATTGTGTTGAAAACAAGTTTCGTAGAAAATTCATTCGATGTATGACTCCTCATATATTCAATTGATTTTAGGACTAAGGGGAGAATGAGTTGCCAAAACTACATTAGGGTTAGCTAATTTATGTCATAAGTATGTACTGAATTCATTTAATCTAAAGAGGCATTTGAACAGAAAACACAAGGAAATAAGCTCAAAACCAAAAAGCTACTACATAAATATATGTGCTTTGCTAAGGTTAAAAAGCCATAGGCAATAGCTGCACGCTGATTAAAACCTGTATTAAAGGTTTTATGGGACAGAATTTGGATAAGCTCCTCTTTTCTAATGACGGCGAACTCAAGATCTGATATAATATAGACGACCACATAGTAGAACAGATTTAAGTAACAACATATCTTTATTGCAGCTTAATGAATGAAGAAATATTGCTAAGCAAACAAATTTAATCGTCTATGTGGGCTAAGAACATGGAAGCAATTGAAATTAAGAGCCTCATTTCTTAGCTTCATTGCAAACATAAACAGCTAGTCCTGATGCAACTCTTAGTGACTACATTACTAAGAAGTTGACGTTAGATTTCAAGGTTTGTGCAAAAGTTAGTTGTGATGGTACTACTAATATGAAAGGACAGGATTATGGATGTTCACCCAGATTAAAGTAATGCCTTCTACACTAAAAACAATAAAATTAAAACAAATTTTAACAATATTAAACAGTGTTTACACTGTCATCAAAATCATGAGCAAAGAAAAGTTGAATGCTTAAAAATCAATTGTATTTCTTACATTATGTAATTATATAGGATCAAATCATAATTAAGCAAAGCTTAACGAATGTTAACGTACTTTGTTTATTTTGGGGAAGAGTCCTGTCAAGGTTATTGCGGAAATGAAAGGGCTTTGGATCTGTCTGGTATCTTTACTGCCTTTAATGTCATAAAAAATTATGCAGAGAAAGAATTGAATGTCAAAGGAATTCTATGAAGTTTGATAAGTTAAAAACATTTAGCCCTGAAGTAAATCATGCGTATATAAAAATCTCGTTAGTGAGTAGTTAAAGAATCAAGTAAAATCTTTGAATTTCAAATTCAAGTCGTAAATAATGCTCGGAAAGGAAATGGATGGATCAAAAACCCGTATTTCCCTTGAAACATGACCTGATCAAACTCTATGGGAAATATAATTTTCCTGAAGGTTAAGGCATATCAGCAAATGGCCAATTAACCAGAATTTAACCTACAATACTTCTATTATATCAGAGTTTGGACATATTTTGCTAGCAGGTAGGAATAACGAGGATCCTATCTTCAACTAATGAACATTTTGAGGGTATATAGCAGGTTAGAGTTCAAATAAACCCTATAAAAATACCGTGCATCATCATGTAACGAAGGATGGAATCACTCATACTGATGAGAAAATTAAAAGCATAACAAATTTGCAGAACTCCTTGAGATAATCCATTTGGCACCATTTCCTTCCACAATGCACAACCACTAAACTCTTAAAATGCACTCTTAAAAGGATGAACTCGGAAGAACTCACCGCTCACGGGGGCAGATGATGAGGTCATGGCTTTCATTGAGGTCATAAGGCGTTTTTTTGCATGCATGCGTTTAATCCATTTTGAATTTTTAGCCGAGTTTTTCCCCACAACTACTACGTGAGAGTAAGGTCTGGTAGGTATGTCGCAGCAAATGAAATAAGGAGAATGGATTCCATGGGATAGTTCTCGAAGAAGCTTAGGCCTGCTGAAATAAGTTATATTACTTTCAGGGGTGAGCCCATAGCTGTATTTCTCGAAGTGATGCATTTTCGCCTCCATTTTCAACAATTAAGATCACTATTTCACACGCGAAGGTCACCATCTGGATTATAATAACTCACAATTTACCAAATACACTTTCCATGTTATGGGGCAAGACATCGTTGTAGACGATGTAGCCTTCCAACTTAGAAGAGTGTGTGTGTTTTCGCGGCCCCGCACCTTCTACTGAACGAAAATGGCGCTTGCGTAAAGTTCATTTCGCCCGAAATCAACAAGAACCTTCTTTGCTGGATTCGTATAGGCGAAAAATGGTTAATCTCAAATATACGATTAAACATCATAACCCTTCTCCATCCCTGTAGCTCAGCTTTCGAACCATTTTGAGAATGAAAAAGATAACACCATTACACTTTATCAAGATACGCGGCATCCATTTCATTCTGCATTTAGTTTCCTTTGCCTCACGAGACGCCTCTCAATTTCTCCTCACTTCAAGGCCAAAATGGCTGATTACTTCTCACTTCATTTATCTCAAATTTTACCACTTCTCCTCTTATCATTTCACCGAACTTAAATAACATTTAATTCACTCCGTGCCTTATCAATGTCCAAATTTAATTACAAGTTCAATATTAATATATTTTTTCTCAGTAATTTTCGTTGAAGTAAATAATTTCATATTTTACTATTTCCTTTCGCATATTCTATCAATATTGTTTATTCAATCATTTACTTTCCCTGTTCATTAAACACAAAATCATAATTTTAATTTTAATATTCCAGAGTAAAGAGAATAAATTCAACATCCTCGAAATTCACTCTCAGTAGTTAATACTATTCTTAGTATCTGATTGGAATCAAAGGGACGTAATGAAGTACTTTTGGCCTACAATTTAGTATCACTAGTGTCTATACATGGAAATATATTTCCCATTAAGCTTAGGACCATCCTCATTTGGCCCATGGCAGGATAAGCTATGAAACAAAATACAGGCTCATTCGTAACAAATAAATACCTCAGTATTTAATATGTTGATAAAAATCTCTTTAGTGTCTTAAGATCGTATGATAAGTTCTTTTTTTAGTTTAATATCTTCTCTTGATTTTTCCTTTTCATATGTTGCCGCCCTAATTATACTTTGATTTAGCAGTATTAAATATTTTGGGGGGACTATGTAATTCTATGTAGTTATAATTATTGTTTTTTCTACATATATATATGATTCAAAAGATTCTATGTTTATGACGAGACTTAGCTCCATTACATTAAACTATTTATTACAATCATGTTTTTTATCCAATAAACAAAATAATGATTTTAGAATATAATAGTGGATATATGGTACCGGTCCCTGGCCCATTACACATAATTTGTGATCCGCTAGTTTGAGAAGCGATGGTCTAAGGCTGAGATTATTTAGTCACCTATGTGATGGTAAGTGCGCGACTCTCCCAAACCTACCATGCACCTCCAATTAAAGCAGGTGTTACTAGTGGTATTGGGCTAGAAGGAGAGATATTTCTCATGCAGTCTTATTGATCAAGTCTTATCTGACACCCACCTTCAATCTTTGTATGATTTGGAAGAGCAGTTTGATCGACATTGTTTCATCTGAACCCCTACATGGGGGAACGAGGGACAAAAGCAGCCTGTCTGACCTTATTGCACCAGACCCCATCTACGGGGCTTTGAAGGAAAAGAAACGGGTATCCGATGTGAGAGGTATAGGACGGACGTGGCAGCGCCACGTTGCAATTTGCCGAAGAAGAATGTCCGCTTTACATTTTACGAGGCGGCGTCGTTTACCGCTCTCGGAGTGCGTCCGGCAAATAGGCCCAATCTCTCAGGTGCCTCCAGGAGCTGCGTTGACGATGAATTTCATCACTAAATGTTCTTAAACCCAAGAATTGAACTAAATTATCTTAGATAAGATATTCGGCCCTTTTCTTCTTCGGGCAAGTCTATAAAGATTAATTTTACGCAACTACAGACGATGGAAACATAGCTTGTGTTCAGTTTTCAGTTGTTTTAAAGTGGTCGTTTCTTTTATCGTTTTTTTGGTTTCTTCATTTTTATAGTCCAGTTTTGAGCAAAGTATAATAGCGTAAATACCAGGTATAGTTTCATGTTATTCACTAGTAGTTGTATACATATATGGCTATGTTTTAGAACTGGGTATCGGATTCAACCCTCTGCGGAAATGGACACATAACATTTTGTTCCTGGGCACTGTCGCCAATCAAGCGGATCTTTGGGCCTGAGTCATGTGCATAGACAGCTCCTGTCACCTACGTCACCACCTGCAGAGCCAATTAGAATGTCGTTCTCTCTTGACCTCTATTTCGTTCGCACATCCTTTAGGTTTCCCTTTTCTGAAAGTTGGTGCAATTATATTTATTTATTTTACGTTAAAAATATTAACGATGATTCATTTATGCTTTTATTCCCTTAAGTCCTTCTTATTCTAAATTTTGCCTTTTATATTGCCATATCCATTTAGATAATTTTAATCAATTACGCAAATTAGCTGATTAGAAATAAAGTAAAAAATTGTGGGCATCGAAAGATATACTAATATCATCAGCGAGATATTATTAGGTCATCCGTTTTTGAAAACCAATCATTTAAAGTAAATTTAATTATAAATTTAACATTTTTTTCTGCAACCTTTAACATTTTATTAGTTTAAATAAAGAAACAAAATTCTTTGAAAAAATTAGAATTTTAGGGGAAAATATTTTGAGCTGACGACGCATCTCTCCCATAAGAGCAACAAATAAGAAGTCGTCGGCTCTAGCTCCTTTCAGAGCATCGGTTTCGTCTTCACTTATCCGGTCTCCTCCGCTGATAATTGTGACTCATATGACTTAAAAGACCCAGTCTGTTGTGCAAGAGCCGCGGAAAGAAGTTTCATGGAAGGGCAAAAGGAGGACTTGGTTGTTCCAGTCGCCCCTTTCTCCTTCTTTGTTTTCCCGCCTCATGCTGCCATCTGTTCTCCTCAAAGGCCACGCTGCCGTCGCGGACAGCTGTCCTCCAGGCTCCTCTGTTTCTGGCAGTTGCTCCCATGAGCAAGGTTCAATGTTGGTGTGGGCCAAGGTACGCTCAAGCCTGTCTTTATAGCGGCGCTTAGGTCCTCCTTGGGGTCTTGTTCATGTGGTGAGTTCTTAGTACAGTATGATCCTGTGGAGTCGGGAGGAGTCCATTCGTAGGATGTGACCTGCCCAGTGAAGATGATGGTTGATTATGGTGGCTTCGAAGCTGGGTAGCAAGGCTTGGTTTAAGACCTCTGTGTTGCTGATGGAGTCTTCCCATCGTATTTTAAGGAGGATCTCTTTCAACTTGTACTGTTGAAATCGCTTGAAGCGTTTGATGTCACGGCAGTAGAGCGTCCAAGTCTTGCAGGCATATAAATGGGAAGAGAGGACTCCTGCCTGAAAGACCCTAATCTTGTTTCAAATGGTCAGCGCATGATTGTTGAAAATGTGGCGGCTGAGGTGACCGAAGACAGAATAGGCTGCCCCGATCCGGTTTCCACGCCTTTTACGCACGTGGTGATTTTTAAGAGAATGCTCACCAAGTATAAAAAGTGATGCACTTATTCTAGGAGTTGGCCGTTGATAATGATGTTGGCACTTGAAATGGTTTGAACGGGCGTTGATTGGTTAAGGGCCTTGGTCTTGTTGGTGTTCACCTGCATCCCAAAACGCTCGTAGGCAGAGTTGCAAAGATCGGCTGTCCTCTGAAGGGCGTCAGTTTCCTTGTTGCGGCATTTTCTTCAGCATACTGCTTTTCACCGACTCATATTGTGGATGTCCTAGTCTTTACGAGAAATCGAACTCAATTTAAAAGTCAACTATCCATGCAGTACCGGACGTCAATGGTGCTGATCAGTGGTAGGATTTCGTTTTACATAGCTGTCATATACAGAGAAAAACAAGCCGAAGTTAAAACTCACCCTTTTATGAGACTGTAAGTGAAGGGAAACAGGTCTGAGAGGGCGTTTTCGTAGCATACTCTGCCAACCATTCCATTGTGAAGGGGCAAATCTAGCCTAGCTAGGCTGTTACTACACTTTTTAACAAGTTGTAACCCGACAAAATTCGCTTTTTTATTTCCTATAATAGGCTAACCTAGTCCTAGTTACTAGTGTAGCTTGGCTAACCTAAAACATATATTTTTCGGACAAGGACAAATATAGGCTTTGTTATCAGTTGGAGGAGAGGGTGTTAGGT
Source organism: Ceratothoa steindachneri (assembly GCA_963969495.1). NCBI lineage: Eukaryota > Metazoa > Arthropoda > Malacostraca > Isopoda > Cymothoidae > Ceratothoa > Ceratothoa steindachneri. Next base: position 39,142,186 of record OZ018322.1, on the reverse strand, counting down.
GAATAGTAGGGGTGTTGGAAATGCCCTGGAATTTGGTTCAATCTATATTCGAATGATGCTAAAAATAGAAACCAGTTCTTAGGCGCGGTTAATCTTTAGCAAATATTTAAAATCGTATTGTATAGTTTTGCGCTTTGTATACAAATCAGCTTTAAAAATCTACGGAGAATTTCCCTGAATGTATAAAATTTTGTATTATCATAATTTTCACTATGTTCTAGCCATGTTGATAAAACAAAATATCTAGTATAAAAAGTGCATAAAATTTCCAATAAAATGATATAAAAATCCATGGTGTAGTTTTCTTTTCACAAATTAAATTTAAATAGCTAAGAAAAGATTTTCAGGAATGTATACAATTTTTCATTATCTTAATGTTCACCTTGTTCTAGTCATGTTGCTAAAAAATTAATTATACCATAAAAAAGTGCATAAAATTCGCAATAAAATGATTTACAAAACCCCCAAATGAGAATTTTAAACCAAAGAATTTGAAAAGTGACTAATGAACAAATATGCTATTCCCTTAAGAGTTCCTTCAAATTGTAGCTACGTTCATTTTCGTCCATGTGAATCGTGAGAAGAACTTATGCTCTTGGTAACGGATCCATTTCTATTGATATGTTCAATGAGGAGGTTTCGTTGGTTACCAGTTAATCAAGACACTGTAGAAAGGCTGTCGCTTGACCAATAACACAGGCCTGCGTTTGAAAAAGTTTTATGTTCCCCAGGATTTCTTTGTGGTTTCTTAATGAATCCAACCTCCTAAGCTCAAAAATGAATGTATATTTGTTCAATCAGGTTAGATTTTCTCAGTACAGCATACACCATTTTCATTGAGATTACCTCATTTTTTTCTTAATTAAAAAAAAAACTTTCTCTATCTAATAATGCATTATTACTGTTATATCATATAAACAGGAATACACGTATGTAAACTATAATTCTTTTAATAAACAAAAAATAAAAGAATGCAACATAATAAAGAAAATAATTATAATTTCGAAGAACAGACGCCCTTGACAAATTTCGTTTGTGCCTGTCATCTGGTGCATCACGCTTCAAACACCAACAGTAGTCAGCAAGCATGTTTCCGTTCCATTTACACTGGTACTTGGATCCCATTGTTTTTATGTCCTGGTGGAATCTTTGCCCCTGTTCTTTACTGTAATCTACGCAGTTGTCGGGAAAATAATCCAGATGGGACTGTAAAAAGTGTATCTTTATAGACATTCGAGCTCCCAAATGTTTGAGACTTGTTAAGAGCTGATTGACCAGGGCAACATATTCTTATAGGCTTCTTTTATTGCCTAGAAAATTGTTAACTAGAGCTTTGAAAGCTTTCCAGGCCTCTTTTTCTATGTCCTTCATTGATGCATCAAATTGCTGATCAAGTTCCTGATTTGAAGTCCATCAAAAATTTCCCCATGGAGCTTAGCGTCACTGATTTGTGGAAATTTTTGAAGAAGAAATTTAAAAGCTTGGCCTACTTTATTATGGGTTTTGACATAATTTTCATTATGCCAAGCTTTATATGCAGTGGAGGGAGGAGTATTTTTTGAGGAGGCACTAAAGGTTCAGCTATTACATTGTTTGATCTAATTCTAAATGCTTCTCGTGGAGGCCCAACCTTCTTCTCATAGTGCATACTATCTGCACGACTGTCCCATAAACATAGGAAACAGGGATGCTTCGTGTAGCCTGTTTGCGTCCCAAGCGTAAGAGACACTACCTGAAAAAAATTTAGCACGGTATGTAAATTCAGTGCAATATTTCTAAAAAAAAATTCAAAGTAATATTTCTTAAAACAATAAAAATATGAATATGTACTGAAAAATCCTGTATGCCGATGCATTAAATCATCGTATTGGAACTAATTGGATATATTTACATCTTATTTTGAGTTTATTGAGTTGCGTTGTATACCTTCTCAATTAGGATAAGTTCCCCATCAACCCAATAGGATGCATTAACCTATAGGGACACACTTCAACAAAAAATATAACTCAAAAATGACTCATGATTTCCAGATTTGCATTCTTGTAAAATGTAAGTTGACCAAAAGGTGTATACAAGTATTAACAATTAAAAATGAAAATTTCAATATCAAAAAGCTTAGAAATGCCAAGTGTAAAATGATCTTACCTTTAAGTCACCACATATCCTCCACTTATAGCTAGAGTAATTTATTGCATCCAGCAATTTTTTCATATTTTCATAACTTTCAGTAAGTTGGATTGAATGGCCTATAGGAACGGAAGCTATCTTGTTACCAATTTTCAGTAACACAGCTTTTAAACTTCTACTGGAGGAATCTATGAACAGTCTCTATTCTAATGGGTTGTAGGGAATTCCAAGGGCTTCAACAAGTCCTTTAATATTAGCGCAGTATACGAAAGAGCTGGAAGTATACTGTAAAAAATAGCTTTGAAACTCTTGTTCTCTATTTCTGTCCTCCCCTAAATGTTGTTTCTTAAGCGAGAAGATTACTTTCACGAAGTCGAGAGCCAAGAAGTTGTGTATTCGCCTTTGAAACCCCTAGATCCCTGGTCAGGTCATTTAACTGAACTTGAGTGAATGGTCTTGCGACCATATCATGTGTGGAAACCTGATAAGACTCAGATGTGTCATAATCTTGGTCAACTTCCATATTAATCTCTTCATGTACCTCTATATGTTCAGGGGGAGAAGGTATAGGAATTCCTGGGCCATGAAGCAGGGGTTTGATGGCAGAAGCAACATCCGGATATGCCATACTATGTTTATTCTTCTTATTTATACCTTTGGAAAAAATAATTGCATATTACATAAAGGAATTTATTTGGAGTTGCAGATAGTACATAAATGTTTAGTAAAGGATATGTTCATGCTGAAGTGAACTATGTTAGTTTTTAATTTTATGCTAAGTCTTTGCATAATAATGACATTTTCAGGAGCCAGTATAATACAGAAAGCTTAAATACTTGATACAATGCTCACCTCTAAGATTTGTCATGCAAAAATAGCAGTCCGTAGTGTGGTCCTTGCCATCTCTCCACACCATGGGAACACCAAAAGAGAGGGACTTCTGTTCGCCCTGACTCAAGCGTCCTAAACTTATGTAGCATCCCTTGCAGCAGATATGTGGTGCAAAACTTTTATCTTGATCTCTTAGCCTTACTCCAAAATATGCATGATACAAAGATTTAATTACAGGAGGGATTGTACTTTGCTGCTCCGGAAAAGTTACTTTTCCGCAAACATAGCAAAATCTGTCGGAGCTATTCTTACATTTTCTGTTCATTTTTAACTCAACCACTATTATTATTATTATTATTATAATGCTAAGCAATTTTTAACCTGAAAAATATAAACCTATTTGCATAATTACTTAAAATCTACACAAAACTATTGAAATTTGATGTAATATAGGAGATGTATAAACTATAAAATTATTATCACCCCCTGTATCGCAAAAACTGGAGGTGATAGATAAAAACGGATGACAAATTCGGATTTAGGAGGTCACTTTTATTAAGAAACACTATAGAAAACCTAAGGTACATTTTTGAAGCAGACCAGTGTAATAATTAAATTGCATAGTTATATAAGCCTAGATAGGCTCCGACCTCAAACGTCCAACTTTCCTTTTTTGAATCATTTTTATTACAGCGCTTTAGCTATAAGGACTAATTATAATATATGGCTGTTTAATATATTGCTGTTTAAAAAATAAGGCTAGGGGGCTAAAGTCCCCTGCAAAACATAGAGTTGGACAAAATATTATAAACCCCTGGTACTTTAACTTGTTATTCTTGGACACATTTATATTCTGTAACTCGTTTTGTCTGCGGCCATTATATTTTTTACTAATTAAGTAAAAAAGAATTACTCATGAATAATATCTTTACCAAGAGCAAACAAGAGCATAAGGTAAAAGGAGCAAAAAGGTTTTTATGAAAAACAACGTGTGATACATATTAAAAAACAGTAAATGTAACTAAGAATACACCAAAATACGAAAAAGATCGCCTGACGAAAACATCTGCAAGTAATAAGGTACCACAAAACAACAGAAATATTAACACTCTTCATTCATAATTAACGTAACCTAATATCTGCGATTAGCCACCGGAACAGACAATTTCTAAAGAAACGATAATGGACGCTGTTCAAAACATACTGTAAAGCACTACTGAATACAAAATACTTCTGTAAATGATAATCGTAAATTACGAAAGCACTACAGAAACATACAATTGAGAAAACCTATATTGACATACTCTACTACTAAAACAGGCAGGCAATCAACATTACCCTTCATGCAGTACTCAGCCACTGCCCCTTGTTTCCCAAATTAGTTTAACGTGGTTTTGTGAGATTTACAAGAATTTGACTATGAAAAAATGGAATGAGAATTAAAGCGAGATGTTTAAAACGCATTTGCCTTGCTGACAATATTGTATTATTTTCTTCAAATCTAAAAAAATCATGTCAATGAAAACAGTATTATCACATGTCAGTTTTCTTCCAGTTGGCTGAAAAATTATTTTTTTCAAACAGGAAAATAATGAAAATAATTTTGCACAAAATCTGGGGGGATCCAGGAAAATGAGATTCATATGAAAAAGCCATAGATTTTTCATATTTTATTTCTTTCCTGAAAACTATATATCATTCGAAAAAGTAGATTTAGATGTTTATTATATTTTGAATTTAAACAAATGAGTTCCATGTTTATAATATTGCGGTTTTTATAATTAAACTTCTCCATAGCTTCCGAAGTCATTTAAAACTTTCTTATTAATACTTATAAATTTCATTCAACGCTTTTATTTTATTTATTTTAAAAGTCTTTTATATTAACTTGAGACTCTCTTCCCTCGATTAATGTGTATAAGATTTTATAGAAGAAATTTAAGAGTTACAGGGATTTCTTTGGTGATGGGTGGATCTCATTTCCTTGGATCACCCATTAAAAGAATTGAAATGGACGATGAAACTTAGACGCCCAAGGCCTTAAGGGAATTAATGAGAGATCGGGCAAGGATTTCAATAGAAGAGCAAAATTAGGATCAAGGGCGGCAGGAAAGCTTAGCTTCATTTTCAGAAGTGGCATTCCTCTATGCTATAAGTTTAATGATTTAACCTTTATATTAAGCCATTTCCACTTACAGCAGAGCAACTTGGAAGAGCAGCAAATCCGTGCAGACTGTAATGAGCAAAACTGAATCAAACAGAAAGTTAAATTGTGATGAATAACGGCATAGGGCAAGCGATATAATAGTACTACCGATGTAGGTAGCACCAGTATAATGTGGCCAATTATATAACCAGAATGAGTGAGGGGCTTGATGGGAACAGGCTCATTTAGGATGAAAAACCTCTTCATATGACTTTTCATCACTTCATCATCATCATCATCATCATCATCATCTAGATCCCTAACTCTATAATTTAAGAAGTGGATTTTTTTTCAGTATTTGAATAATAATTTGATCTTAGTTTGGTTATTTCTAATAATATTTTGAAAGGGAGAAATTTAGTTTAGAGCTCCTTTTTAAAATTGGCGAAGTTCAGAAAATTTATAAAGATTTAACCATGGCTGCTTTTTTTTAGATTTTAAATTTTAATCTTAGTAGCGAAGTGCAAGCTCCCCCCATAGGGGGGGAGTGGCAAAGCCATTGCCTAGTATTTACATAGGCAATTTTGCTTATATTATTTTGGAAAAAAATAATTATTATATTCTGAAAAAAGAGTCACCTTTTGGAATAAATGCTTTAACTAAGATCCCTTTTGAGTGACTAATAAATGCAACGTTATTTTAATGGTTTGGAGGAGCGTTTTTGAGGCTAAATGTGTTCATCTCAATCTTGTGAAGTTTCATAAAGGCGAAACAAAAATAAATTGTCCCTAAGGTGATTTTCAGTGGGACTCATTTTGGAAACACAAAGATTTAAGGTTATAACTTCTAGGAAATCTGTTTTATAGTAGATTTTTCTTGTAAACTCATAAAAACCTACATTTATAAACCAATGCCAGTGATGGTTTTTATTTAACAAAGGATACTCGGAAACTTAGCAATGCTCTTTAGACTGTATTGTTCGGAATCTGGGAGTTCAAGCGTGAGGGTGCGAAGTGAATAGATAGTGTGGAGATGCTGCTTCAAATATATTATTTGGAAAGGTGACATCTCACCGAACCAAGGAATGAAATACAAGTAAATTCAGTTGAAGAAAACAGAATATAAGCAAAACGAATAGAAAAGAGACGGATTGTATGGTAAGTCTAGTTGATGTCGCACAACCCACCCAATGAAGCAAGTTAGAGAGTCATGGGACATCGTGAATAAAATGATGAAAGTTTAAGGGATGAAAGAACTTTTGAACACTACCCAATTTGCGGAACTCAGCATTGTAGTGGGAGAACTCAAACTTGGCCTTAAAAAAACAGAGAACACGGATTTATCATGCCATGGTAAATTGGTTTCTAGCGTCAGATTGCTGAAACAGTTCAGGATTCATTGAAGAACCCAAATATTGATATACTGAAGAAGGTACTTTAAAATCAGGTTTTAAAGTGGAACGACACATTGTGTAGTTGGCCGGGTAATGATTGTGATGAGTCAGTGGTTGGCATTTTCATTGTTAGAATAAAGATATGAGGTTGGATTAACCGATCATGAGATCGAGAAATGTGGAGGAAAATTAGACTACCCAAAAGTCTGTATATTTACACTGTTTTGCAGTAGCGTCCTCATGAATGATAACTGGTGGGTGGCAAGGGATGGGTTTGCTTTCTAACATTCACCCACGGTCTAACGCCACACGTTGGGGAGGAGAAATGAGTTGGACAAAATGGCAGAAATGCAGGTGTCTCTATCCCTCTTTTTCGCTCCCCCACCTTCACAAACGTTTCACGCTCACTCTTTCTTTTCACACTCGCCATTCACAAGAAACCTTATAAACAATGAGGTGCTTTTCGATATTCGAGGCCAGTAAAGCGACACCCTTTTGTTTGAAAACAGGAATGGTTTGAGTGAATCTGTTGAAATTTTTGGGTGTTATATGTATTACATCCAGGCTAGTCCATTACAAAGTGGTAGTATGTGTCGAGGAATCCCTACTTCGGGCCCCATGGGAGCAATTGTGGTGCCAACCCTACTTCTGCGTGGTTTCAGAGATCTCGTGTTTTAAATATAAGGATTCGCATATCCAACTATTGATATATTGGCGGGTCGTATCTTCATTATGCAGCCCGATCTATTTATCATTTCCTGGAACTCACAGATGAAACTTTTATTCTTTTTAAACTACATCTAATAAAAATACAACTAAGTAAATATTCAATTACCAATAATCAATTAAATAATAAACTTTCATCCTAAATTTCCCGAAAAAGGATATAATATCTCGCATGGACAAATTGCTGTAATTGACATCTGAAAGATTGTGTAACTTCTCAGACTTACTATTGCTCTCACTTTTCCATTATGCCTGCAAAAGGATAGAGGTTTATATACCTTTACACATTTTTATTTTTTCTGTCATCGCCACTTTCTTTACAAATCTCTCCTTGCCAACTTTGTGCATACTAAGTCCTCGCTGGTATTGCGCTTCAAATTCTATCGAAATAAATATACTTGAATTGGGAGTTGAAAACTTTCATATAATTATACAAGCCGCTGTTCTTTTCCTTAACAGGAAGAGCTTGGTTACACAGGCACCCCTGCGGGGTGTGGCCTACGGCCTTATTTGCTAATCTTAACCGCCTTTTTTAATCCTCTTTATAGACTCTTTATTTTAACACCCTGAACACCATTTTCTTTTTCTTCTTCTTCTTCATCTTCTTCATCCTTATTTTCTTCTTCATCTTCTTCATCTTCATCTTCTTCATCTATATCTTCTTCTTCTTCTTGATCTTTTTAACTATTTCAATCCTTTGAATTTCCAAAATACCCGAAGTCATTTGTCAACTAAGCCAAAAAAAACATTTATAAATTTTCAAAAAATCCCCATCTTAAATTATAGAGTTATAGATTAGAACATTTCTCGAATCTTGAAAATAATGGTAACAACCTTGGTATTTATTTTTGAAAGACTTCTAAAGTTGGACTGAAAAAGGCTCATCCCAATGATAGTTCCCACTACTTATTCAATAATGCTTAATCTGGCTTCAGCGCAGACTAGGCTCAACATCATCAAAATGAGGACCTTTACGAAATGTTTTCTTCTCATCCCCCTCTTTATCGCCAGTTGGTTCACTGCCTCGTATTCTATATTCGTAGGTTAGCAAATTATCAGTAAGCCATTCTACTAACCAAAGCCCAAGACGTGCTCGCCGGAAGAAAGGTTGCTCCTCACCAAATGGGCATCAAACGAGAAAATCCTTCGCTTTGGTGGTGGTAAGATAGCAATAGGCTTTCAATAAGAGTGTCAGAAAAAATAACTTGTATCTGCGGAATCAAACATAAAGTATGAAGAGAGATAATAGTAGATACAACAGATACATTACTCGATAGGCCAAAACAAAACTATTCTATCGTTTATCATTGTGAGAAAAAAATCGCTTATGGAAGTTCACCGCCAAATATTTATACCTAGTTCATCCTTTTTATTCCATCAACTTCACTAAGGTTGTTTAATGATTAATTAAATACCTCTCCATAAATATCAAGTGGAAATAAAAGTAATGTATATTTTCATGGCATATACTAAAAAGGAAAAACATATGACTATTGAAATATTTAATAATAAATATAACTTCCATTGCTTTCTATGACCTCATTCTATCTGTTAACAAGCTTATAAATGCCACGCTTGTAAACTTCTTTATGATTTAATGTAAAATCTGCATCCAACTCATTTTCAACCTCCTCTATTAATATCAAACTACTACCGACCATCCAAATGGTTCTGTAACCGTTAAACAAGTGATCATCAGAAAGAGTAATTTCATGATAATATGGAAGATGAAGCAATATTTTCCAACCCAGCTCTTTCAAGAGATCTTTGGTCATTCGAGTTTTTTGAGGACGGGCAATATCGTGATGGAGAATGATGCCTCTTCTCTCGACTAAGGATGGCTTCCTTCAGCCCGAAGCGGCTCCCAAATGAAAAGTAGATCGCGGTAGAGATTAGCATTAATTGTTTGATTGTTATTTTAAACATCGTGATGGGAAATTCGTTCAATATCCCACCATACACTAAAGAGGATATTTTGGAGATGAAGTCCTCTCGATTCCTGAAAAATTATGCTTTCTCAACTGATCCACGAAAGGCGGCGTTTAACTTAATGACAAAGGATTCACTTCTTATCACCAGTAAGAAGCCTGCCCGAAAATGGCGCGTGAAGGTGTTTTAAAAGCAATGTCTCACTGCAAGCAGCACATTGTGGTAGATACACTGTGTACAGTTCGTGCGGGATCCAGTTTTTCATCACTGCAGCCTAACCAACCTTTTTCACTTGAGAGTTCTATTAGGTTAAGGAATAAGGTGCTGCATTTTTGTTAATGTTGTGTTGATTTAGGTTTTGTTGACGTGATTTGTGCACATATTAAGAAACAATAATAAATAATGAGAGCGAAATTTGCAAAGGATAGGCTACGTCTCTTAAGAGCGTAGACTATTAGGCTTTTGCTTAGGCTACGTCTGGAAGTTGAGTAATAAGTCATTGCGGTTTATTTAAAAGTTGTGTTAATTTAATTTTTGTTCTGTACCCTCAAAATGGAACGTCAAATTGAAAGAAAGGCGCATTTTCGACCCTTCTTGTTATTCATTTTCAATCAAGACGGGAACAATGCAAACGCAGCCAAAGCTTGTCGAGATATTTGTGCTATGTACGGAGAAAATGCTTTATCAGAAAGGACAGCTCAGTGGTGGTTTTCACGTTTCAAAAATGGTCATTTCAATTTTAATGACGAAGAACGTTCTGGTCGCCCCATTAAGTTGGATGAAGATCGATTAAACGACCTTCTTGATGAAAATCCTCGTCAATCGACTAGAGAATTGGCTGTACAGTTTGCGTTTGATCAGAAAACTGTAGTGAAGCACTTTCATTCGATGGGAAAAGTTCAAAAACTCGGTGCATGAGATGGGTTCCGCACACTTTCAGCGAAACAACAAACTTCAACGCTCCACGATTGCTGCAAGTTTGCTTGCTCGTCACAAGGCTACTCGTAGATATAAAGACAGATTTCTTTACCGCATCATCACTGGCGACGAAAAGTAGTGTGTTTATGTCAACATGAACCATCGAAAACAATGGCTTAACCCAAATAACCCCCCCCCAAAAAAAAAAACACTTCCGCGATTAAAGCAAGGACTTCATCCACGAAATACGATGCTGTGTGTGTGGTGGGATTGTAAAGGCATCATTCTTTATGAGCTCTTTGCGAACAACGAGATTGTCAATGCAGAACTCTACGTTCAACAAATGTATCGACTCGCCGAAGTTATTCGTGAAAAGCGACCTCATCCATGTTATGGAGTCCTTCTGCAACACGAGAATGCTCGTCCTCACATTGCCAATATGACAAAAGACGCCATTCAAACGCTATATTCGTAAATCCTGCCGCATCCTCCATATTCGCCAGACTTGGCTCCAGTGGATTTCCATCTGTTCCGATCGCTCTCCAACAATTTGCGTGTCGTTTCGTCCAATACTGATGTGGAATTAAGAACCTGGTTAGGCGAATTCTTCGAGTCAAAATCCAAAGATTTTTATTGCAGAGTCATCGAAAAACTAGTCGAACGTTTGGAAGAATTGGAAAATAACAACGGAGAATACATTATTGATTAAATTGCATATTGTTATCAATTAAAAATAAAGTTTTTCTAAAATTGTTAATGTTAATGAATAAATTTGAAAAAAACGCAAGAACTTATTCCTCAACCCATTATATAATAATAATAGGTATTTGTAATGCGCTCTTCAGTGCTGTTAGCTCTCCCAGTGCGCAGGTTGTGTAGCGAGAGTAGAGAAAGTTTACAGGGGAGAGAAGGCAATTCTGAAGAGATGAGCCTTCAGGAGACGTTTAAAAGTAGCAAGGGAGGGAGAGGATCGGACTTTGGCAGGAAGAGTATTCCAAAGTCTAGGAGTACAAACTGAAAAGAAACTGTCACTCCTCGAGCAGAGGACAGAACGAGGAGTATTCTTGAGGAGAGCGAGGTTTGATGACGGGAGAGGGAAGACGAGAGATAAGGTGGAGCCTCGAGGTTTAGGGCCTTGTAGGTGATGAGAGGAATTTTATAGAGGCTAAGGAAGCAAATAGGTAACCAGTGTAGCTCCTGTAACAGAGGCTCCGGAAGGAGAGAACCGGGGGTGGCAAAGGAGGAGCGAGGCAACATAGTTTTGACCTAGTTCTAGGGGGCGAAGTGACGAAGAAGACAGATTCACTAGAAGAGAATTGCAGTAGTCTAAGCGTGAGGTGACGAAGGCATGAAGAGCAGTCTCAAGGCTTCGTCGATCAAAATGGGATCGAACACGTAAAAAGTTGTGGAGGAAACGGAGGGAAGACTACACATACGATGGATGTGTGGTTTAAACGAGAGTTGCTCGTCGAAAATAACACCAAGACTACTGACGGTATCAGAGAAGGTGACATTGGTTTTCCCAAGGTTAAGGGAGAGGAAGAGAGCTTTATATTTCTACACCATCAAAGCGGTACCAACAAGGAGAACTCCAGTTTTATTGTGGTTAAGTTTGAGAAAGTTGGCGGCAGACAGCCATTCGTTTATGGAGGTGTAGGCTGAAAGAAGCTTGGTAATTGATTGAGAGAAAACCACAGGGGATGAGGAAAGATATATGTGAGTGTCATCAGCATAGAGGTAGAAAGACAGGCACAAATCGCGAAGAAGGAAGCCAAGAAGAAGTAAGTAGATGCGAAAGAGGAAACGACCAAGGGCTAAGCCCTGAAGCACCCCAAAATGAATGGGTGCGGGCTCGAAGGAGAGTTTATCAAGCGCGGCTGACTGAGCGAAACCAATCAAGTGCAGTGCCCGAGACACCAAACAAAGTTCGAAGACGATCAAGGAAAACAGTGTAGTCGATGGTGTGGAATGCAGAGGAGAGGCCTAGGAGGACTAGAATGTGAGTACAACCCCTATCGGCTGGTCTACGTCAACCGTCTGGAACATTAAGAAGAGCGGTTTCAGCAGATTGGTTCGCTTTGAACCCATACTGGTACATCTCATCGATATTGCAGTTATAAATATGGTAATTCAGGCGACAGCAAAACCAGTCTCTCGAGGACCTTGGAGAGGAATGGAAGCTGTGTGATAGGGCAATAGCTAGATGGTTCAGAGGGGTTAAGGTGTGTTTTTTAAGGATAGGACGAATTGAGGCATGTTTGAAGGAAGAGGGAACCACCCCTGTGGCAAGTGAAGTGTTAATGAAAGGAAGAATCATTGTGCGGAGAGCAGGTGGAATTTGGTGGAGGAGTTCGGGTGGAAGGACGTCATTAGGAGATCCAGATATGTTAGAGCGTGAGATCAGGGTAGTTATTCCTCAGAGGACGCCCGAGTGAGGACGTTATGCGGCAATAGAGTATGGTCAGAAGGACCACTGAGGTAATACGGCGTATAGATTAATAACTTTATCAGATAAAAAATTAGAAAGAGTAGAAAGGTTGATGGGGGAGAGGTGGAAAAATGGGGCTAGGCGAGTAAAGACGAAAGATAGCCCGAGGATCATTCTTGCTCTCAGACAAAGGTTTGCGTGAATGAGCTTTCGCCGCAGATTTTATTTGGAAGAATAAGTCGAAGTAGCAAGGCGATAGGCAATTGAGAGGGAGGTTGTGTCCGTTCCACGGGAGCGTGCTCTACGAAGGGCTCGTTCATGAGCACCTTTAGGACCTCCTTAAACGAACAAGTTTCATGGTGAACCAAGGGGCGCGGTGATAGAAGCAGTTTGAAGAAAGAGTGATAAGGAAGGCGTGCGCGTCAAGGCAGGCGAGTAATGATTGGTGCAGAGATTTAGGGTTTGTTCAGGTGAAACAATAATATCAATAGGAGGTAGGGCAGAAACAACGTCGTTAAAGAGAGAAGTAGTATCAATTGACGATATTCGCCAGAAAAGAGTAGGATCTCGGAACAAGCAAGGAGGTAGGTGGTAGGAATATAGAATTTAAAATTTACCAAGAAGTACTCGGAAATAGTATTGGAAAGGTCAGTTACTGTTAGATTAGAGATATAGAGGTTCGAGATGACTAAGTCAAGGGTATTACCATGTATATGTGTTGGGGATAACACATGTTGTGTAAGAGAGAAGAGGTCGATAATGTCAATTAATGCGCGAAAAGTCTAACTGTGGCTAAGAAGATTGAAGTCACCGAGGATAAGGAGAGACTCATAAAGGATTGGTCGGAGAGCAGGTTACTGAACTTCTTGAGAACTAAGGCCGGAGACGAGCTTGGAGATTGGTAAAGGACTACAAATGTCAGAGCGGGCAGAGCACGTGAGACAGCAATGAGGGCCTCAAATGAGGCTAGAGGGGGGAGGGGAGAAGATTCAGAGAGAAGGATGAGTTGGAAATCAGTGCAACTCCTGCTTCCTGGTGGTTCCGAAGAACATGCAGGAAAGAATGAGCCGGAGGGGTTGCAAGGGCAGTGCTTGAACCAGAATCAGACTCGAGCCAGGTTTCTGTAACGCCAAGGAAGGAAACCCCAGTGCAAACAACGAGGTCATGGACATACTCCGACTTATTGGTCAGGCTTCTAATTTTCAGAAGAGACGCCGACAGCGCCCGCTGATAAACACAAAAGGAAGGGGGAGATTTGAAAGTGTTGGGTAAAGGAAGAATAGTAGGGCGAAAAAGGTTCTTAAGGGACGCCGAAAGTCTTGGACCCCTCCTAGTCGGGTGAGTTCGGAAGATGCCATCCCCCTTTATCTTTGCGTATGTAACTGGCGAAAGACGAGAGTTTAAAGAGTTGAGTGAGACTCTATCATACATAGTGGGGGGAGAAAGGAGTGAGCAAAGGAGAGAATTATGAAGAACGCAGAACACGGGAAAATTTAACCCTAACTTGACTTATATAAAGTGGAGGAGGGTTCGTCTAGGCCAGGCGTGGGTGTGGGGTAGAATTAGCCACGACAATGCGAGTCGAATAAGAAAGGAAGACAAAGAGCAGCACGTGGCAAAATAGAATCAATGGAGTGAAAAGGAAAAAGCAAGTTAACATTTAAGCAATAGAAATAAATGGCTATATACAACTAAAAATAGATAGCGATATACAAATGCAGTATAAAGGTGAAAAAGGAAAAAAAAGCCAGTTTATATTAACGCAAGTAAAAATAAAAGCCGATAAACATGCGGGGGGGACAAAATAAACAAGCAAAACGCCATAAATAGAATAAGCCAAAACTTAATTGAAGCCGAAATGAGCAATGAGTTACAAATAAAATTTGGTACTTGCAAGCGAGACTGCTGGTGAATGCGGAGCACTGCACTAACTAATTTAAAAGCATTAAACACAATGCGGCAACAGATTCCAACTCTTCGCAATCAAGTTCATTTAGACGACCTTCTTTTTCCCAGTCTTTTAGACTAAAATCTCCACTGGATTGATGTGGCGCTGTTTTCTTGCTTTGACATTTTTAAGAATCTCATAGAGTAAAACATGTCTAATGTGATCTTTAGATGGGAGGCCTTAGGAGGGAATACCGAAGAATATTATGAACAATATTTTTATAATTTAAAAGACAAAAGAATAATTTACTGATGGTAGCATTCCTAAACGATAACAAGAGCCAATTCTCTAATAAATACTATTTTAAACTATGCTAGAAATTCGGACATTACTTTCGTTCCAACCTGATATTACTTAAATGTTAAAGATATCTAAATGAATTAAAAGCAATAATTTAAGACTATCTTAAAGTAAATCAACTGTTTGCCCCTGACTTGATTTTTGAAATAAAGAAGACCAAATTCTCAATCTAAAACTCAATGTTCCATATCGAAGAGTAAGATGAGCTCTTGAAGTCGTCCCCCCAAAGTGTAACCTCTATTCCTGCTAGTGAATGCAATACTTTCTATTCTGGCTGAAATTAATAGCTTCTGTTTTCAATCAATCGAGGATATCACTGGCAGTGTGCCATTGACACTAGCGGTTCTCTAGACAGTCCTAAAGGAGGAATCAGAACATTAAAGAGAGGCGAGGCGACCGAAGTTACGGTGAAACTTTATAAAAGATTTCTGCACTTCTACAAGAACACCGGGACTAAAATGGAGCCCACCCAAGACATCAGATAAAGTCTTACGTAATGGATATAGAAAACAGCACCTTTACAGGAGGAGGTGGAGACATCCACCAAAGCCCAATGTACAGAATTATTAATAACCTTTGTTCAGGAGAGCCATTGATGTTATCAGTGCAAAAAAGGGTGGGCGTTTCCTCTAGCAGGAAAGGAACGGTTCTGTACCTCCGAGTTACCACAGAATGATATGAGAGCTATATTTTAAGATTAGATTGGGTGCGCGGCGAGATTTAGGGAAGTTTTTCAACACCTGCAGTCGCTCCAAGTCGTCATATCCACTTTTACCGGTAACGGCTTCAAAACTGGTCAATTTTAGGTATGATGAATACCAAGAATAAGAGGAGAAGGTAAAGCGTGCTCTACGACTTGATTGAGCAAACTCCTATTGGTGTGAAGCTAGTTAAAAGAACATAAAAAGATCTGGGAGACCATAGACAGAAATTCAGCCCAACCAAGCTCATTCTCAAGCACCTAATTGTAGAGGACAAATGGCAAACGAGAGCATTCACGAATAGCAAACGATCTACAAACAAAGACCTAATTCCTCCTTTCACATATGTTTCTACTAACCCATACACACACGCACCAAACACAAAACAAAGCCAAAAATCGAAAACCTTCTCTCAGTATTATCTTTTATTTTATTATATATTATATAATTTCACCAATTTCCTATGATCGACAGATTTTTTTACTTTCCTATTATCGTCCATTGTTTTTTCGTATTAAAGGATTTTTGAGAAGTATTCGGGTCACATCTCAAAACTGAAATTATCTTGGCCACTAGAATCGTAACTTAGATCGATTTATTGGACTTTGTGAAATAAATTCTTTGGTTGAGAGTTTTTGCTTAAATAACCTAATCTACCTGATCTAACGTAGCCTAATACTTTATAAAAATGGGAATAGATTAGGTTAGAATAGATTATGTTATGTAGGGTAGAGTAAGCTAGGTTTGGTTAGGTTCGGTAGAATAAGCTAGGTTATTAAAAAAAAATCAAACGAAATACTTTTGTCAAAAAACAAATAATATAATTAAAGTTAGTGATTTTACAGATTAACGACTTCATCCCAATCGAACGCGCTTTCTTATAAGTACTTCAATTTTTTTAAACAATGTGAAAATTATATATATTTATATATATGAGAAACTCACAAAGCAGCGCGTAAGTAGAGCAATAGATGTAAAAATTCGCACAGGAAAATGAAAGGCGGATTCCAAGTACTTTCGAACTTGTTCAGTTCATTATTATATATATATATATATATATATATATATAGGAGGCAGCAGAGTAATGCCCGGCCCATGTACAACGAAAGGGCACAAAATAGAGAAATATTATCAAAGACGGATATGAAGTATTAAACCAAAGAGATAAGGTCTAGTTCATGAAATTGAAACTGTAAGCACAGGATGTATACATTTAAGTGACTAAGATAAATACATACACACCTAATTGTCAAGATAGCAAAATAAACAAGAGAAACATAACTAAATTAATAAATCAAAGGGCTAGGATTTAAAATGGACAATTTAGTTATAAATAAACCTAAAGAGGCCGGGGATATATTAAAATTAGGCAAGAAATTAATGAATGAGCATTCGACAATATTTTTTTTAACAAAGTCATCAGATTTGCAAATAAATTTAGCCAAATTCCAATTCATGGGGTGACTGTTTTCAGATAAATGGACAAAGAAACCACTATTACTTTCACCCCTCCTAATATTGTATTTATTTTGCATTGATCGTAAAATTAATCATTTACCGATTTGCCCAAAGTATTGCTTAGGGAAAACTGAACTGAACAAGTTCGAAAGTACTTAGAATCCGACTTTCATTTTCCTGTGCATACATATATATATATATATATATATATATATATATATATGTATTTAAAGGCACAAATAAATGAAAACTGGTAAAACAACCCGGAAAAACGCTCAGTAAATTAATTACGTGGTCTATTAAAGCTTTAATGGATCAGCTAATTATGTAATTTCCTTAGAGTTTTTCCGTGTTGTGTTACCCGTTTTCATTTCTTTTGGCCTGTTATAAATCACAGTGTCATGTGATTTTCGATTATTATATATATATATATATATATATATATATATTTTATATATATATATATATATTATATATATATATGTATATATATATATATATATATATATATATATATATATATATATATATATATATATATATATATATATATATTTATATATATATATATACGCTCAGCAGACCAAAACTAATCACGTGCTGTGTTTAAAATAATTTAAACTTAAAGGAGTCTGTAGTTAGCATTGAAGAAGCGCAATCGGGAATGTACTACCTTGGAAGTGGGTGAGGGGATTCCTAAATTTTGCAAAGGGGTTACACGGGCGTTTCTATCTCGAACACTCTGTGTAAAATGAGTGCAAATCAGATGTTACTTAGTGGCCAAATAGAACGATGCATTTTGGCACACCAAAGGAAAAAATGCGTACGGACAAACGAGTCTACTTGTAATGACAATATTGACAGATAGGACCGACAGTTTGTTTCAAGGCTCGTGGCTAAAAATCGCTTCATTCCAAGTCAAGAATTGCCTTCGAAGCATGAACATATGGAGCAAAGTGGCACGCAAAGTTACCAGCTTCATTGGATGAGAAGATATAGACAATGGATCTTAGAGGACTGGAAATGGTCAGAGAAATCACTTTTTTACCTTTATGTGAACGATTCTTGGCTCTTCTTCTTTGTAGGCCTCATGCGGCAAGCTGTCTTTAAAGAATACTTCTTGTAGGGTGAGGTTAAGCTAAATGAGTGATTGTGATGTACTGGAGTTTCAAATCATGCGGAAATTTGTCCCTTTGTTGAGGTGAAAAGCAATTTGACTTAGTGTGCCTACATCGAGTTGCAACAAGACGAGGTTTTGACGTGGGCTCTTTATCTTAATGCGAAACGTAACATTCTAATCCTTCCCTTTCAGGTTGTCAATTCTACCGTCACTGGTTTAGATCTCTGTGTGCCTGTCCTGATGAACTGTCAGAAAGAAATATGTACCTAGTTATGCCCGCAAAATCCCCGCATCTGAACTACATCGGAAAGTGTCAGACATCAGGGACGGTATCCACGCAATTTTACTAAATTTGCACCCATTTTCTCGCCTTATAGTTCTATTTTTTTTACTATAAAAATAAGCTTTTCTTTATCGTAATATTATTTTTTGGGGGGGGAACTGGTTATGTTACGTAGAATTTGGGGTTAGGTTAGCTTTATTAGTTTATTTAGGCCCAGGTTAGGTTTTGTTGGTTCACTTGATTTGTTTTTAGAAGCATTTTTAAGATATGGGCACTTCTTTTATCCAGTGGTTTCCGATGTTTCCAGAAAGAATCGCCGAAAAGGAACCGCAAATTAAGCTTATTCCATTTATCTTTGCCGCCCTGTCATTGTCGGCAGTTAAGGATTACTCCTACTACTCATTTCAAAGTGGCTGTTCTTTGTCGGGAGAGAATAGTAGTGCTTTTGTTTTTGTGGAAGTGCTATGGACCCTTCTACGCCCTAATGAAATTTTGCCAAAGAAGCAGAGTGTAGTAAAAATGCTTAATTAGATTTAACCTAAACAAAAATAGGAAATGACGAAAATGTGTGTCAATTCTGAAAAAAGCTCAAAATTCGCTTTTAGGTTCAGATGGCGCGATTCTAACTCGGAAATGAGTTCTTTCGAGTATTAATAGATCAAAAACGATTTCTGTCTGCACCGAATCAAAGGAAACAAGCAATGCAAAAGTACCTAAACAAGATATTGGAAGTAATTTTTAGGCTTAAAGTTCATATTCTGGAAGTCACAACATTTTCAAGGTTTCCGAATTGACTCAGAAAGTCGTCATTTGATGATAATAGGAAAACTCGAAATAACAGTTATACCCTCTTTACCAGTTTTGAACCATAAATCACACTTGCAGTTTATCGCAGAGGCAGAACTGACTCAGCTGCTACAAAAGCTTGAATGCATCGAGTTTACATCTAAACACATTACCCGAATACGAATATCACTAAATACGCCGGGGCTTCCCTTATGTCATGGAACTTTCTTTACTACTCTCTACTCTACACTCGTTCTTGTACTTTTCACGCTACTTCTCTCAATCTAAAAGTTATCTTTTAGTTTTTACAAATTATTATGTCCAATTTCCAATTACTCACTCTTGCACGACTATGGCTGGAGCCACCTCGAGAAAGCTCTTGGAAATATAGTGACGGAAATTATTGTTCAGGATTTTGCTTCGTTCTCTCTCTTTCTACTCACCAGAAGGATCCTTATCGCCAAACTGAAAAGCTGTTAACCCAACTAAACCACTAAACCCGCTGCGACTAAAAAATATCAAGAAGAACGTCCCCTATGCATGAATGATGTAGTGTCGAGGTGAAAAACCATTCCGATTGTAGCTGCACATAATATCAAATGTCTGAGGAGATGAATCACTAATGACCAATTTTACTTCTATATATCTTCTTTTTAAATAAATTAATGCTAAAAGCTTTTCTTTATCAAACCTTTTCGTTCATTCATTGCAATCTCCAAATGTTTAAAAACATTGACCTACTTGTTAACGTTATCCATTATTTAACTTGCAATCCTTAAAATCTACAGTGTTCATAAACACACTTATTAGTGTTAACGCTTCTTGTGTAGAAATGCTTTCAATATTTATTGTTCTAAACATAGATATAATATATGTACATTTGAAACAAAATGTACTGAATAAAATATTTTATAGTTATATTTCAGTAGTGTTCAGTATGTTTTTTCTACAACAATTCATTTCAACCTATAATTGTCGTGGTACCGGTCTGATTTTTTGCTCTAATTTCTGCTTTTGACACCAAATTTCCAAGATTTTTCTGAGGAATTTATTAGGTTATTAAATATTTCTCACGAAATATAAGAATTTAATGATCTCTTTCTTGCGCCATGACCTTTGGGTGACAATATTTGAAGCAAGAAAAATGCGACAAAGTCCGTTTTCTCATTTTCATTAGCTACATTTTTTTTTCTCGTGAAATGGATTTTTATTAAAATATTTGCTAATTGTTAAGATTAGTGGCGCAGGATTTTGTTAAAGATTCTTGCTACAATTTTGCTTTTTTATCGTTATTAGCTAGCCCACTGGCTAATCAGCTATGTGTATCAGTCACCATCATTGGCCAATCATAAGCATTTATTTTGTTCAGTTTTCTTTTGTGCTTGTAAAGCCGAGTGTGAAGAAGGGTTTTTTTTATTTTTCGATGTTTTTTCTGAAGTTTATTGTCGATGTCTACTAAATAATCTATGTCTGACACTATTTATTCTTTTGCGTTAGTTTGCCTTTGTTTTTTTAATAGAGTCACATTTTTGCTGTGTTCAACTGTGTTTTCATCGAGTAAAGCCGAAATCGATCTATGTAGAATTAGTCTTTTAAATTTGGTTTTTACGTCACTTCTAATTTTGGGGGCATTTTTACAAACTCTTTTGTACACCACTAATTCATGTCATCATTGCAAAACAATCCTTTCGGTATAGGCTGGTATATTAGGAAAAGTTTAAAATACAAAACCACACTTTCTTGCTCGATTGACTTTTGAAATCGATGCTTCTTTTTCTTCCGCAGGCAAAGAAAACGGAAAGGAGGTAAAACGTCTACATTCGATATCAATTTGAAGGACCGCCCTGACCATTGAGGCAGACTCGACAGCGGCCCGGCAGCAATCTCAGAAAAGCCCTCCTTCCCTCACCTTCAACCTCAATAAATATGCCTTTATTTCTCTAGCAATATGATATTGATATGAATTGCTTTTCTCCACCCCCTACCCCGCTTTACCACGCCGTGTTTGCTTCGTGAACGTGACTCACACACATAGTTCCATCACAACTATGCCGTTCTACTTAGAAAGCCATATTGTGAACTTTGGGGAAAGTAGTTTTGAGGCTTATCCCACTGCGGAACACAAAGGAAGGAACAATCTTGACCGGGACTCGGTTACGAACGCGGATAGGATTAACACCCTACCCTGACGTACCGTCCAAGATCACAGAGGGAGACTCCATCCTATCTGTGGTATGTCGAATGCAACCGTGAATACGCAAAACAAAATAGAGGGGGCGCCATCCCAACTGGAGTCAGTTGATTCAGGCTCCAGTCATCATTATCTCCCCCATGTTTTTCCGCCCTCTGAGGATTCCATCTAGGTCCACACTCATGATTTCATTAATTACTACATCCTGTCATGTTTCATGGGGTTTTCATCGGTGGAGCGCAGTACCCTCACTTAAAGTCAGCAAGTAAATCCTACACACACAACTCTAGTCATAGGCTCCAGACTAAAGTTGCTCAGTAACACTAAGAACACATGTACACTCACACCACAAAACATACTGCAACTAGCAAACAGTCATGATTACAAACATAATACCAGGGCACATAGGAATCATACTCTTTCTTAGGTCACCTGTAGACGCACTAAAATTACATGAAAAAACAAAGAACACACTAAACCTTCTAGACCACCATACATCACTGACATACAAGATAACAAAAAAACACCCTGTCAGCATTATAAAACCAACCCCCTGTGGCTGGCTTTCTCCACTGAAGATATCCTAACCAACCTCAAACTTGAATATGGCGTAGAATCAATAAAAGACTTCTACTTCAACCGTACTAAGCAGTGGGCGGTCATTACTCCAGCCGACGAACAAACCAAAGCTACACTAGTAGAACAAGGTGTCAAGTTCTATGGTACTTTCACCCACCCAAATAACAGTGAGCAACAACTAAACGTAAAAATACAGCAGTACCGACGCTGCTACAAGACCGGTCACGAGACAAACACCTGCCGAGCGGATCAGGTCTGCCATTACTCCAGCTGCAACTACCAAACCATAAAATGCCTAAATTTTTGCGGCGACAATGTCGCTGTCAACTTATAGTGCCCCTACTTTCAGCATCCTATACTATCCTCATGCACTCTGCCGCTTCCACCGTCAATTCCCCTCTGCTCACCCACACTCCTACCTTTTCTACGACCTCCCTTCCTGCAAAAACCCCGTATAAAATCCAACTCCTCCTCCTACTTCCACGGAACCGCCTTTCTCTCACAAAGAGCCTGCTCCCAAGAATCACTACTCCAAACCTACTCCTTCTTCCTCCTAGGCCAAACCCTCCTCAACCACTGCTCAACCTATGAAAATAAAACATATCCCAAATTTACAACTAGTTTCATCGCAGTACCTAAAACTTCCCTCTTCTCCTCCAACACATTGACTACCACAACCTCTACCCCCACTTATTCCGTTGACTTCTTCACCAATGCCCACTTTCCACCCATGCTACGTGTAGCATTGAAACACTCCGCCCCTACCCGGGCCCTCTCTCTACAAGAGCAAGCCGAGAAAGGGGCAGACGCACACCGCCTGCTGCCCAATAGACCATAAGTCTAAGTGTGGTGCAGATGAACGTACGCAGTTGGCACGGAATTCGTTACAAGGTAACCAACTGGGTAGGAAACACACAAAGCCTAGACACAATATTGCTAAACTCCACCACTTTACACCCACCAAACAACAGACCCCGAATCGCAGGCTACCACACACATCTAACACCTCAAGCGCCACAGCTTGGCCAGCCATCCTGGTCAAGTGGTCTATACTACACTCCCGCATAAACATACGACACGACTCTTTCCTGGCTTGCAAAATAAAAACGAGTTCTGGACCAATTATTGTGGCCACTCATTACAGACCTCCACGATTACAATTAAACATAGACGTCCCTTTCCAGGCACTTTGTAACTACAACCTCCCACAATTCCTTGTTGCGGACCTGAACGCACACCATCCCAAACTACTATCCAACACCACGAACGAAGCAGAAAGGTACCTGATCGATGCCTTCGCAGCGATATCAATGCGTGCACATCGGCCCGGCTTTGCCCACATTCTTTGCTCCACGCGAGGGCAACACATCTGCTGATGTTCTACTACGCAACGAACATGTCACACGCTTTTACACGTACAATGCACCAGGCCCCTACGTTCTATTCAATCAGATCCCAGTATGCGTGATGATATCGTCATCATCCATACTCATAACCACACCGACCCTTTTTGACTACAAAAACACGAACTGAGTGGAATACAGAGACACATTGAAGAAAACACACCTCATAACCTTAACCTAAACAACCCCTAACCCTAGCTCATAGACTTACACTGGACTACACTAATGGACACAATAAAAACTGCACGGGAGAGACACACACCACAAAACACATAAACACCCATTAAACATTTCACACTCTCGATACACACTCAAGCTCTCACTACATTATACAGCAACTACTACAGCAGAGGCTCACGTCAAAAAGTATTAATCTCTTTTGAGCTCGTATCCTCTGTTGCATGCAGGAGGACAGGAATTACCAGTAGCGCGAGATAGTCCGAATCGCGGACGACGCCCGTAACGCTGACCATTCCTTCTTCTGGCGGAGCATACGGAGTATGCTCGGCTAGAAAGCACAAAACCAACTACCCTCATCAGTAACAATCAAGCACTCACTAACACTAACGATATCTTCGACGCCTTCAGTTGCCTTTTGGACACAGTTCATACACACAACCCTCTAAAGCCACACGCTCAAGAGCACTTCCAAGAAGTACGGGACTGGTGCAGACTCCACGCCGAGGAGCTGGCACCCACCACTCTTGTGCAAATGGAGGTGCTCGACAGCACAACTACATTCAACACTCCCATAACCGTCGAGAAAATAAAACACTATATTAAATCAAAACCGAAACTCACCCCCGGCCCCTCCGGCCTTCCGCCTACCCTAATACACTACCTATCCGAATCAATCTTCTTCACACTGAATCACCTCTTCAATGTCTCACTAGCCTCCGATCACTTCCCTTATGCATTTAACACCTCACATGACTTCCTACTCCACAAAACGAACAAAGATATCTCACACTCAAACAACTACAGTCTTATTGTTTTCCTAAAGCACTTAGGAAAAACAGTCGAGCGTATGATAAACACCCGCCTGCGTAGCTTCCTCGAAGATACGGACTGATTTTACCCTTGCCAATATGGCTTCAGGAGGAGTCAGTCCACTCAGGCGGTTGTGACCATCGTTCACAATATCATCCAAAGAGCACGCCAGACAAGATAAAAGCCACTTGCCATCTGTAAGAATGTGGAGAAGGCCTTCGACAAAGTGTGATGCAAGGGACTTCGTTGGAAACTCGCTAACAACACAGAGCTCCCTCTCTACACTAGAAGAGTTCTCCTCCATTATCTCACGGACTGGAGGTGCCTTATCAAGTAAAACGATACAACATCACGCCCATTCACGCCACGCACAGGAGTGCCTCGGGGCAGCGTCCTTGCACCAACACTACGTCATGTACACGAACGACACTCCACGACCACCAGACGACTACAGACACACATACACACTGTCCTACGCCGACGACGAGACAACACTCGTCTGCGGACGGGGACCTGACATGATCGCACGCCACGCACAACGGATGCTGAACATTAAGACAGAGTACGAGGATGAGTGGCTCATTGCTACAAATCCCCAGAAGACACTCTTTAATGCCAGCGATCACTACATGAACAACATAGCAATGTATCGCCACATATCAGACATCGACCATCCAAACCCAACCAGACTCACGTACACAACCAACACAAAATCCTAGGGGTTACTTTCAACAAGCGCCTAAGATTCCACACACACCAAACCATTATACAGTCAAGGGCTAAAAACACAAATAAGAAAATGGGTAGATTTTATCCTGCCACACAAAGCTCCAATTATACCTATGCAAGAAAATTGTTAGACCTCTATTAACCTACGCACCAATTACAATTCTAGCGGCAAGTCAGAAAAGGCAGAGGGAAGCGCAGCGTATCCAGAAATCTGCTTTGAAGCGCACCTGTCGCTCCCCGATGTATACTAGAATAGCCATTCTTCACAAAAACAACACACTCACTCCGTTAAACACCTACACTCACACACGAATGACCAAATAGCTAGGGAAACTCGAAAGGGACCCCATATACACACATACACAATGTTGCGAGGGCACCAAGATACCCCGCAGCAAGAGACTATGATGCATGACAGGACATAAACGTCTATCTACACGATCGACATATCAATCGGAGAACATACACAGACGCCAATAAACACACTGGCATCACGTAGCAAGCGGGACTCCAAAGTACTTTTGCGCCAAATAATAGCCGACGGCCTGCCCTCCTTTCCACCATTGACATGTGGGCCTTGAGACACGCATACACCACACCTCGCACCGGTGCTTCGCCACTGGGCTCTTTACCTCCTCTTATCCTTCATGAGTTAATTTTAAAACCGCTCCTCTTCGATTAAAAGATCTCCTGCCACACAGGAAAACCTCATCTTCTTTCTATACAAAGGATTCGATTTCTAGTCTTGCAGATCTTTCATATTGGCAACTGTCTGTGACGTGTGCTCGATTTCTGCCCACCATTTAGGTTCGGTTTTAGGCGTCTAGGATGAAACCTTTGAATTTTTAGTGAACTATTAGCTGATAAAAGCCAAGAGCCAGTGTCCGAAATGTAAGTCGGAACTTAGTGTAAAAAAAAAATCTTTTTCGGTGTGACAAATCCTTCGTTGCCGCGGGTAGCAATAGAGAACGGTTCAGATTCAAATCTTCGACTTATAACGAGACTTTTTTCGCCGGGTAACGTCTTTCGGTTTTAGGCGTCTTTCAGAATGGTGATTTTTGGTTTGTGGCGAGATGTTTCACCATAGATGAAATCACAGGACATAATGTCATAAATCGAATAAGCCTTGTCGATTGGTTTAGTCTTTGTTGGGTGGTTCTTTTGAAATATTTAAAAATCGTCGGAACCAATTGGAGGACCCGGAAAAACTGTCGAAATCGACCAGGCTAATTTGGCAAGCTGATGTACAACCGTAGTCGTGTAGTGGAGGGTGACTGGCAATAAAAAGGTGGATTTGGCCTGAAACGACTGTTGTATCTGAAGGATGGGCGGCATATTTGCAATTATCATCTGAAAGATTCACTCATCTAACCATCAACTCCTCCCTGAATTTCGACGATCACTAGACTGGTGCCAGCACTCCAAACATCGAAAGAGTCTATTGGAATACGAGAGCCCATGTGCCCCACTCTCGAAGGAAAGAGGCACATATGAAGAAGTATCTTGCAACAGCTCTTTTTATCACAAATATTCTTGCCTGAAAGAACGGTTCTACGAATTCTGGATGGCCGAAGCAAAACTTTTCCCACCGGCTTGATGTAAGTAAATTATAAAGGTAAAAGACTTAACCTAACATGACAGACTAGAAAAAGACATAACCTAACCTAACCTTCGGTTAGGTGAGCTTTGCTTAAGTTACGTCTTTTTACATTAATAAGTAAATAATAAAATTAAAATGACCTAACTTAACCGAAACTTAAAAAAAAGAAGTTTCATGGGAACCCACAAAGTAGCTTACAGAAGTAGTTAACAGAGAATCAAAACAATGAAGTGAATGGGACAAAAGAGAGCTAGAAAAATAGCTAAAAGTCGCTAGAAAATCGTACGCTACTAATCTTAACAATTAAGAAATATTTTCTACAGTCTCCAGATAGTTTTCGTAGTCTTTTAGCCTTTTCATTTTTTTTTTTTATAAATTCGGACATTACTGAAGCATTTACCCCTTAAAGCTGAAGGCAGAGAATAAGAAATTAATTTGCAGAAGCGAAAGAAGCGAAGTGGGTAGTAAGCTTTTTTCTGACCAGAAGCACCTATAACGAACTAAGCGACCTTTTTATAATAGCTCAGGGATTTTAGTGTAAATTATATTAGCTAGAATAAATTATGAAAATCAATACGAATTGATACAATTTCAGACAGATATGTATAACGCTAGAAGAAAGTTAAATTACATCATAAATATTTGGATCTACTCCAGTGGTACTGCAGAAGATTAAAATATTATTTATCTTAAGAGAAATTACTAAAGGAGATGTAAGGGCTCTTAATCTTTAAATGCTCCTATCGTTTTAAATAACTCATTATTTTTCATTATATTCACATTCTTCGCGAACTTCAAGCTTTAAGGAATGTCATTAGTCTCAATCAAATCCATGGAAATACTTGACAAAGCAGCTTTTTCTGAGCGAATTGTTGAATTCTTTTATAGGGAGCTATTATGGCCAGGAAATAGTTGGCTAAATGTTCACCGGTAGACGTCAACTTGGCTGTCTCCCGTCCAAATGTTAACGAGGCTCAATGTTGCTTATGTTCGACGTAGTGCTTTAGTGGTACTGAGTTACCGGGCACTAACCTTGAGTTTACTCCAACTTGTGGAAGATTATCTTCGGTCTTGATTTTTAGCGATTGCAAGCTAAGTAAGAGGACCGGTCGATATCCGTAGGAAAAGGAAATCTTGTAAGACGGATTCCAGGGTTCTTTATTGGGCGAAGAACTTGGTATTCTTAGGCGAAATGAATTAAATTAAACGTATGTCTGTTATTTATGGCAGGCCTTAGAGTCTACTTAAGATAGTATTTAATGTGTCGAAAATTGTAGTCATGGCCCACTGCATGGGCGGTTTGGGCGGAGCTTACTTGACCCTGTTTTTATTTGTGTGTATACGGGGATAGAAAGTAGATATGCAGGGAGTCAGGCTTCCGTCAGACAATCTTTATACCAAATTTCGATAATAAGACTTCGTGTTCACGGCTTTGTGAGAATAAACAAAATTTACGTCTTCGTGTTTCCCAGCTCGGTTTTTTTTTGCTAAACATGTAAGCCCAGCTGCTTTTGGCGCCTCCCAGAACCTTGATTCAGACCGAGAAAAAACTCTGGAAAAATATCGCAAGAGGCGCCGCGCCTTTCTACGTGTGACTGACTACGTGTGGGCATGTAAGTGTATATGCATGTGAGTGTGTATACGTGTGAGAGATTATCAAAGTCATTTTGCCTATAGCCTTTACAAGAACAGTAGATATTATTATTTACCTGACTATTATTTACCTGACGAAATGTTATATATTATTATTTGAATGACAAAATGCTATATATTATTATTTACATGACAAAATGTTATATATTATTATTTGCATGACAATGTGTTTTAAATTTTTAGATTACTTGCATGTACATAATTATGTGCGTGCCCATATCAAGCCTTCATAGGATTCATATGACACTCATCTGTGACGCTTCATTGTCAATCTTATTTCACCTTGCAATGTTGCACTACACTTTAATCCCCTCACCAAATTAAATTTACCTTATACTTTAATTAAAATGATGTCCCTAAATTCGGGCAATAACAAAAGTGATTCGTGGTTAGATGGGCGCAAAATTAAACACAGCAACATTTTCTGTACAGGGGAAATTTCTTACACCGTTTTTTGTATAACTACCATTGAATATTTAAAAAATACGCCTTTATTTATGGCAAGTGAAAATTCAAAATTACTAAGCAGCAAAAAAAAAGATTTATTTACATACAAAGAATCAATGGAAGTGATTTTTCCTTTTCACTTCGATTATGTTAGTCTTTTCTGGTCTTAATACATAAGAAATAAAGTAATAATGTTAGAATAAGCTCAGGGTCTTAGGAAAATTAAAAAAATATCATATACAAAATAGGTAAATGTAGAGAAATTATATATGTTGATAAGATTGCATTTTTATGAACTAAATCTAGTCAAAATGTATCCCTCACGAGAGATACCAATTACTTCTGACCCTCAGAAGCATCCTGCGCAAAACACGTGGAGGTTATCAACATGGACGGAATGGAAGAAATAACAGAATTCTTACAAAAGTCAGAGATAAAACATGCGGAATTAATGCCGAAATGTCATTTGCACTTTTCCCCATCCCTAAAAAAATAGATTTAGATAATCAGTTTACCGTTGTTCCATTCTACACAAGTTCGCTGGCTGTCATGTCACAAAGTGCTCAAAGGATTTTATTTGTTGAGAAAAGAAATAATTACGTTTTTGGAGATGAAAGGTCAAACCACAGATAAAATAAAGCTAGAAGCTGGGTTCAGACTCTGGCTTTTGCTGTAGAGATTACTGAGCAATTATCTGATCTTAATTTGAGATTACAAGGTATAAAACAACTCATTACTCAGTTGTATGGTGACATAAAGTGCCTCATGACAAAACTAAGCTTAGGGAATTCACAATTGTCAAAAGAAATTTTGTTTTCATTTTCTCAAATGCAAAGAGATGAAAAAAACTGCCAATACTGAGTCTGTATTCAGCTTTGCTAAGTATGACAGTTACCTGTAATTGTTGTCAAAGAAATTTCTGGAAACGTTTTGTTATTTCTCATCTTTTGAATACAACTTGGCATTATTCTCAGCATCATTCACTTCTGACGTTGGCAAGGCCGAAGAAAGCCTGCAGGTGGAACTATTAGAAAAGCAGTCGGACTCTACACTCAGAACATACTGTTTTGAAGTGAGGATAACTGGTTTCTTATCATACCTTCCTGAAAAGTTAAAAAACTTTAGAAAGTTTACAACAAAGATTATGCCAATGTTTGGTTGTACCTATTGGTTTGAACAGTTATTTTTCTTCATGAAATCAACAAAAAGTTTTCAGGGAACAAGGCTTACTGAACAATATTGTGTCTATCCTAACATCTAAATAAATTATAGAACATGCAAAATAGTATATGTATTTCTCAGTAAAAAATTAAATGCATCAGCAATTTGTTTAATCACAGCGACAAGTCTTTTTCTATGGATGAATGGCAAATTCTCGCAAGAATCAATAAATTCCTCTGCCGCAAGTCTTTTTCTATACTTTACCAAAAACCTCTTGCAAGTGTCAGCAAATCACTATGCAAAAATATTTTGCCATACTTCAGTAGCAAGTACTTTCGATTTTCAACACAGAGTTAAAATAACTTATCATCAGACCATAATTCCAGTTTGGTGAAATCTGAAGTTTTCTGGGAAGAAAGTTTACCTTGAAGTTGCTCAGCAAAATTAAGTGTAATTGCGATCCAAGCTTTGGGATGGCTGCACTAAACAGTTGACTTGCTTGACATGGAACCATTTTTTAATTAGTTTTGTAAAATGCTTTCGATCAATAATTTTTTCTAACTTCTTCACTTTGAGGTACCAAGGATGAGCTACCAATTAGAGGTTGAACACGAGAAAAGCCATAATAAGTTAGAGTCAAGTGATTGGTAGAGGTTTTTAGGCAGGTATGATAAATCATGTAGGGTTTATACGAAGTTAAACAGAAGACAATTTTATTATAATTAAAAACTAATAACAAAGTAAGAATAATTGACTTAGGGCTTTGTGTTAAAAAAAATTGAAAAGGAGTGTTTAAACCACCTATATATATATCAAGGCCAAAAGCCTCTGCATTAGGACCTGAATGTTTAATTATACGTGTCAAGCTAACTCTGAATGACCTACATCTCTTTTTGGGGGTCAATTTTAAGGATATTATTAATGACTAATAGAATTGATATTTTACTCATTGATTTATTGATATTTATTACTATAGTTTCTTTCGCTTTTGGATGGTTCTCCCTTCATTCATCCGTAAATATTGAAATCTATCTTCTGGGAAATTCTCTGTTCCTATGCAGAAATTACCAATAAGCAATCATAGAATATCTCAATCCTTTCTGGTTTCAGTTAGAAATTTAATATCATGATATTTCTTCTCTCATTGTTTACCATGATAATGTCGTTGTATCCGAACTCTCTCACGCCCACTATTTTTATCAAATAAGGCCATTATCCTCCTTGTTTTCCCTCCTTTATGGCCATACTTTGGTTCACCTCTTCTATTTTTTCTCCGTCTGATCTCTGAACCCTACTTCAATCTATATTACACGTGATAAAATCCGTTTTTAGAATGTCAACTGTCTCGCTTCCTTGACAATGGGTCCCTGATGTCTCCATAATGTTCACCTGCCATCTAGAATATTTCGCTCGAAGTATGCTAGTAAATTTTGTTGCTATTTTCTCTGTTACATCAATTCTTAATTTTCTCTTTTATCTCAATTGCCTCTTTCACATCGTCCAAAAGTATAAATCCCACATTCGAGAGCGATATTTTACAGGGGAACTACGAGTATATATAACAGTACATATTCTCACTTTTTACCATGTCTCTATTGTGGCTGGAGTTTTTATTATTTTTTTTCGCAAACAAAGAATGAGGTTATTTAGTGACTAAAAATTTGCTAGTGAAATTTAACCAGAAAGAAAAATTCAAAATAAAATATAAATTTATTTAGTTTTACACTTGTGAAAGATAGCCAAAGATAATTGAATTCACTCCGACGACGCCTGGGCAAAACACATCTAGATATTAAAAGTTGGCGCGATTAAGGGAAGAGATGGCAACCACCTAAGTAACGGAATTTATAAGAGGGTTACAATTTACTAAAGTGAAAATAGTATCTAAATTGGATATACCTGGCATTTTTATATAAATAATGAAAACGTAGGCAAAAATGAAAAGAGAAAGAACACAAAATGTTTGAAAATAATTAAGCTGAGGGATAACAGACAAATCTATACATACAAACGACACAGCGGCTTATCATCAAATAAACAAATTCTACTCATACACTGGGTGTTAAAACCCTGAGAGAACTACCTTTGGTTAACGGAGTCCGTCCTAGAGGTTTGTCTTAAAAAAGAGTTAGAAAAAGAGGTTAGATAGGTAGCTAAAATAACTTACTTCGATGATAAAGCATGTTTAATGCGAAATGCCACAATGGCGTTTCGGACAGAATTTATGAAAGGTAGTCAAATTGTTAAGAAGACGTAACTTTATTAGAAATTAAAATTTGTTGAATGTTGCGATTTTATTAGGCTCCAAAATGCCATTATTTTTCGCCCTGAGAACCATGCAAGCGAGTATTTCTCCTCACTTTGAGCCAAAAAGAGGGTTCCCTTGAAAAGGAAGAAACCACATCAAAGAAGTTACAAACTTAGATCGTATTAACTTGATCTGAAGAATAATTTGTAACCCTAAACCAAAAATATATTAAAATTCTACCACGGTTATACTTCTGCCGTACTAAAATGAATTTGAGGTTATTTTGGTTCTTTTTCCTGGTTAATATTCAAGTGCTAATGCTCTCGAATATCCCGACGTGATTGATTCTCTGTCCTCTTTTAAAATCCACCTTAACGCCTCCATTCAATTAATTCACTACATTTGATAGTAAAAACACCGCATCACCCTTCTGGGTAGAAGCACCAGTTTTTTCTCAACCTGAGTACTAGCAACTCTTCTCTGACTTGTGTTATAATACTTGACAAGAGATCAGGAAAGAAGATCAGCAGGTAACTCGGAAAAGCATCAGGATAGAAGATTAACAAACATATCAACCTCGGAGGGAATAAAGCATCTGAACCTTCTTTTTTTATTTCGGAGCTATCACCATTTTTAATCCCTCATTTGCAAACGAACTCATCGACACTTAGTCGTAATGCGATGACTTTTGCGATCCATTGAAGATCTTGACGACTCTTGCGCTCGTACAATCCCGCCCCTGCTACGCCTGCTGCCGTTAATATTGATTTAACATTAAATCGCTCCCTCTTCAAATGTATGTCCCCCTCCGTCGTTCATATAGTAGCATATTCAATGGAGTTTAATGATTGAATAATGGGGATCATTGAAATCCTCTTTATTTCTAATACGCTCAACTTCTTCGCACAATTTATTCTCGTCTTCTTCGAGCGAAGCTAGTTAACATGCAGAAAATCCTAAAGTTTATTTAAATTGTTTATCTGAAACTATTCGTGGTCTTTCATTTATTGTTTCTTGCAATGAGCAATGATCCATTGTTCATTGACAAAATTTTATCCGATTGTTTGTCTGAGGAAACCTAACTGAAGCAATATTAATTATTTATTAAACTTCTTTACTTGTGAACTACAATATATAAAGATTTTTTCCACAATGGCAGATCGGGATCTCGTATTCATCCATAACCTTTGACCTTCAACAGAGAGAGACCATCTGTTTAAAGAAGTCTAAATTTACATTATCTCAGCCTCACATTTGTGGCACCCCTATAATATTCTACTCCTCATTACTCTACATATGTGACTTGGTAATCATTGCCACCAAAATTAAGAATTTGTTCTGCCAGATCAGATTCAGGTTCCGGAACCAGATCAACTTGTGTATCTTGGCAGAAATTTATAACTTGTTCCTCTTTGGGTATTTAGAATTTTACTAGCACATTATTTTTCATAATAATTAAAAAATAAGAAACATGAAATGATCTAGAATCCGGATTCGTTCTTGGATCCAGCTCAATCTCGAATCATCCGTTTCCTTGTTCAAGCTCCATTCCTAAACAAAATGTCCTTGAATTCGGTCAATAACTTTTTCAGATATCTTGTACACATTCATAAATACAGATATAAACATACACGAGTGATAAATTCTGTGCAAGCCTCTGCTATTGGAGATAATAATTGATCAAACAAAGGAACATCAAATGTTCTTTTGTGCAAGGATACCTAATTCCTATTCTAGAAATGATTTATGTAGTCTGGAATCTTTAAGATTACAGTATCTCATTTAACATAGCTATGAAAAATGCATTAAAATGCTTAAATAGACAATTGCAGTAGAAACCAATTTGATCAAATGATTTTCGAATTTCGACGAATAAATTAAGATATCGCAAAGAGTTGAATTCAGTTTAAATATTTTATATGACCAAAATGATTGAATGCGGTTATGGAAATCAAGAAGATTGGAAGTTTGATCCCGAGTAATTTTCTGGTCAAATTTAGATCCCATCGAGGAAACTCATGTTTCCATTTATTTATTTTAAATATATCTTATATATTCTTAGGTCTCTCATTCAACTTTATTCATTTGTACTATTATCTAGGCTTAAACTATGCTCTTTTATGGATATATAATGTTCTTTTCATGCAATATTTAAGTACGTAGTAGAAATTACACGCTTTTAGAGTTATGAATGGTAAATGGCTCTTAATTAATTCTCCCTACCAGCCAATAAAAGAAGTTTGGATGTTTTCGAAAACCTTCCTTTATTTTTTTATTGCATTATTATGAATGCTCAATATTCATCGACCTACAAAATCAACTCTTAATTCTAAGGAAAACTGCATTTTATGCATTGATGGTATGCGGTTAGTATTGGAAAAAATAGCGTGTCACCATGGGTAGATGAAAACGATTCCGTGAACTGCAAAAGCAAAAGTTAAAATTAAATTACCCACTGGATAAATTTCTTTTTATGTGTATTAGATTGGTTAGTTGGATACAGTCACTTCCATAGCGGAGATGAAGAGCGACCTCCAGGCGCTCCCGAGTGAATGTGAGTGTCTACTCCTTCATATACTAACGACTTGTCTTATTTCTTTGAGTTACCTTCGTCTAAGGTCCTTAACTTGGGCTGTCTGCCTCGATGAACTCGAAAGACTGGAAGGGTTAATTCTCCTTAGCATTCAACAGTCAGTGAATCTCTGAGGTTTTTTTTTCTGTTGTGAAATTGTCAGGCATTGTGGGATTATGGTTTTAATTCAATTTGGTTTTCCTTTGCAGTGGTAGCAGAGGAGTGCTGCGTTTATGTCACTGCGTAATTTGTATATGTTTAATTTTGGTTTCTTATTCCCAATAAGGCTTGAAAAGGGAAGCTGTGTATGCTGTAGGAGTGATGTTTCTTCTGAACCGGTCTGGAAGAATGGCGTTGGAAAGATGGTTTGGACCCCTAGATTGGATGTTATTCTGTGTCACGTGTGGGTAGATTGTTTTTAAATCGAAGTGAACTGGGTTTAGAATAGTGTTATGCATTTAAATGTTTCCACTTAGAACATTTTTGGCGTTTTTCACCTGTTTTATAGATGATGTTATGGTCAGGAATATATATATAGAATTGGGGCTTGTGATTTGCGTAATATTGAAAAAATTTGTTAGGCTGAGGTCAGGAAAGTGTTTAATGGGTAAGACTTCTTTTCAGTTTCAGGGTTTTTGGGGGACTAGTATGGATACTTCTGGGGCTAAATGAAATGCTTTGTTTTATGTTCACTACACAGTAATGGCTAAAAGTTTTGAGACTACTATATTTTTTCATATAAGAAACTAAGTAAAACTGCTCATTCTATTAATAAATACCGTCAATTGATGCCGAAGACAATAATTACAATGAGGTCAGCTGTTCTGTAGGACTGCTTCAATTTATTTGCCATGCTGGAGTCCAATTAGAATGATATCGTAATTTGGATGGGTCCTGTTTATTAACCGCCATATTGATTAGCTCCTAATATTCTTTCTCTTTTGGGTTCCAATCTGGTGCATTAACGGCCAAGTTCCCAAAGGTTCGATGTTATTTTCTGCCACGAACTATATTGCCTTTTGTTGTGACTAGATGCGCCCTCATGCTCAAAATGTAGTTATCATCTCCAAATTAAACCTGAAATGTTGGGAAAAGTTGCTAATGAAGCACTTTTGTTATTAATTTGAGTTCAGAGCAATATTTTGGGGCAAAATTCTTAATGCTGCTGTTCTATTAGATGATAAGCAGCTACAGGCATGGAGAGTGTCCGGATACTTCACCTTGGGTACAACACAGAATTAGTAATAGTGCTCCCTTATTC
Organism: Ceratothoa steindachneri; assembly: GCA_963969495.1. Taxonomy (NCBI): domain Eukaryota; kingdom Metazoa; phylum Arthropoda; class Malacostraca; order Isopoda; family Cymothoidae; genus Ceratothoa; species Ceratothoa steindachneri. The sequence continues at coordinate 39,106,258 of OZ018322.1, read as the reverse complement.
TTCTCCTAAAGATAATTATTTTTACAAGCTCCAAATGAACCGATAAGAGCTTCATCAGAGAATATCAAACTGGCCTAGTTTTCAATTGTATATTCTTTATATTTCTTCCCAAATTGGAACCTATTCGTAAAGTATTTTTTGGTGAGATGAGGATTCTTCTCAGCTCCATTCGACCAGAAAAATCTGGCAAAAACTCTCCACTTTATTGTGTATACTGAAGCAGTATACCTTCATGTTTTCAATCGTGAGCAGACTTGGCATTGGTCACAAACTATTTCTTGTGCTGTGACTTTACCTGGAGGCTATCTTAGCGTTCATTTGGAGTTCATGTGCGTCCAGGTGACTTCATCAGTAGAGATTGACCCATTTTTTAGAGACTTATGATCGGAAAGATGTTGCTCTATAATGCCGTGCCTTTAAAAGCATCTCTTTGCCTTTCAGACCACTTTGCTGCAGAGCAACAATGGTTGCACGGTTTTCTTTGAAATAACCATTTCCGGATTTGAAAAAAATTCAAGTATTTATTTTAACAAATATGTAACTATTGCAAATTTATTGTAATTACATAATATAATGCATTTAACCTATATATATATCATCATGTTATCCATTTGATTAAATAGCTAAGTTCCAGGAAATGAATCATGGGGACCTTCTACGAACAGGAGTAGAGCGTGATTTTGGATTCAGCAAAGGAATGTACTCTTATGTCTCTCAGGAAAAAGGAAAAGGTGTTTCCGAGTACTTTCGAACGTTATTCAGTTCCTTATCAACGAAATGCTAATAGTGAATAATGCAAATTTGAATTAGTTCTATTGAACCCCTCACAAAGCTTGGTACAATGATTAGGACAACTTTGTTTCTTGCAGTTTTTCTTCTTTGATAATATTGTATATTTGGATTTGTACATTAGTCTATCAAGCAGTATGGGAGCTAAGGTCTTTCCCAGAATGCATGCTTAGAATACTTCTATCACTAGAGTTGGCTTGTCAAAACGAAAGTACAGAATCAGTTAATAGCTTATATTATATTAATAAATTCTAATGGCAATAATGGCTCCCGCACAGAGTGACTCGCTCTGTTACCGTCTATAAAGCTGTTCAAGTAATAAAAATTGACGTTAAGATATAACCTATTTAAAAATAAATGGTCTTTATTTATTGATATCTTTTGTCGGCCCTTCTTCCCATAGTCAAACCTGTTCCTGTTTCCTTAGAGTGTACAGAGTATTGCAAAAGTCCTATTGTACGCGTTAGGCTGCTCTCAACAAAAGACACAATGATTTTCTTGATGCAGACACATTTTATTTTTTTAACATATCAATATGTCTTCATATTGTAAGATTAATCAATGTGGACTGCCTCGGCAGCGAACACGTGCTCAAGGCGAAACCTAAAGGTAGCGCATAAGATGCGGACGAATTCCTTCTTCATGGTAGCTCTTCCTGAACAAGGTCGAGATATGAGTTCTTTCCTATTCTCGATTCTCTACGCGACTCTGGGTGTTCATCATGCTGCCGTTTGGCGAGGTAGGACTTAAGGCCCGCGCAGAGGAGAGCAGAGACCTTATTTCTTTTCACTTCCATCTCGACACACCTGTACACAATGGAAAATACGTTACATTGGAACATGCTAGAAAAGTAGAATTTTAAGTTTGTTTAACTAAATTTTTCTATTCCACACTATGGAAGGATAGAGCCTTCAGTTTCCCCACGGACCCTAAGGAATACAAGTGGCCTTAAACTTGAAAAAAAGAGCATGGGGAACAAGGTTGGACGAGACAGGAATCGGGTCAATCTGGCTTTATTGAGCACAGCTGTATTACCCGAGGAGACCTATGCCATGCGCTTTAGGCGGATTTATCTCTCAATCCACTACCCTCTAAGCGAGAAAGAACTCGGGAGAATATTCTATAGGCCTCCTTATCTCGAATTCCTCGGCTGGAACCTGGCTATTATTCAAGCCCCAAGTTTGTCTAAGGGAAGCGCGTCGTGGCATGAGGCTATTTTTCCGCCTCGTCAACCGCTATTTAACCCAAGATTTGGCTGGATCGAGTGAGTACCCGCTTACCCTACACAAGGATAAATGTTGCGATTCTCAATTTGGCTCTTCCTTGGTTTATTCGAGCATCGAAGGCTGGAGCTCTCTCTCCCGTTGAACTTTGCCCCAGAGGATTAGCAAGCTCCCTGCCACGGCCATTCTTTCGTAGATTCGCACAAGTACTCCATCAAGAAGAACCATGAGGTGAAACCTATACTTTGGCAATTCTCTCCTTCCGAATTGCCTTTACCCCTCATCGCTTCAAGCTTCAGCATTGAAAGCCGCTGTAACAGGCGGATTTTAGTATAATCCGATCTTCCCATATTAATAATCTTTGTTTGTATTTCGGCGTAACGTGGCACCTTTGAAGACCCTGTTCTGAGCCAGGTCATTAACTCGCTATAATCCCTTTTACTTGTCCCTTCGACCGACACCGAGTGTCATTTTTCATCTGACCAAATATTTTAATTTAAACCCACTTTTGTACATATTTAATATTTCCGTTTTATGTTATTAAATATAATTTTTGTCGTCCTATTTAAATAATCTGAATCCACGTATTGGGGGACGGTTTTATCCCCCTTCTCATTAACTCCTCCCGCCAACAGGTTGGCCAAGCCCATCAGTGTATGTATGTATATATATATATATATATATATATATATATATATATATATATATATATATATATATATATAATTGCTATACTACGAAATATATGTAACCCTCTCAAAAGATAAAAAAAAAACGAGGGTAACAGAAGTTTTGACAAACCCGGTAAATGAATGCATTTAGCATTTTAATGTTAGAAAGTTGTTAAAGTGTATTAGAGAGTAGAAACCGATTCACTTTGAACTGATAATGTTTCAGTATCGGTTTTACTACTCTTGGCTAGTTTGATCGTATTGTGTCACGAGAAAAAAAATTTCAAGATGATGTGACGCACGGAATTTTGTTTTTATGGTAGAATTTTTTGTTTACATAAAATCACTGAAACTCTCGTTAAATTAAAATTAATAAAATTTGTTATATATACTAAAAATAGATAATAGAGCAAAGTATTTGTACCATTCTTTTCTTAATTGTACAATATATGCGAAAGTGAGAGTAAATCCAACATTAGAGTTAATTTTCCCAAATTATTACTTCTCCATAAATTGATGTCATTTTTTTTGAAGGATGGAGAGAAAGGAGAAGAACACTTTCTTATCTTATGCGTTTTGTAGTCATTTTCCTAATTAAATCTTCACACTGTTTTCCTTATATTAACTCATCATACTTATTCGTTCTACTCATGAAGCTTTCAACGATCTATCTGTTTGATACTGAGTTGTCAAGGTGTTGGTTTAGCTCTGCAATCACCCTTGCAGCTCTGTTATGGAATGTGGTGGATCTTTTAGTGCAGGCATTCGATCGATGAGACATTTTATATGGTCAAAATTTCTACACTCCCAAGAATAGTCAAACGGTGCAATGAAAAAGACAACGCAACAAAACCTTTATACCCAGAATAAATAGAAGCAGACATATAATTAATAATTTCCACTTGAAAAAGTAACCTACTTTAACCTGATTTTAACCTAACCTAAATAAATTTTGCAGTTAGTCAACCCTTTGAACGCGATGTTCCACGCATACTGGCATATTTTTTTTCTATATGCGCTATATTAGAAGGAATCGAATCGAATGTTTCGAGTAGGTGGGAAAATCTTAACCATGTTTCTATCACACACCATGGAAGGATAGAGCAAGTGTTTCGTATCGAGCTGTTGAATGAAGTAAGCCCACGAAGTGTGTAAAGCAAAAAGAATAACCAAACGTGAAACGTGGAGTCTGCTCTGACCTGAAAGGACAAGCCACTGAGGTTGAGTAGAGACGAACGTAAAATTGACCCGAAAATGGTACGAAAATCAGATGTAACTGCAACCTAACCTATAGTTGGCAACAAAGACATAGGATGACTATGGATGCAAAGTGCATTTGTGAAAATTAATTTATAAAATCCTTAGTAGAGACGGAATATTACGAAATTTAAGCTGTTTACAATCTTTGAGGATTTGGTGCTCGTCTAACTCATGCGTATTTGATCTGGTGACCGTATGTTTAGAGCTCACCTTTCGAACGGTTTAAATATAAAAAAGGGGTGTGTATTAGAATTCTTACTGGAAATTAATATTAAAAAGACACCACTCACCGTCCTAACTTAAAATGCACGAAAACAAAAGATAACCTTAAGAGGAGAATTAAAAGCAGAACGTAAAATTCCCGTGACAGGCAAAAAAGGGTGCTTATGTGGTCAAAAGAATCGTTTACAACACCAGAAAAAAACAGAAGGAGCAAAAGAATTAAATTAAGAGTTGTGCCCTTGCTACAATGTTTTTTAATGTCCTTTGACACTTGTCACAGAAATTTGTTGTCCGTCCCGATGCATGAGTAGCAAACTCTTTTTTCCTTAATTTGAATATTCGAACATAATAATGGAAAGAGTGTTTCTCAAGCATTTGACAACCTAGCAATTATCGTGACAAAGTCTCCAAACATTGAATTTTCAACAATTCGCCCTTTTTTTAAATCTCAATGATCTCACATATTTGGCAGGTATTAACATGTACCTGTATAGAAGCTTAGTGGACAAAAAATTAGTCATCTGTTACGGGAGCGGAAATAATAACGTATAATACTTCCACAAGCCTGGATGACAGCTACGATTCAACATTGCATGGATGGGAGAACGATCTTGGCATTGAATTTAAAAATATTCAACCACTCTTGCATCAAAGAATTGTGAAAATTGTCCAGATTGGTTTAATTATTTTCACGACGTTTTTCACGCTGTTCGAGGTAGTCTCAGAGATTTTTGATATGATGTAGATTAGGTGATTGCTTCTGAATGTTCATCGTGCCTGTGAATACGGCAGTTGTCATCATGTAAGATAAGGATTTTGATGTTGCGTTCCTGCTTCAGATGAAGTGAAAAGGGCAAAGCCTATAGGGTCATAATTCATTTTCATTTCTGCAAAAGTACCAATTTTTGCATAATTAAAACAACCGTAGTATATCACAGATGCCTTTCTTGAAATCATGATGAGGTCTACAATGAACAAAACACTGGTCATCATTAAAATATCGCAAGAAACGGCGTTTTTCTGAACAGATAACGCTTTTTTAGTCCTCCAACTCTTCTGTTTATGTTTTCTCTCCCACTGTATCCGGGTAACTTTGTATACATAAGTGATCATGCTATACAGTTCTCTGCAAAGTGTTCTTTTATTAATGGGTGCCAAAGGAGTGGCGTTAACGTCTTGTAACAATTCCTGTCTTGAAGTGAAACTATTTTTATCCACAAGCAGTTAAAGACTCTGGCAGTCACAGTCACGCCACATGACTAATTTTTTTTTGGCGATGAGCTTAGATCTGAAAAAGAGAATAACTTGAGTCTAACGCTATTTTCCATGCTTTTACTCATTTATCCATTCATTTTTTTGTAAGAGAAAATGCATTTATTGGTTAGATCAGCTACCTTTCTATAATAATAATAATAATAATAAAAATATTATTTTGCATATTGCTTTTCGAGGCCATCAGTCTTCACAAAGCACCTGTTTACCAAGTATTAGAATCATTGAGACCTGATGTTGTTTTTCAAGGTAGCCTCGAAGCTAATTTGAGAGATGGTGGTCGGCGAATAAAAGTAGCCAAATTAATCGACACTCAAGGCAGCAACATAAAACTAAGGAAATGAGGGGGACTCTTTTATATTAATGTTAATAATCCAGATTTTATGGTTCAATTTATGTAGCATGTTTCGGATGTTGGTGGAAACAAATTAAAAGTAACTGAATTCCATGGACCAATCACTCATATCTAAGAAGCGTGCTCAAGAAAAGTAATCCTTACCCTGAAGAATACAAACGTCGAGGAGTAAAGGGTCTACCTTTACAATCACGTGCCTAATAAATGGATTAGCTTCAAAAACTTTGTGTGATTGTAAACTTTGTTCCGCCCGCAACTCTATAATCCATGTTGCTTTGTTAGCATGTTACTTTGTGTTCTTATGAGAGCATTTGCGTTGCGTAAACAAAGCGATAAGAATTCGCTGAATTTGAGTAATAAATTTAAAGTCAATAGTTGGATGTTTCCACGAATGTATTTTAGTCGTTTTCTTCTTCATCTACTGCCCTCGCCTCATTTCATCCATTTCTTTCCCTCTTTGCCCTTCGTTCCAGTCCCGTAAGCTTCTGCCCTCAATATTGGCAAGTCAATAGAATACTTTTTCCCTTTTATACTCGACATTCTTTTATAAGTCATCATGGAAATGTGGAAAAATGGGCCAAAAGATGAGTTCTCTTTTCAAAAATTCGAGAAAATAAAATAAATTTAGGCAAGTTAGATATCACCATTTTCCCCTCTCTTTCCTATGCTTCATAGAACCTTGCTTATTGAGTGGAAAATGAAGCGCGTTCGCCAAAAAAATGACGTCATCTCACTACTAAATAATGAACAGAAAAAAACTAAAAATTGAGAATGTATATTATGAATCAAGAAACACGGTGCTTATCGAAGCACATAAACCTCTTTTCTTACAGTAGTTAGTAATCCATTGTAATCACTTACTTTCACTACATTTAACAAGTAAATCCTTTAGACCAGCAAGAATGCAGTCAATACTTATTAACAACCAACCAAGATATTCTTCTAATTACTGGGGGAGAAATGAACTGGTAGACCAGTTGTTCGACCCCGAAGCAGATTTAACAGACAACTCCTTCACCAGGACAGAATCACGCACGAATAAATAAATGACAAACTTGATCTAGAGGAGGGTGCCTGACAAGGCCTGATTGGTAAGAGTAAGGAACTAAACCAGTAAAATAGTTAGTTCCCCATTTTAGCAAATTGGTATTCAATGAAAAAAAAACGAAAAATGATTTATTTTCTTAAAGATTTTTAAGATTTTTCCCCCCAGATATTTTAGGTATTAAATATTTCCTATAATATTATGACCTCTTGTTTCGGAATCGCTTTCAGGCGAAAAGGTTCCAGGCAAGAAAATGCAAAGTAAGTTTTCTCAATTTAAGACTCTTTGCACATTTATTTTCTTGAGTTTGCTGTGTTTATTTGCCCTAAAATTTTCAGCTCTTTCCTATGAAGTTTTATAATAATGCTAATGACGGAAGCATTTGGCTGTTAAAGTTTAAGGTGGGGAATGAAGCATTAATTTGCCGATGTGTAGTAAGCTTTCATCTGACCGGAAACCTACCGAATTATCTACGCTACCTTGTTATAATACCTCAGTGATTTCAGATTAAATGCCTTTAGCGAAATGAAAGATGTCAAATTATATCACATAACTGGCTAGGATTCATACAGGCCGATGGTATCACTTAAGACTTGAATATTATTAGGGTCGAGTGAAAACACTGAAGGCAATATAAGAGGGGTAGTTATTCTTTAAATGCTCCCTATCGTTTTAAATACCTTGTACTGAATAATCACTCCATTGTTTTTTCATTAGATTTGCATTTCAAATAAACAACTAAGTAAGAGGAATTTCATTACTTTCACAATAAATCCAAAGAACTACTCGATAAAACAGATTATTCTGGGATAATTATTGACATGTTTCTACCTAGCGGGGTTTGTTAAGTAAACACGGTTACAATTTATATTAATTTATCAGGTCAGGTGGGAAATTTTCTTGAGTGTCTCAAGTCAAGCAGCTTGCGTGGATGGAGAGCTCTTTGGAGGTTAATGTGAAGGATGGGTCTCGGCGTGGTGCTATCGAGGATGCATGCAAATGGCACTTGATTCGCCTTTACATATTTCAGGAAAAAATAGCGTTCGAATGGAGTTAGGTTGCACGGTATTACCATTGTGGGGTTGCTAGAAATAGCTGGGTGTCCCACACCCAATCGTTATGTTGGCCTCGCGCTATTTTGTTTCTCTTCTACATTAACTAATATTTCTCCCTGTGAAATAATAGAGTCAAGGAGTCTCACGTGGACTCCAGAATCTCACGTGGATCTTAAACACGCTATGAAAGGACAAGAGTACGGGCCTAAGAATCAAGCAAAGAGGTTTTTCCCCAAGCCTTGAGGCAATCTTGTTTCCCATCTACCATCTTTAACCATGCGAGAGCGAGAAAGGACATCTGTTATCGCAAATTCCTGGCTAGAAGACGTACATCCCACAGCTTCGTGTTTACCTTGGGAGAATCGCCTCCGTGACCAGAGGCGATTTCACCCCATTGTCATCTGGTATTTAACGCCAGACTCAGCCGGGTTAAGGTGGTACCAGCTCGTTATCACGTACGATACACGTTATTTCTCGAATTGGCTCCGTTTTCGTCTACACGACCACAAAGGCAAGAAACTCTCGCGTTGGAACTCCGCCCCAGTCAATTTGCAATTTTCAAGTAACGGCCGTTCTCGTCCACCAGTCCAAGTACTCCCTCGTCAAGGTATTCCGGGGTAAATCTCAACCTTTTGCAATTCTCCTTCTCTAATTGCCCTTCCCTTCGTCGTCCAAGCATTAACTTCTGCAAGGCGTCGACACGTGCGGATCTCTTTTAATCCAGGCATCTCATAAAGATTTATTTGTATTTCGGCTCAACGCAGCCTTTGAAAAATCAATCAGAATTTGGTCATTTACCTGCCTTAAGCTCATTATCTTGTCCATTTTTGCCAGACTATCGAGTACCCCATAGTCTTGGATATTCCAATTTCATTCCATTTGTGAAAATATTATCATTTTTTGTGTTTTGTTATTGGGTATTATTTTTGTACTACTCTTTTAAATAACGGAGAACAGCATTCAGCCATAGTTAAGTAATTAACGGCCAATCCGGACTCGCTTTTTTTTATTTACCCGCGTACTCAGGAAAACGGTTTCCTTCATCCCCTCTCATTATCTTACCTCCATCATGTGGTAACAGAGGGAAGGAAAGGTCAACTGAGCCTCATTTCACCCTATTTCACACTACTTGGCTAATCAAATCCCCTTCATATATATATATATATATATATATATATATAATATATCGGCTATACCTTGACACTCCCTAATTTCTAGCGATAATAGGAGTGGTAAATTGAGTTGGGCCTACAATTAAATAGAGAAAGATTTTATGCACCGGACTGAATCATTTATTTTAACAAAAATTATTTAAGAATTAGATTATACATACTTATACATTATAATTCACTTAACCCGTATTTGTCATAATTATACCCTTATCATAGAATGGCAAAGATACAGGGATTGAAATTTCGCCTCCTACCGGAACAAGGTCAAAGCGTGATTCAATCGAAGGAATGCACTTTTATTATTTTAAAAATGCTCTTTTTAATAAATTTGCAATTAATTTAAATATTAGAATAATTATTCCTATCAGCTAGTTTTCTAACACGATTAATATATATATATATATATATATATATATATATATATATATATATATATATATATATATAT